>CM043019.1:101731514-102331514 GCA_023690525.1 Holotrichia oblita
ATCGAATATCGTGTCGTTATAAAGTTCCTTACCAGGACCTCTGTAATGAACACAAGGATGGTGTATTGAGTCAAATTGTTACTGGAGTCCAAACAAGACTCCATGCAGTGGCATAAAAAGGGCACAGCACCTCCCAAGAAATTTAAAGTGTCACAATCAGCTGGGAAACTCATGGCAACGGTATTTTGGGACTCGGAAGGAATATTGTTGATTGATTATAAAAATAAAGGTGTTTCTATACCGGAGAATATTACGTTTCAATATTAGAGCGACTAAAAGAAGCCATTAAAGAGAAAAGACGGGGAAAATTGACGAAAGGTGTGTTGCTTTTGCACGATAACGCGCCCATCCACAAGAGCCGCGTTGCGTTAGCTGCCCTGCATAAGGTGGGTTTCGAAATTGTGAATCACCCACCCTACAGCTCAGACCTGGCCTTGAGTGATTATTACGTGTTTCCGAAAATGAAAAAAGAGCTGCGGGGTAAAAATTTACTGCCGATGATGAAGTCAAGGAGGCAGTTTCGACGTATTTTGCAGATAAAGAGAAATCATTTTTTATGAGGGTATAAATAAATTAATTGAAAGATGTGAAAAATGTATCCGTCTTGCAGATGAATATATTGAAAAAGAAAAATAATTTGGTTTTTTTATTTCCACCCTTTATCCCCCATTCCGCGAATATAAAAACGCTCCTTCGTATATGTGGACGATATTGTGTATACACGAATATCTAGACGAAAATTGCAATTTTAGCGCTAGAGTAACAGTAACGACGTTAAAATTAAATTCAATGCAAAATTGGAACTAGGAACCTAATTGAATGGATGATGAACATTAAAAATTATGTCATGCATTTTCATTCCAAATTGGAAGACATATGTATATATATATTATTACGCAATACAAGTTATAATGATAAAATATAGACCAACTGCAAGAGAAGTAATAAGACCACACGTATTCCATTGGGAAGTTCAAATTGAAAGATTTTACATTCTGCTTACTGTATTATTAGCACTATGTTACGTACAACATTTCAAAATTGTTGACATTTACATTAGAATTATTTTTTAAGCGAAAGCTTGCAATGTATACACATGAATAACGCAATGTACTGGGTTATAATTGGGAAGAGTTACTGTATATTTTAGATATCAATTAGTCTACGTACACTGTTGGGCAAAATCAACGAGCCACAATCGTACATGCAGTATAGGGAAGCATCGCATGCAGACGCTGCTGCTGAAGGTACTGGCGATCCATTAGGTAAGATGGCTGACTACGAAGCTACTTCTCCTGCGTCTATTAAATCCTCAACAATGTGTAAGAAGCAAGAGAGCTTGCAACTGGGCAAACAGAGCACAAATATCTCAAGTCAAAAGTAAATTAAACGCCCTATATATTATTGACAAAGGCAATAATAACAACTTGGATGCGTATTAATCTTAAAAAGAATCTAAACAGTGTTATACAAATTAACTACAAACAACTAAGAGGAAATAAAACGAAGAATACATCTACAAGAGAAGAATAAACAACGAGCAGTCTGGTAACTAAAAAAACACAGAATCTGGAAAGAAAAAGGTACCAGATTATCATACATTGATATCAGATATGTTTAATGTTTATTTTATAGGCATAGGTAAATCTGTTGGTCATGATAATTTTGGTACCTTCGACTATCAACATTTCTTAGTAGCAGGTGGAAATGAAAGTAGAGAGTATTCGTGTTTCTTTGAATTGGTCATTGTTGATGAATGTAAAGATGTTGTATACAATTTAAAAAAACTGATATAATTTTGATGTAAGTGTTTTAAAACATGCAACAGTAAAAACAGCATTTGTAATAAATGCATGTATTATATGTATTTCCAAAAGAATTAAAGTGTGTAATGAAAACAAGACTATTGGCATTTCTCGAGAAGAATAAACACAGCTTAGCAGGGCTACAAATCCGATAAGTCTATTTTAACAACAGTAATCAGCCTCATCAAGAACAATCTAAATGTGATGACCAAAGCACAAACTTAGTACAAGGCTTTTGATACTGCTCTTCATGAGCTACTGTTGAACACGACAAACATTTATGAGAACAAGGCATTGGAGACATGGAAATTGATTCAATATTAAGGTTATGTTTTCTGTAAAGTCATACCAAAACGGTCTAAATAATGAGAGTGAAATGCAGTAAAACAAGGAAGTAGCAATGAATACATTGAATCACTGGTTTCGAAAGAAAATACGGATCAGATGGCATGTTTCGTCGGTCCTTTCCCGGCTGACAAACTCAACTGGAATCATAACATAACTAAGTTATATAGTAGGTTGATCTTTACGGTATATACCGTTGTTTTGGTTGTTTTATTACTGGGAACGAGTCAGGCTTTTCATCATTTTCTTAACACTGCAGCTTATGGCCTATCGTATTATTCCGTGCATAGTGAATTTCTTTACGTGAGCAGATTAGTCCCTTTGACTAAATGTACTAGCCTGTGTGGTAAATCATTTTCCGCTAGTTCTATCAGTGGGTTACTTGCTCCCAACAATGGCAGTCTCTAATCTGGTAGGTTGTCTCCTCCTCCTCATTGCATAGTCTACAAATAGGCTCATCTTTAAAGATGTCAATTCTGTGTAGGTATTTCCTTAGACAGCCGTGTCCTGCTAACAGACTCATCACTCTTCTAAGCTGTACTCGGTTGAGAGCCAGCACATCTGCTGCTAATTGCTTTGATGGCTATCCCATCATTCGTTTGCTGTGTATCTGTCCCTCAATGTTGTTGCAGTGTAGCTAGTGTGCTTTTATAATCTACTCAGCCACTGCGCCCCGTATCGCAGTTTTGGTTATCGCCAGACTCGACTTGTTTGCTATTTTGTTGCCTGGTATGTTCTTATGCCCCGGTACCCACACCAAAGTGATTTTGTTGTGTATGGCCAGAGTTTTTAGGCTTTCCAGGCAGTCTCAAGCTGGTTTTGAGGCTGATGGGATGCTAATGTCTTTAGGGCCGCCTCGCTATTCGAAACGATATGAATCAGTTAGACCTTAGGTTGTTTTCCCAGTGCCCCTCGGGCACAAGTTTCTATTGCTAGTATTTCCGTCTGGTGTACGGTGGTATATTGTTCTAATGCCATATATTCTTTATGATTCAGGGTTTCACTATATAAACCTGCTCCAGAGGCTGTAGTTCCTTTTGACTCATCTACGTGCCAGATTTGGTTTCGAATTACAGGTTTCTGTTTTACTCTTCATTCATGCCAATCTAGGAAAACCTTCAAGGGTTTGACGAAGGAAAGTTTGGGAATCATCGTATCACAACCCATTTCAAATATAAGGTTTGTAATTTCGGTTCATATTCTGGCATCCCTCGAAGAAGTCTGGCTCCTCTAGTTTCCACCAGACATCAGTGTATATGCCCCCACCTCGGCTCCCGCTTTATATAAATATCCAAGGGGATAAATTAAATACGGTTTCTATAGCGGCTATTGGTGTGCTTTTTAAAACAACAGTGATACACAGGCAAGCCAACCTCTGTATCTCTGCGGGTTTTGTAATTGCTTGCCTCTGTGCAGTTTTAGTCAACCAAATCAGGCAAACTTAGGTTAACATAGGTTTTACCACTCTTTCGTGATTGTTCTGCGGGTGGTCATTAGTATTCATTTACACTTGTCTATCATCTGTTCAAGATATTGATTCCATGCTAACTTCGAGCTGTATACCGTAAGAGGGATAAAAATCGTGTCTACATTGCGGGCTGCCAAAGTTACTTATTTTGCGAATTTCCACAACATAGCTAAGGACAATGTTCTAGTTTGGAATATGTCTTCGTGTGTAGAAAGTGTGTTAATTGTGCAATTAGGATTCTTTTCGATCTACAACAAAGAGAGTCTAGATAAGGACGGATACTTATCATAGCGAGGGCGTATATTCTAGCGTATCTAAAGTTTGCCCACAACAGCTTGTTACGTTTCAAAAGAACTTCAACTTGCACAACTATACTTTACAGGAACCAAGAATGCGTTGGTGACTCCACTTCATAGGTTCGCGCTTATGTTAATGTATTCTAGGACACTGTCTCTTCTTTGGTTTTTAATCACATGCATTATGTATTACTAATTGAGATAACTTATATATTTATTAACGTGCTCATCTCATATGAGATACATATATTTATGTACACTACTGTATATTTTTGGATGATCCATATAAATTTGATGGTGGAATACACTATGAATACGTTTTACTCATTGTTGTTCTATTTGTTTTAAAAGAATGCCTTGACGGAGTGCTATTGCTATTAAAACTTGAATAAGTTCAATATAAACTTATGGTTCTTTTTAAAAAATTGTGTGTCGCAATCAATCACATACAGAGATGATTGTAATTGAAATTAAATATTCGCTGTGGTATATTGTATCTAAAAGCAGTATACACACGTAGAGTTTGCTTTTGTATTTGTAATTAGTTTTTGGTTTTATCAATTCCAAAAGAGATTCTTCCCTTATGCCTCACACCTCTGCCCTACTCATCTGTTTCTTTTGCTGAAATCATTTAGTTCATAACTATGTTTTTCAATGGAATACTCTGTAATACTCATCTGTATAGATCTGGAAAACAAACATTTTTTCGATACAAGCACGGAATATAAAGAACTCCGTCCGATACCCGTTTTCCTTTTATAGCGATGCTTGACGTGTGCATTTGTGATACCTGTACTGGCAATAAGTACATACGTCACTATCCGTCAATCACGCTCAATGACGCATTAACAAATTTCCATTCGTTATGTACACAGAGTAAAAGATATAACCGTACATCCTTGTTCTATCCCTAAAAAGTTTACCTAGTCATATTTACAAATGATTGCGTTTAGGCATACGACGTCTGTTACAATTTGATGTTTTATCGAGTATAATAGTAACACGCACATGTATGTCAGTCAATGTCGTGTTAATTTTAGAATTACTTGCTTTGGTTTAGATTGGCTTTTCGGTTAATTATAAAAGTTTAATATATACAGCATATTACACTTATTAAATGTATTAACACTTAATGGATGCGGTTTTGCACTAAATTGCTGATAAATTATACCAGAAGTCTTAAACTCTTTGTATTATATAATTTTTACATAATTTCTTAAGGACTTCAGTAAATAAATATTTTTTGTACTGTAGTAGTAATAAAATATTTAACTCCTAACTGTGTGTATTGAACTTGTGACGCCATGTTATATCCTATGCACATACAGAGAATGCGTCAAATACGATACTTATGCTCATTTTATGCACTGGTTACGCTTATTAACGTATATAAGCAGCCGTTAATTTTTTTTTAAATTTCCTATCACCTTCGGCCGGTAGTAGGAAAATATTGTATGAAACTAAAGCTATAACTTCCTTTACGTTCTCGGATGTATTGCAGACTTGGGCGCTGCTAAACCATAACACGGCACTTACGTCCCTTGTGACGTAAATAGGTTTAGTAATAAGAAAACGGAATTCTTTAGTTTCATTGTTCTATCAATGTTTATTGCTGGTTCACTAGATTTTACATGGTCTCTTCCTTATAATCTGGTCTCTTATGTTGTCTGATCTACTAAGAAACAGAGGAAAACGTTCCGTTATTTCAGAAACAAAAACATATCTGACAGTATTTTTTCTCCTGAACTCAAATATAATATTTGTTGAAATTAAGTACAGAGGATCGAATGGATACAGTGAGCGTCATAGATCGGAGACAGTTAGAAGTAATGCTATGGGTGTACCGCAGGGCTCCATTTTGGGGCCGCTGTTATTCGTTTTGTTTGTTAACGATTTACCAATTAATATTACTGGCCGTATTGCGTTGTATGCGGATGATACTACCGTTGTGGTAACGGGTAGCAATCGAGCAGAGCTACTCTCTAGTTGTAAAATGGTTCTGGGGAGATGATATCGTGGTTTCAAGCAAATAAATTGGTATTACACAGTGAAAAGACGAAACTATTGATATTCAACTCGAATTCAGAGCCAGTCACTGTAAGCTTTAACGATATTGTTATAAATAGTGTAGACAATTGGAAAATCTTAGGACTAACAGTTGATTGTAGATTTAAATGGGATGTGCATTTGAATGATGTGGCCTCGAAGTTGAGTAGTGCATTATATATTCTAAGAAGGTTACGTTGCACGTGTGATATAAATACTTTAAGAACGGTTTATTTTTCGAAATTTAATTCACATCTAACTTATGGGCTCTTGTTTTGGGGGAATAGTAATACTCTAAAAACTGCACTACTCTTACAAAAGAAGGCTATCCGCATTATCTGTAATATTAAGAGAAGACAATCGTGTAGCGATCATTTTTTGAAATTAAAAATTCCAACTGTAATTAATTTATACATACAAACATTAGCTTTATATGTTCATAATAATATTGCGGCATTTCAGTCTGCTGTGAATGTGCATTCCGACCCAGTGAGGGGGTTGGCGCGCCTTCGCCCCGAGCTTGCTAGATCGGGTATGTACTACAATTCCTACATGAACCAGAGTATAAAAATTTATAACACACTTTTAACTGTGTTGCCTGAGTCTTCGTCTGAAACATTTAAAGGAAACGTAAAAAAATACTTAAATGACAAATGCTGCTATTCACTAGATGAATTTATGTAGTGGAAACATTGAATACCTTGTTTTAGTTATATTATAATAGGCTTGGACCTTGGTGTGAAAACTTATTTATTTTAATTTGTTAGGATGTAGTGCTGTGATTTTAAGTTGACATAGGAAAATTTTCCGGTAATTTTATGTATGTGTGTATGTCCAAATGTAAAACCACTGGTAAAATAAAATATATGCATATGTATATTAATTTTTCCGCATCACGATAGGTTTTCGAAAAATGAGCATTTATAATACCAAACATTCTAGTACTTTTTATATTCTAACACACCTAGAATCTAAGAAATAACGATTTGCTGCTATATTTTGTCTACAACGATATTTCTTGTGATGGTCCAACAATAAATGACCAGCATATTAGGATTCCGTTAGTCTTGATACCTCTTTTTTCAAATTTATTGATAAAAATGTTGCCGGTGCTGATCGCTTCCCATACCAAGATTTTGTAGGTGCGAGTGCAGGAAATGCACTTTTATAAGATTATTGACAACAGGTTTTGCATCACTAATTTTAGGAAGTCTCTGTTTTAACTACTGATTCGTGTTTAGGCCATTCTTTTATAATATTTCTGCTGTCGCTGGTACACTGGCAGACATGTCTATGCATACCTGGACTAACACTACAATAGCAAAGTTACCGTTTGAGTTAGTTTATCTGGTTTCGTCATATTTATAATGCTCTATGAGGTTTTATTACGTATTTAAAATTAAACAAATGAACGAAACCGCCTTTTTAAAATATCTTAAGAAATTAAAATAACGAAAGAAATGTGAGTGATAGAGACATTCTGAATACATATTTGAAACTGCATTACGCACAGCTATTGGTAGTCATGACAAAAGTCATATTGACCGGTGCAGTCCCAGATTTGCTATCGTTATAGTCTGGCCTGTATTCTCCATTAATACTTCCTATTCACTGACTATTTATATTGTTCCATTTTATTTTTCCTTGTAGACTATGTGGGTTTCTCGACATCATTATTACTTTGGTTTTACTCTCATTTATTTCCAATCTTCTTATTTCCTTTAATCTGTTGCTACGGTTTTACATCATTAATCAGAATCTAATTCCCTGTTCAAGTTCTTTTGGTGAGATAATTTGACAGATTTTATTCGAAACAGTTAGTCGTGAAATACCTCTACGATTTTAACAAAACATTATCTCAATTATTCTATTTCTTTATTCGAATTATTTGGTTGATAAGCTCCTTCCCGATTCCCATGTATTTTAAAAGTTCGCGTGTAATTTCGTCGAGACCTGATGCTTTCTCCACTTTCAACAAATTCCTCTTCTTTTTTTTTCTCTTTCGTTATCTTATTCTTTAGTCTCATATATTTTTTCTTTATTATTACCCTGCAGTAGCTCCTCAAAATATTCAGCCTATCTCCCCATCATTTCGTCTTCTTTTCTTAGTAATTGGCTATTTCTGTTTCTTATAAGAACCAATTCTTTCAATACTATTGTTATCATTCTATTATTTCTGAGTACTTTATAATCATGATTTTAATTAATTTAGTCATAGCTGTCTCCAATACATTTAGCTAATATAACTTAAATTTAACTATAGCCTCGAGACATTGATACGTCTCAAATAATCAATCTATATGATCTACTCAAATTGTTATTTTTAACAGTGTGAAGTAAAAGTTCTGGCGATTCTAAAAATATTTTTTGTCAATAAAATACATCTTGTTACAGAGCCACTTGGAAAGGATAGTAGAACGGCCAGGTAAAGTTATCGAACGGCAGGGTCCATTAAATCGAATGCAAAGTGATACGGTGAGCCCAGAGGATATGCGAGAAAGTGGTTTGAGAACACCATGTACGTTCACAACGATATTTGAGCTCCGTGCACCTGGAACGCAAACGTTGGTATCACGTCCTTCGCAGTTTGACCTAAAAACATCAACTCTAGCACAAATAGCCGGATATGCAGCAGCTACAGGTCAAATTTTAAACATCGGAGATGTGGCAGCTTGGCTGAATGAACAACATAGCGAAGGTGATGCTGAATCCGCGAGAACGATATTATGTATGCCTATTATTAATGGCCAAAAAACGTTAATAGGTGTAGCTCAATTAATAAATAAAACGAACGGGACTCCATTTACGGATTGCGACGTGTCTTTATTCGAAGCATTCGCCATATTTTGCGGTTTAGGAATTCATAATACCCAGATGTACGAAAATGCTTGCAAGTTGATGGCGAAGCAAAAGGTCGCCTTAGAATGTCTGTCCTATCATGCGACTGCGAGTAATGACGTTACGGTCAAGTTAGCGAAAGAAGATATTCCAACAGCGGAATGCTATAATCTTTATAGTTTCTCGTTTATTGATTTTGAATTAAATGATGAAGATACTTGTAAGGCAACGATACGAATGTTTTTGGAACTGAATTTGGTTCAAGAATATCACATACCGTATGAAGTAAGTGAGTAGTATGCAGGAAACCTTTCTTTACATTTTAGATTGACGCTCTAAATGTTTGTTACTTACAATTAGTTGAACTATCTTGCACTATTTTGTAATTATCGCTCAGCATGCTTATTTTTGAGTAGTAATTGAAGAAAGCATCTCTGACTGTGTGTACTAAATATACGGTTTACTAAATCAAAACCAAGTTTAGTAAAGATTTGATATTAGTCCGTCAGTTTCGCTTCACAAATCTAGATACTTAATTAATTATTGTTATTTCAGTTAATAACTCGGTTGAAACGCAAATCGATGAATTTCATTTTATTTATATTTTTACCACTATATGTATATTATTTTGTGTTAGGTTCACCTGCGAGGCACTGCAAAACCTACTAAATGTTGTAGTTATAGTAGCACTTGCATAACGATATGTTGTATGTATACACAGAAATATATGAAGAACATTACAGCAGATTAATTAAACCTGAAGCCCATGTAGGATACAATCGATCATCAGTACTCTATCAATTTTGAACAACTTTGAAACCAATTAAGTACAACGTAATTTGTAGTACAGACAATATGTAGGTAATTGTTATAATAGTTCACGATATTCTGCGTAATTGACGATTAAAGTAATGCCAGTTAATATAACACATAGAAGTATGTTTATGAAGTAATTATAATATTTTTAAACAAGAAATCTAATACACGTGTTGTCCTACATGTTGCTCCTCGCTCAGTGCTTAGTAGTGGACATTCATAATTATGAGTGTTGTATGAAGTGAAAAAATGATTAGATGAGTGAAGTCTGGACGGAAATAGGTTAAATCGCAAGTGAAAGAACACAATAAAGTGTTGTTCAACTTCGATATTATCTTGTTCAAGTTTTTGGAGTCAACCAACATGTAATTTCTAGACTGTGGAAGCTGAGGATATTGGCAGAAGGTAAGGGTGAAGTTGGCCAATATCAAAAGCAACAAGAGACGGTCAATATCTTTCAAAGATGGCTTGTTGGCTGCTATTACTGAAAGCAATGCGAACAGTAATAAATTATTTGCATAATTCGCAATTTGCATTCTGCTTAATTACACTAAAAGGTTTCCAAATATAATTCCATATGGTGTTACGGAAGTATGTTGTCCTTCCATAATTTAAGAATACATCAGCGTATCAAGTCAATGTTAGTCGACGAAATCACTACCTATTATATGTAGATAAGTTAACTACAAATTGCCATTTTAGAAGTATATAATTTTGAAGATATGGCGATAAGTTGGGCTTCCTTTTAGGAAGATAGATTGTTGAATATTCAAGTTCAGTCCATGCTATTAAGATACCAGGCGTTCTTGGCTGTTCCTATCGATTATACAGGGTGAGTTTTTTTTTGACCGTTTAGCATTGGGATCTCAGAAACTACTGGAGATAGAAAAACGCTTAAATGGGGAAAGATGCGCAGTTTTATGATTTTGATTTAAAACTTCTTTTGTTTCTTCGATAACTTTCATGGCTTATTATATATTCAAAGAAAACAAAATTTTACGATTTTCAACCATAGTTGGTTTTGACATCATTAAAAAGCTTATGTTTTGCTGATTAAAATGATATAAGGTTTAATATGGTTATTTTAAAAAATAAAGAGGATATAGACATTTCTATGATTGTTCACTTTATAAGATAAATTAATAATTTAGCAGATTATGGTTTGTTCGTTAAACCAAAATCAAAAAAAGGGATGGATGAAGATAGAGAAATAAACATATTAGCAAGTATCGCTTAGAATCCATCTACATCGACCCGACAAATTTCAACAGAAATGGGCTTCTCTCAAGGCACTATTGTAAGAGTGTTGAAGAAGCATAAATTTCGTCCCTACAAATTATCAGTATCACAAACTTTACATGAAGGTGATAACATCAGACGAATAGCTTTTTGTAGATGGTTTAAAGATCAGTGTCAAAACGATCCACACTTTTCAATGAAAATATTATGGACCGATGAATCTCGTTTCACAAATTGTGGAATGTTTAATAGGCACAAACAAATCACTTCACGTTGAACATAGGAGACCACAAATTAAATTTGGGTTTAATGTTTGGTGTGGTGTTATATAGGATCAACTGTTCTTCCTCCTTTTATTTTTGATGGATCACTAACTGGTAATCGTTATCTTAATTTTTTACAAGATTTCGAGGAAATTTTAGATAAATTCAAATTTAAGAACCCGAGCAATGCTGCAATGGTTTTAACATGACGGAGCGCCTCCGCACAATCAACTGAATGTTAGAAATTATTTAAATTTGAACTTCTCTAATCAATGGATAGGACGAAATGCACCCATTGAATAGCCAACTATATCCCATGATTTATCAGGACACAGTATACAAAAGAACATATGAAACAATCGACAATTTAAGAGAAGCTGTCTTAGTTGCTTTTGATAACATCGATAGACGTAAACTCCGCAATGCTACAAATTCTGTTGTGAAGAAATGCAATTTGTGTATTAATAGTAATGGAGGTATCTTTGAACATTAATAATGTTGTGTGCTCTTAATAAAAGTTCTTATAGTTTTCATTTTATTACTACATGAGATTTCAAAATAAGTTTTCGTTTGGTTTGTATTTTATCAGTTCGAACTTCAATTGTTTTCCATAAAAATCATAAAAATGTCTATATCCTCTTTATTTTTAAAATAACCCTATCAAACCTTATATCATTGTAATCACCAAAAAATAGGCTTTTTAATGATGTCAAAACCAACTATGGTTTCCAACACAAGTTTGTGTCATAACTCGATAATGGTGAATGAAAAAAAAATTGGCTACATAGTTTTATTTGGCGTAAAATTATCTAAAACTTTTGTCCGAACACTTACTCTAAAATTACTATTAACGATGCTAAGCATGTTTAAAGAAAATCGTAAAATTTAGTTTTTTTGAATATCTAATAAGCCATGAAAGTTAGAGGAGAAACAAAAGCAGTTTTAAATCAAACTCGTAAAACTGCGCATCTTCCCCCATTTAAGCGTTTTTCTATCTCCAGTAGTTTCTGAGATCCCAATGCTAAACATTCAAAAAAACTCACCAGTTTAGAAAGTACACAGGATTTACAGTTTATTAGAAAATGAAATTTAAAATTTTTGTCATCTTGCAAAGAATAGTGCGTTGGTTACACGTATAATTTCGATGTAGACTAAATATAAAACAAATACACACAAAGTCACAATCAGAAAAGAGGAAATTGGTGGAGCTTTTGCATTATAGGAGTTAGAAAATGGTAGAATTAATCAGCCTTGGCAAAAGCGCAGTAGGTGAAAACATAATGAGAATATGGAACGAAACTGGAGTGGGTCATAGATTAGTTTCCGGCAGATCACGTACAATACGTGGAGATAATTTAAATGCTCTGATTACCTTAGGGGACCAAAACATTCTGATATGCTTTCGAAAACTTTCCAGTACAAAGAAGTTGGATGCAAGGGCAGCAGATGAGCACAATTTCATGGGCTGCAGCGTCACCGGGTATTTCATCTTATCGAAAACATAGGGACTAGTGATAATAGAAGTGGAATGAATAGCACCACGATATAAAAATGAATTAATTACGTCAGTTCTACATGCATGAGACACCGTAAATGACCAATATGCGATTAATTTGATTTCGGGACTTTCTGGGTGGATCAAAATATGAATATTATAATTGAGAATTTTATTTTTTCGGACTATACGATATTAGGCTCTTTTTTAAATTACTACAACAGGGCGTCCAAGAAAATATTCTTTCAAACAAAATACAATAAAGCCTTTAGATACTTGTTTACAAATATTAAAAGTAATAGCATTGTTTTAAATAATCTTGTTTAAATTTCAATTGTAATACAATTTCTGCCAATTGTATTAAATCATATGAATATAAGCATACTCCAATGAAATTTAAAGTGAATGGTAAGAATACCTAAACTTAAGTACTAAACATAAACTAGATTATATTAAATTCCGGGCGAAGCTTCAGCTGAAAGCTGATCAAACTAGTTTCGAATTTCCAGTTTCGATAGTATGTCAAAATTATGGTTTCTAAGCTAATCATGATCTACTTAAAAATATTTACTTTTAATAATTCGGATAAAAGTAACGTTTCTATTAATAGAGAATATACCATGGAGCTTATAATACAAAGTGGTAGATATCCTGACCCACATATGATTTCACATTCTTAATCCGTACGCTAGGGATATCACTCACAATGTCTTGTTTTCTCTACATATGTAATGTAACATTGCAATATTTCTTGAAAAGATATACATACGAGTATGGTAACAATCAAAGTTTAACATTTATTTTGTACACTTACAGGTACTTTGTCGATGGGTTCTAAGCGTTAAAAGAATTATCGACCTGTTAAGTACCACAATTGGAGACACGCGCTAAATGTCGCGCAGACGATGTTCGCTATGTTTAAAACAGGGAAGATGGAAAGGTTTATGACAGAATTAGAAATATTAGGTCTACTCGTGGCATGTTTGTGCCATGATTTGGATCATAGAGGAACTAACAATGCATTTCAGACGAAAACTGATTCACCATTAGCCGTTCTATATTCCACGAGTACAATGGAACATCACCATTTTGATCAATGTGTTATGATTCTCAATACAGACAGCAATAATATTTTTCAAGTAGGTGGGTTTGTGTATAAATAGTGTTTCGTTTGTGTGTATGTGTAATAAATTGGAAAAATACGAAAATATTTTTCTACCTTCTTGCTATTATACTTTCTTAATTATTTAACTTTTGTATAAACGTTGTAGTTATTGGTACTTATTACTTATACCTATGTAAATAAGATTTTGCCTCGTTGCCTACGGTAAATTCAATTTCAAGTTTTCCAGGCATTATCCCCAGAAGATTACAGGAAAGTTATGAAAATAGTGGAAAGCGCAATTCTCTCGACCGACTTGGCAATGTATTTTAAAAAGAAAACGAAGTTTCTCGAGCTCGTTGACAACGGAGAATTTGATTGGCAGAGCGACGAAAAGAAAGAACGTAAGCTAATACAATTTTAACTATGTACTCTTATAAACGTATACTTTAAAAGATGTTACGGTTCCTTTATTAAATTTTGAAGTAAACCTTCGAATTTTTCTGAGGGATTTATTATCGTCACAATCAGAAAGATAAGATTTAAGAATAACACAGTTATTAACAATAAAGAAATAATAGATGCTAACATTATGTTTATTGCTCAATTTTTATACTAGTATATTTTGTTTTCGTCAACCCAAGGAAATTGTTTCAATAAGAAAAGGTTTTTACTGTAAATCTGTGAGTTATAGTGATTCTTTTTGGTTTAAATATAATACAAGCGTACTGTACTTAATTGTATTAAATTTTATATTTTAGTATTATCAGGAATGATGATGACTGCATGTGATGTCAGTGCAATTGCGAAACCTTGGGATGTACAACATCGCGTTGCAAAAATGGTCGCTGATGAATTCTTCGACCAAGGAGATTTAGAGAAACTGCAATTAAAGGAACAGCCAATAGTAAGAATAATAACTGTTACTATCATCTATTCATCGATAATTATCATCTATTCATCTAAATTTGTATTCCAAAGAGTTTTGTGTTTTTTTTTGTTAATATACATAAATATATAGTATATCTTAGATTTATACCACATATGAATTCAAAACACAATTAAAAACAAATTGAATAAAATTTGTACCTACATTTCTTCGCTCTTTTTATTACACTCTGTTAGTCATCAGTACAGCAACAATTAATCGCAAGATTCTAACCCATGAAATTTTTCAATCATCATAATCTGTATAATTTTATCTGTTCGAATGATTTTAAAAGACTCATATTCTCGGAAATTCCTCAATTAATTTTAAATATAAGACGCAAGTGAAACAAAATGAGAAAGTGATGTATAAAAGTATCTACTTCAGTTCGTATGCCACCTTTTAGACAGATATGTTAATTAAACATAGTAGTAATATTGATGTCCTGTAGTATCTAGATAACTGAACCAACGTTATTTGAGTAAAGAATCACCACAGAGTGGACCATCTAACATTTGCAATTTGAACTACCGATTATTTTGATTTTGACAAATAGAATGACATTCAGGAATCGGCAGAAAATTAGTTTTATATTTGACATTGGCAAAATGGGACGCTTTGCGCTTGAACAAAAAAGATAAATATTGAAGACTTACTTCCAAAGTGGTGAGTCTGCAAGCCAAACTGTAAGAAATTTATGTGGAAAATTTGGAATAAATGATAGGCCTTTAACAACCCGTTCACGTTTTCGTCCAATGCGTTCAGCCGGAAACATTGCTGCTGTTGCCCAGAGTGTGTGTGAAAATTCATCTACATCAACTCGTCGTCATTCTCAGGAATTGAATATTTTTCGCACTTCTCTAAAGAAAATTTTGCAGAAAAGCCTCCTGTAAAGGCTTATAAAATTGAATTAATTCAAGAACGGAAACTTCACGACCATCCGATGCGTTGTCTGTTCGCCTAATAGACTGGAGATCGCTTGGCCGAAGATGAACATTTTTATCGAAAAATCATTTTTTCAGATGAAGCCCATTTCCACATACGAGGCTATGTTAATAAGCAAAATTATCGCGTTTGGAGCCCAGAAAACTCAAACGTCGTCATTGAGAAGCCGATATACCCAAAACGAGTGACTGGAGCAGATATTGCCGCGATGGCATCATTGGACCATTTTTATTCGAAAATAAGCAAGAAGCCGTCGTTACGGTCAATAGCGACCATTATAGTACCATACTCCATGCATTTTTGTTTCCACAAATTGAAGAGGATGACATGTACGACGTTTGGTTTCAACAGGACGGTGCTACTTGTCACACAGTAAACGTAAGAATTGAACTTTTGGGCACCGTTTTCGAAAATCGAATAATCAGGCGAAATTCTGATGTCAATTCGCCGCCTCGGAACTGTGATTTCAACCCGGTGAACTATTTTTTTGTGGGGAGATAAATGTTACTCTAACCATTCAGAGACGATTGAAGCCTTGAAATACGAAATCGAAGTTGCCATTCATGAAATTTAAGCCCAAACAGTCGAAAAAGTACTTGATAATTGGATTGATCGGATGGTGTACTGTAGGACCAGCCGTCGCAGTCATTTGAATAATGGAGTGTTGTTAATTTTTTCGCAGTCTAACCGACACATATTTGATGGTTGTACAATCGTTATCGTTTCATTTAATTTATCTATTTAAAATGTTGAAGGTTTCACACGCCAGACCACACTTAATTCCAGAAGAACTAAACATTGTTTGATACTACATATATTTAATACGCTCTTTTTTATAAAAATATTTAACGATATTTTTGTTAGATGACCTCCATATTGTTACAGTATCAGTTGCTAAACCAATTTCTCTTTCAGTACTATTTGAGATGTAAATTTGTTCTAAATATTCTCAACCATACGATTGTTGACATTTATAAAAAATTACATATTCACTTAAACTAAACACTAATAAGGTTGTTAAACTCGCCCTTGAATTGTAAACATATGTTTTGACTCGCCTACTTAGGTTTTCTCTAATGTGTTCTATAATAATTTTTCAAATTACTAAAGACAATTAAATTAACTAAAACTTGAAACAAATTACCATATTTTGGCTGGAAAGTTTAGAAATTTAATTTTTTTCACATTAGTTACATTGAGGATGTATCCTCAAAGACGTGGTGATTACATGCGTATACGTACCTATAACGTAACACAATGTAACCAGTAATGCACATTCAACTTCACATGGCTACGCATTGTTGTTTATCTTGATTTTTAACGTGTGTGTGTGTGTGTGTGTATGTAGAATAGATGTAACTTTAATCCATGAACTTGGCTCCTCAGTCTGTATATAAATGATATTCCAACTACCGTTTAAACTGAACTACATCAATCTTCATAAACTTATTACAGTAGTTGTGAATACGAAATCTACAGAGGTTCTTTTCTTTACTACAGTTGCACTAATAAACGTTATTTCCAAATTGAAGAACAAGTGGCCCACTGGAAGATCCGCAGTCAAAGTGAAAATTAAATTCAAGAATGGATGCGGTGACGAACAGCAGCCCCACGGGGATCTGGGCAGAACCCTGTGCTTTTAACTTATGTATATATATAAACGATATAGTGCAATTTTTCTCTGAGGTTTATTTAATCATGTATGTATATGACATATCTATCCTTGTTGACACTGACGCTAATACTAAGAGGTTGGCTAATTACATCATGAATATATTGCATCAATGGATTAGTAACAGTAAACTATCATTGAGCCTTGAGATAGCAAAACATTTTGTGTTTCTCACAACACAGAGAAGTTTACTGCAAGTTGCTGCCCAAATCGTTGCCTTATCAGAAAACCTACTATGGAGGAAATATTGTGAAAAATTAACAGCTGCAGTGTCAACAAAATCATATCTATTCCGTCATATACAATCAAAATCAAGAATAGGTACACTTAAGTCTGGTTATTATGCAGAAGTAGAATAATAAGATATACTTTTTATCCGAAGCAATTTTACAAATAAGGTTACATATTTCATTATCGCAACAAAATACGCAGTTACATCACCAACCAACATATTTAACATTGAACTAGTAGCACAAATTTAAAACTTTTTCCTTAAATTTCAAAATCACTCATTCAACCAAATTTCTTAATCTGATCTGATTGTAGCAACAACGTTCCTTATATTTATATTCATTCCTACTGAATATTCGCACCACAAAACCAGCAATCATATTATAATACATACTGTTGATGTATTAGGTTGAATAGTAGGGGTCAACCACTCCCTGGTAAGAACTGCAACAGCAATACTATTGCACTTTGACTTCATTATTTTTTTTACAGAAATTCTAGTCTCGAAATTATCCCTATACCAGGTAATCTTGTCTAATCGGTACAATACGTACAGCACTTGCCAACACATATTTCCAATATTTCTGTATTATTGTTATTGAGTTAAATTATTACCAGAAATACATCTATTATAAAAATGTTAAGACAATTATATAAACTAATAATAATATGTCTTAATAATATTCGTTGTTGCTCTTCATCGTATTTTGAACCAGATTCTTATGATCCTAATCTACAGTCTTTCTTATTATCTTCATTATGTATGTACGTATGTATGTATGTATGTACGTGTACTATGTCATACACATTTCGTCTACACCTCTCTTAACACATTGTTAACTTTTAGATAATTTTAGTAACTTAATACATTTATTCTTTTTTACCTGCCTGAAATTAAATATGTTATTTTAGGCAATGATGGATCGAGAAAGAAAAGACGAGCTTCCTCAGATGCAGGTGGGATTTATTGATGTTATATGCCTGCCACTATATAAGGTTTTATCCGAAACATTTCCATGGGTACAACCATTATATATTGGCACGCTAGAAAATCGTCAGCATTGGCAGGATCTTGCTGAAAAAGTTGAAATGGGTCTTACTTGGATAGATCACGACACAATAGATAACCCTGTAGAAGCTTTTCACAGGTACGTTTTCCTTTTCGATACTTTTTACTATTCAAACGTGATATGTATGACGAATATTTTATTTTAGAAGCGGAGGGTTGCATGCTAAAAACGAAACGTGAAATGCGTTTCATATAGTTTACTTTACTTTATACAGGAAATTAAGTGGTTGAAACATCTAAATTTTATAACATAAGAAAATTGAGTCATTTATTACTATTTTATTTAATGTTACTTTTAAATGTTTTTGTTATTGTAGTTTTTATATTGAACTGCTGTACTAAGTCCTCATTGTGTATCTTTACCAAGAATTTTATTTAAGAGGATTTACTACTTCCTATTAAAAAAACAATACAGGGTGGCCGTTGAGGTATCCGAGAAACTTCGTATATGGATTCAATGACTAATTTTAAGCAAAAGTGATCGTATTCACTTTTGCCGAATTCCTAACGGTTCTTGAAATATCGGAGTATGAAGTTGGCTGGTCGTATAGATAGATGCTTAAAAAAATGTTGATTGTCAGTTCGTTAATTGTCATCATTGACAGTTGGTTATTTTTTATTGCGTAATTTGTGTTAAAATCATGCCTGTAATTTATTCAAATGAAGAATACGCTGACATGATTTTCGTGTATGGATATTGCAACGGTAGTACCACCGCCTCAGTTAGGGAATATCAACGACGATACCCAAACCGCCGTCTTCCAGACAAGCAAACGTTTAGTAGAACCTTCACAACTCTTCGATTAACAGGTGCGTTCCCTAAACCGAATTGTGAAAGAGAACTTATGCGAAGAAACAATGCTGCAGAAGTGCTTGAGGTTGTTGAAAATGATCCTGGTGTTAGTACGAGAAGAATTTCTATACTTACTGGACAAAGTAGGACGGCTGTGCAGGACACTTTGCGAGAAAACGGACTGCATCCCTATCATTACCAACCGATACAAGAACTTCTCCCCACGGATCTTCCCCAAAGAGTTCGTCTTTGTGAATGGTGGAGCGATCATCTGGATACTCTTCCAAGAACCCTTTTCTGTGACGAAGCTACATTTACAAGAAATGGAATCAACAATTTCCACAACGAACATGTGTGGGCAATCGAAAACCCTCATGCCGTTCGAGAAACCGACTTCCAGAGAAGATTCTCCGTAAACATTTGGGCTGGAATAGTTAATAATGAAGTTATTGGACCACATATTTTCGATGGAAATTTGAACAGCGAAATGTACCGGGCTTTTTTGGAGAACGAACTACCTCTACTACTTGAGGACATTCCTCTTCAAATCAGAAGGACGATATTGTTTTTACATGATGGTGCTCCGGCCCATTATGGAAGAGGTGTCACTAATTTCCTCAATGAACAGTATCCAAATCGATGGATAGGTCGTGGTGGTCCCATTGCCTGGCCGCCGCGATCTCCGGATCTCAACCCACTAGATTTTTTCATGTGGGGACATGTGAAGACACTTACCTATTCCATGGGAAAGCCTGATAATAGGGACCAACTCATCCAGAATATTCATGCAGCGTTTAATGAGGTGAAAAACAATATGGAGAACTACAACTGGGAACGAGAGCTCCGACGGAGGATTGAGTTATGCATTGCACAAGGCGGTGGTCACATTGAGCAGCTTTAATAATTGCACTGTCATTATACTTTTATTAAAATAAACGACATTATTTCCTAAGTCCTCTACTAATTTAATTTTAATTCAAACTCCGATATTTCAAGAACCGTTAGGAATTCGGCAAAAGTGAATGCGATCACTTTTGCTTAAAATTAGTCATTGAATCCATATACGAAGTTTCTCGGATACCTCAACGGCCACCCGGTATATTGTAATACGGTTTCCAACACAAATACATAATATACGGTCTTTCAATAAGACGTTTCATTTTCAATAGCACGCCATTTTAACAGTTGTCATGACTCAACCGGTAACTACTTGAAAGATGACAAGTAAAAATTATGCCATTAATAAAAATGAAACGACATACGCTTCAACAACGCATTGAAATTATTAAAATTCACCATAAAAATGGTGAAAATATCGCGGTCATGGTTCGCAAAACTAAAGCATTTTTCGGTCGTCGTGAAGCACCTTTTCGGGCAGCAATTCTGAAATTCGTGGAAAATTTAAGCTGTTGGGACAAGTTACTGATGTGCATAATCGAATTCGTGCACGTCGCTCAAGAACAAATGAGAATATTGCTGTTGTAGCCAATAGTGTCGAGGAGAATCCAGGTTTGTCCATTTCTCGTCGATCTTTGGAAGTGGGCATTCTACGAATGACATTATACCATATGTTGCATAAAGACTTGGGTCTTAAGGCTTTTAAAGTTCAGTTAACACAACAACCGACGCCTTGAAATGCACCAAACTGATCCGGAATTTCATCGAAAAATCATCTTGAGTGATGAGGTCCATTTTCACCTCGGAGGCTACGTAAACAAGCAGAATTGTCGCATTTGGGACTCGAAAAACCCAAGAATGATAGTTGAAAAGCCTCTTCATCCTCAACGTATGACTGTTTGGTGCGGTTTTTGGTCTGGCACGGTCAGTGGACCTTACTTTTTCGAAAATGAGGCTGGAGAAACTGTTACAGTGAATGGATTGCGCTATCAAACGATGATTAATAATTTTGTATGGGCAGAATTTGAAGATTGATTTGGACGACATTTATTTTCAACTAGATGGCGCTACATACCACACAAGTAACGATACCATCGCTCGTTTGCGTGAAAAGTTTTCTGGCCTTGTAATTTCTCGAAGAGGCGATCACAATTGGCCACCGAGATCTTGTGACACCTTCAGACTTTTTCTTTGGGGCTACGTGAAAGATAAGGTCTGTGCCAATGACCCACAATCGATTCAAAGATGGAATTCGTAACGTTATCGAGCACATACAGCCACAAATGTGCGAATTGATGATGGAAAATTTCATGAAAAGAAGATGGTCCTACAGGCGTAGACGTGGCGGCCATTTGGCTGATATTGTTTTCCATTATTAGCGGCAAATACAATTAAATAATCATTGGATGATTTCGCTTAAAAATACTAGCTTTTTTACATATCAAAATGAAACTTCTTATTGGAAGACCCTGTATATACCTATGTTTATGTGTAGAATCTAAAAACGCAGAAATAAAGTACGGATAGGATTATATAAATATTATATTTTTTAGACAAATAATACTTTTACAAGTGTCCGAAAAAAAGCCAATGATTTGCTGTCGTATGACAATAATTATAACGTTCTGCATGCAGTGCTGAAAAGAAATAATTGACTAGAACTCAATTAGTAATTATTTTAAAATCATGAGACTAAAGGTTGGTTAACTAAGAAACATGTAACAACTATTGAGGAGTACCCAGATAATTACAGGAAAAGCAGCCCAAGTCTGTGAAGAAAGTTAGTATCAGTAAGAAATAGGTTCAGCATTAAAAGTGCTTTCCATTAACAGAGCGCTAAATTGCACCTTAGCAGATGTTAGTTCGAATATTCGAACTGAACAACAAAAAAGTGCATGCACATTAAAACACAATCTACAACGCAAACCAAAATCAGTTAAAAAATCTTAAACTATCTACAAACGGAACTACAAATGTTCAATAGTTGATATATGTATGTGTCAAAGTTTAATAAAAAGCTGTAAGTAAATACAAATGTCCCTAACACTCCAGAATGTTTAAAGAATGAATAAATTTGCTGCATATTGTGTGGGCATTTATTTTAATGTACTGTCTGAAGCTCGCTTGGAAGCTCCGATGCAGAGAATTTGCGACAGCAATTTTTTGTTAGTTTTTAATTTATGCTTAGATTTTTTAATTTTTGTGGAATGAATGCTGTCATTATTGAGCAAGGCCGAGACCACTTATTTTACTTAATCTTTATTTTCCGCAAATTCTTCGAAATAACCTAAAAAGTTAAAAGCTCATTCAAATCAGTAAAAGTGTATCAATCTTAATCAAACGTATTTATTGTCATGACGTACATAGAAAAATATACAAATACTACGCACCAACTTACAAAACTTATAATACAAGAACTCAAATCCACAATACGTACAAAGTTAGCATTCGTTTTAATAATACATAACACTTAAGCAAAATAAAAATTACTACATAAAGATATGTAGGTACATGTTTTTAAAGATTACTACAACAATAACAGTCTTTCTAATTTCAGATCCGGAAGAAACGAAGAGTATAGAACTAACTGTACAAACATTGCGCACTACATCTCCTAACCAACATTTACCGTCGCAGGGGCACAAACCCAAAAGAAGACAAAAGTTTTGCTGTTTCTTGTGACACCATCCGTTATTTTAACAACATAACTATTATATATTTTTATATAGTAACTACTAAATGCTCACAATAAGTTATAAATGGACAATCTGACACCTTACGTTAGTAGTTGGCAGTAGGTTTTCTATTGTAAAAATTTTTATAATCTAGAAGATAGTGATGCTTTAATAAGACATTTTAATAATAGAATACCGATTGTATATATTCTGTACTTAAACAGTTGTTGTTGATAGTGTTATGTAATTGTACATTATAATAACTATACATACTTACAAAAATCAATAATTAATGAAAAGACAAACACACAGTGATATTGTTATTAGTATTTTGCTTTCTTTTTAAATTATGCGTTAATTAAAAAGTAGATAATAAGATTGAAAGATCAAAGGTAAATAATACCAAAGTTAATTAGATAAAATATATAACTGGATTAGATTGTTTTAAAATGTTCTTCACAGGAGACCGGTAGAAGTACACATTCGAGCATTGTTATTCGAATATAATGTAACTATACGAGTTATCTTTAGTCCATAGTCGAGGACAGTTGTTTATTTCCGTGCATTTTCAAATACTTGTGTTTCTAATAAGACAGAATAAATGCAATTATAAGTATAACAAATATTTTAACTTGCTGTTTCGTTTATCGTACACAAGAAGGTTAATATCAGTACTTGGAACTGAAAATGTATAAACACTTTTACATTAAAAATATGTAACTGACAACTTGTTTTATTTCGCATTATTCACTTGTAATGAATCTAATATTAATTTCTATTAATTTATACACGGTCTCTCCGCAAATCGAATTCTAATCAGACTATTAGAGTTAGAGGCTATAGCACGCGTATTCATCGTTGTATGCAGTGTCTATGTATAGTATATACGTATAGCCTGCCGTTAAATCCTATTCTAACCAATGACAACGCCATTCTCGTATAATTTCGGATGAAAATATAGCATTGGCATTACCTGTATATGTACCATAAATCTAATAACTGATTCTACCTATCGGTTTTGTTATTAATCTTAGATTTAAATACTTTTGCCCATCATTTCGTTAGCAGTTGATATGACTACGTATACAAGTTATTTCAAGAGTTGTGGTAAGTAGATTTAGGTAACAATGAATGTTGTAACAATTGGCCGTCTTAATTAGGAATGTTTCTACTAGGATGACTTTATGGTTGTTGTATGTAACATCTCTGGAACAAGAACAGTAATATTTACAAAATAGCGCTAACTAAGAAACAATTAGTAACGTACGGGATTGTGTTATTATTATAGAAAACAAAATTCTACAAAACATTGTAAAAGATACTACGTGGATATAGCTTCATTACGTACTACTTCAAAGTAGTATACGCGTTTCATTTACAGCTTTTGGTTGTCTTGTATATTGTTGACATTTTTGGCAACACAGATAGATACTGTCTCATATATTGAGAGCTACTAGAATATAATTAGGCCAGTATCACCCAGTATCAGTATCATCATACATACAAACTATCTTTAATACACTGTCTTAACTACAATCTTTATTCTTTCTAGTAATAAAATTTAACTTACAGTCCCCATCACAGAAATTAGTTTTCACATAGATCTTAGGCAAGATTTTCTTTTTTTTTGATTTCCTGTTTCGGCTAAGTCTGGGATTGGGTTTAAGAGCAGGGCTGCATGTTTGATATGCCTCTAAATACCTCCTTAGGTTTCTTCATTTTGTAATTTTCTATTTTGTACTATTTGCTGATTAGTTACTTTGTAATTCTATATGACACAATCGAGGAAATAAAGGCTATTATTTTTATTAAATGATTAGGATTAGATTCATTTAAGCAATAGAAATATTAGGTACTAGTTCCAGCAGTGTCTAATATAATGCTACGCTGTACAGTATAGGTCTCTAAATACTTAACAATCATGTCACATCCAGTAAACAATTAAAACGCTGGCTTTCAGCAAATTTTCCACCGAATATGACCTTGTGTACCGTGTTGATTCAATCACCACAGCGTCAAATGTCTGAACAGATAAACAGGAATAGTCATATTGCAACAACAGTGTGTACAGTATTTGGAGCAACACACGTTTTGATATTCAATCAATTTATTGATTTTTTTTTATCAATTAGATTATTATATGTTATAAACGCAAGGTTTTATTGTTGAAAATTATGGTAGAACTATTAGATTAATAAAGGGACGAACGTTTATGCAATTACTCAAGGTGTACAGGATTTTCAACTGTCGCCTAATCTTGCAATTACGTATTACGATCAGCTAGCTAGTCAAATTCACGGTTGTGTTGACAGATTTAGTGAAATGGGGAAAGTATTTTGTAAATCAGGGAACGAAGGACCTAAAAACAAACAACTGCAGATTATATTGAAGATGTTCGACATCCAGATGGAAAACTCTCATTGCGAAACTGTCGCAAGAAGTTCAGTTATCAGTTGGAATATGCCACACTATTCTTAAAAAAGATATAAAATTATACCCATATAAAATTCAATGTCTTCTGGAACTCAGTTCCATTACAATAGAAGAATCGAGTACTGCCAATAGTTCTTGAATAACTTGGATAATGATGGTGTTTCTTTACTGATGAGGTCTGCCTTCATCTCTCGGGGCATTTAAACAAACAAAATATGAGAATATAATCGGCAGAAAATCCTTATGAATTTGTGGAAACACCTTTATTATTATTATACACTCAAAAAATTGATGTTTGGCTCGCGGTGTCAAGAGGGCGAAACGTTGGGCCCATATTTTTTAATGGAACAATAAAAGCTGAGAGATACCGAAAATTATTTTAAACATTTCACAAGAAATAAGATTAAGTTGTAACACAACTAAATTGTAATCTGTCAGAGCACAATCGTCAATATTTGACTTTCTAAAAATATTACTGTTCCACAGTGTTCTCAAATTAATATTGAACTCATAGGCTACTTTAAACGAAAATTTAATTAAAAACATGGCACTTCTTCGTCACCCTGATCGACGCAAAGCTTTGTCGTTAACGATTGTAGGGAAATCATTAGATTGGAATTGGAAAGAAGCAAATATGTAATTACGTTGCAAACGAAATGTACCATCTTTGGCAAATTAAATGCGAATTTTTCAGCGAGGAATTTCCATTTACTAAATAAAGGCTATACTTTGAAACAAATTTAATTTCTCTAAAAGAGAGTACTGCTTTGATGAACTTCTTTAGAGTAATTAAATTCACTTTAAAGCAAAGCCTTTATTAACAAAATCAACATTCCCCGATAAAAAAATCGCATTTAAATTGCGTACATAATGATGCTACATAATCTAGTGTTCAGAGACGAAGAAGAAAAAGAAATTATTTTACTGTGCGTGAGAATCTATTGTAGTAAAAACGGCTTAAAAGTAACTTCAAGTTCAAGTTAGCAAAATACATATAAGGGCATGCGAGGAGTATATGAAATATATCTCTGGTAATGCTTAAGAAATTGGAATATATTCTTAAACAAGAACGGAATGAAATTTTTACAATAAGTTTCCCAAAACCACTTCTAGTACGACAGTAGCTAAACTAGAATAGTAATAATAATCTAGAAATAAACAGTCGCTAGTAAATATTCATAAAATTATTCCATTTTAAATGTTTAAGTTGGCAAAACTGCTGGGTAATTGTAACTGAATTTCTACCTATTTACTAAAATGTTTTTGTTGCATTTAGTTTAAACTGTTTCTACTTTATAGATCATCACTATAATTTAAAGACGTTAATCAATATGCAATAAACTTTTGTACGAGTATATTTTTCAGGAAAAAAAGGTGTTACAAGAAGTTAAGAGCAGATATTATTTAGCTTCATAAATAATACACTATGCCAGAAACGCGTCCACAAAACAATTTGCTTTTCATTTTTATTTTAGTATGTTGATTTTGACATTTTTAAAAGCAGTCTTAAATTTTTTAAACTCTAAATTGCTTGGATATAGACGTTGCATTTTCCATATTTTTATAACTGTAAAGTACAAAGCAAAGATAAAATTAATGCGGGAGAAGCCCTGATATCGTCACAAATCTCCTAATTTGTTCCTAGATCATTTTTTATTTCTATGTTTTAAAAACTGTGAATGATACGTTTCATTCTAAGCAGTGAGCAAAATAATAACAGTAGAACTGTGGTTTAACAAAAATTCTTGAAATTAGTATTTTTTTTTAGAACAGATTTACTTTTTAAATGATTAACAAATATACTGCTTACAAATATAAATTGTTTTAACATAATGATATAATACTGTGATATTGTTAAATTTTTACTACGAATTATATAAAGCTGCGTGTTAGATTTGCTTTAATAAAAACAATCATTTGTTGAAAAATATTTTTAATATCGCTGCACTGCCGGTTCGCCTGAAAATTACTACTGATATTTTTTAATTTCAATGTAGATAATCTATTACATATTTGGATTAGATATATTCCGAATACGTTTTTATGTTCTCTTTATGATCAAGTTCAACAAGTTTTGTATCAGTATGAACTGTTTATAGCATGAGCTATAAACAGTTTTTTGGGAATCCAGAAGGAATAAACCAGAAACTGCGATTTTTGTTTGATAGAATGGTTTAGACGGCCGACTGACGATAGGAAGAGATTATCAGGCGTGTTTAAGTCTAATCTGGAGAAATACTGAAGCATTCTTCTTAACAACTGGAACTTGTGTTATTAACTTCATAACATTCTCCTATCTTAAACAAGATAAATTTAAAATAGTCATCTTTGGTTATCACATTTGTTTTATTTAAAATTGGATGGCAGTATATTATCTACGTAATTTAGAAGAATTTTGACATTACAAGTCATTTTCAACGTTCCAATTAAATTTAACGAGCTGGTTAGAAATGTCTGTCTAGTTAGAAGTGTAACCATTTAGATAGGTATGTTTTAATTGCGAAAGTCATATTTATATAACCTATACTGTTATAAAATAAATAATTGGATCGAATTGTAATCCATTTATTACAAGGTGTTGTGATGACAAATAATTAATTCTTCTTCTTCCTTGTATAAGTTCATTTTAATTAATTTTCTACAGCGAACGTGTTTCGGCTTTAAGCCATCTTCAGCATTGAATTGTTAAAATAGAATTTTAATCAAAACTAAAATTTATTATTTAATAATTTCAGTTTTGATTAAAATTTTATTTTAACAATTCAGTGCTGGATGGCTTAAAACCGAAACATGTACACTATTTAAAATTAAAATAAAATACAAGGAATAACAATAATCAATTATTTGTTAAATAAATAATTGATAAATTCTATTGTGCAGTAACATTTTGGTACTTGTTAGTGCTTTAAAAACAACTTAGTGTGTCATTTTCTAATTGTGGAGTCTGGTACAACCGTATAAAAATAATGCAAGTTGCACATGTATGTTTTATATCTTTAAAAACGGTTTGTATCCATCCTTTGTGACAATACCAAATTAATAGTGTTACTATCTCTTTTTGTACACTACAGAAATAAAAAAAAATGTAAGTTATGATTTTTAACATAAAACAAACCAACAATCAGTTTTACATAATACATATTAAATATTAGTTTCATATACACAGAAATCCATGTGTTGGTGAAATATTTCGAATACATATAATAGTTTATTTTAAGTAACTGCTGTTAAACCTGTCACCTATATTCCATTTCATAAAGCACTGAACATTACATTTGTTATATTTACTACAGAAACAACCAACTTGGATAAAACGTCCAGTTCAATCCATGCCATCTGATAATTACTTTGTTTTGAGCAGTATGAAAATAATGAGAAATAATAATTCGGTTTATGAAGAATACCTTGACAGGTTGACAAGTGTAGATCAAAGTCAGTCCAAGTTTATTGGTAGAATTCAGGTCCTATACTTGGTGGACCGTGGAACTTTTCAAGAGCAGGACAATTAGATAAGCCCCTGATGATTAACAATCCAGTTGAATTTTCTTTTCTGCAAATATTAAACTTTAAAAACATATGTCAGTTATAAATATAGAATGAAAATCTGCTAATCTATTCTAAATATACACAGGTGTATTCGCTATGTCTAAATAAAATATGAACAATATGTTGTGTGAAAAAGTAGATATGATAATACATCAATCTTAGAAAGATTAAAGATAAATAAAACAATTATCTATATCAAGATGACTGCATCTATGTATAAAAATATATCTAAGTAATATCTAGGAAGGTATCAAACTGTAATAAATAAATATAAATTTATTCACAAAAATAGAGTAAAACCTTACAATGTTATTTCTTTATATATATATATATATAAAATCTCTTATACGATGTGCGAGATTGATTTTTATAAAATTAATATAAACATGAAATGTAAATAAGATAATGGTTATACCTAATCGAGCTTAAAATAAAATAAATGTTATGTTTGATATTGATTGTTTGGGATAATTACATGAAGAACTCCTGAGTGGAGTGGGACAACGTAAGTCATGCATTTGGAGGTCGATCCAGACAACTAATTTCAATAACTCGTAAGCCCCGTAAACTAGGATCAGTCACTGTAAGTCCTCTAGGTTGATATACCCTTTCATTTTGTTCAGCAACAAACTTAGAAACTTTCCGTAAACACTATAAGGACAAGAAGTTACTAGTTATAATTTTATGCTTTACATATGTTAATTCTTACCTTTTCATAATGTGTTTCCTTACAAATATATATTAAATAAGCTGTTAAACATGCTAAACATCCTTCACAATAAGCTGAACAGGAGGCTTTCTCTGCTTCAGCAAAGTATTCATTTAATCTATTTATGGTTAGTTCAAATGCTTGTCGTTCAATCTACAAGTATAACATTTTAGATTTATTCATCTTGCTAAAATATAATACGTACCCTACCATCTAGTTCAGATGGAAATCTAGTTTGAAATTTTACAACAGTCCCTTCACTATAGTCTCTTTGAATAAATACCTTCAAACATTGCGAAGGAGCCATTTGTTCTGTTTCACCTGCTCTTGCACCATTATTATGGTGATTACTCATTTTATCTGCTACGGTTATTCTTATGTAAAATGTAAAATACAGTTTAAGAGATCAAAACACCATTTCAACTGTCACTTTGACAAATAGGAACATGCGCCTACAAGACTATAGATAAAAGTATCTAGTATCACATATAGCCAACCGATAAGACTCAAATAATACTGAAACAACAAACTGTTATGTGTGCACTGCAACTTATTTTGCAGAGCAAGCGGTTGTACATTCTACACTTTATAGATGGCGTAGCAAATATTCTATATAACCACTGTAATATACATAATACACTACAAACTATTTACCTAGAAAGATAAATATATATATATATAGGTAAGATATGTGTATACATGATCGACATTTCTATTAGATTTCTAAATGGATTTATGTAGGAGTGTAAATTTCTTCGTGATGCCTATTTTATCGTATGAGTTTAATAATCGAATTAATCGTAATCTATGAATGTTATATTATAGATACCTATTATTTATTTAAAAAAAAGTAGCAGTCAATAGAGAAGTCGTTTAAATAGTTGTTTGTCGAAAAATAAATATAATAAATAATAATAATAAAAAATTTTCTTAATGCAAAATTTTGTATTTGTATTTTACTTAATGTGCCATAAACTCCTAATATGTTATCCGATAATAAATATAATAATAATGTAATAAAATAGAAAATAAATAATAAAAAAATATATCTATATTATAATGTTATTTTATAGAAATTAACGCTAAACATCGTCAATTTCTATAAAATAAAGATATCTTCCTCCATCTGACCTTTGTTATTGCTTTGTCTTTTAAGGAATTACAGGCAGAAGAATAATACTGATATGTATTTTAAAAAATTGTTTCAATAAATTATTTACGCATTATATATGATTTCATAATGAACATTTCTTATTCAAGTTATTTTAACGAATCAAAAAATGCCCTTTACTGTTTTTGAAATAGTGACTTGCAGAGTAAAATGCTATTTTAGATTAATAAAATGAATGAGCGGTGTTTATTGGAATTTACGTACAAATTTATTGCAAGTTTATCTAAATTTTAGATTTGTCCATATGTTCACCCTTAGCTTTTGTCAAGCGGCATTATTTCTAATAGTTGTGTGAGAATTCTCGATGTTTGTGAAGATTTTGGGGTAGATTTTGGTGTCTGTTGGATTAGTTCTTACCACAAAAACTATACAAAATTCAAGTCGAGGCTTTGAGGGGGTCATATAATTGGAATTTTATTGTATTGCTGAATTTGGTTTTAATATTAAAATATAATATTATTTTGCTGGTACCTACATAATTTTTTTCCAATTAGTCGTGTTCCAAATAAAATAACATTCGTTTTCAAAATGTTTTGGGGCTCTATTTAATATGCCAGCTGCTTTAAATAAAACGCATACACAATCATAGAAGGTATATCATGCACTGATTAATTATGATACGTCTTCTATACGCATGGAAATATGTTGTAGAACATGCTACATTCAACACTTGATAAACTACAACATTTGTCAGTTACAATGATTATCAAGGAGATGAAAACAACCTCTTGTGTTCCTCCTGCCTGGGCGGGCTGACTCGGAAAGGCAACTCGGCCAAAAGGCCTATTGTGCCCACTCGCTGTTTTAGCCTTCTCGATTCTCTTTGCTTCCGCATAATATAGTTCACTGCTTATTCGAGAGTTAATTTATCTACTCTGAGATTCTAATCTATCGACTCCAAAGTAAATGCGCTTCTCGCTATCTGCTTCTTGCTGGGCAATCGGCAAGGAGATTCTCGCACAGGTTAGAGTGCACTTGGCCCATGCGATGGATGTGTATATTCTGTGCGCAGTGACCGGCTAGAGTTCCTGTAGGTAATCTTAGCCTGTCTATGCTCACAAAGACTGCCTTGCGGAATCTATTCTCGTTTGGATGAATCCCCAGAGTTTATCAATATTTTATGTCGGTAAGTCCACTCCAGAGTAGAAGCGGTGTCTAGTAGAAAGTTCTGTTCTGGACCTGTGGATGGTTGTTCGCTGGCACTTCTTGCTAACATGGCAGCTATTTTATTGCCTCTGATTTCAGAGTGGCTAGGCACTCATTTCAACTTAACGCTATGATAGGTTAGTTGTTCGAGCTTCCTAGAGCACCAACTCGGAATCAAACTTGAGAACTTGCAGATCTTCTTATCTAGAATAAAACGGTCAGATCCGTAGAGTTGGCTGCCACACATATTTTAAAACTAAACTATACCATCGTTTTCTAACATGAAAAGTGCGTTTTATGTTTTTCCTATTTTAAAGTTTGCCTACAAACTATAGAATAAGCGCTATAGCTTCGAATTTTCAAAATTTGACAGCATCATTGTTTTGTGATGATTTGTGTCGATGAAATTTGTCCACAGTAGTACTTTCATATATGTATATATTATTATAGATATTTGCATTTGAAAAACGGGATAGCATAAGGTTGACAATCACACTATTATATTTTTAAAATTTCATTTTATTATCGTTTTGTCATTCTTATGCTGATTTGTGTTCTATTTATTTTAGATACATTAAGATTTTGCTTACAGGTTTACGGTAACCTCCACACTTGTGAATTTGCAAAATTTGACTAATACATATATATGGTTTTCAATTCGGAAAATTTATTATAGGTTAATAACGTTAAGATTATAATGTTAATAATCATAATAATATCCTGTTATAAAGCCTACAATTAGATTGAATCTTACGTCGGAAATACACAGCCTTGAAGACAATTAACATAATAATAAGTACGCAATGGATTACTTGTTTATTTAATTAGTTAATTGGCACAATTTTATTTTGCTGCTATTTAATAACATGGTTAGTTACAGCGCATTCCATTGCAGTGCACTGTAGCGTGACACAATCCCTTCATCTCCAATTTATTTCCACATTTCTAGCATGTATATAGCTGTTAAACGGGTTAGTTTATATCTATTTATTGCTTTTGCTGTATCAAGTAGAAAATCGTGCTAATTGCGGCAGAAAATAAATACCAAAGAAAGAAATGATAGCTTTGCAGTAAGATGATAGATGGCAATTATTTATGTGTATATTTAATGTTGAGTTACTTATATAAGTACTTATATACGTTTTCTATACCCAGTTTCACAGTTCTGAAGACATTGGTCCATACTAAGTTTGAGGATAGTGACAATTACGTAATTTCTAAGAACAGAAACTGTGAATTACATTGCTATAATCGCTCTTAGACGGCTGAAATACCAAATTTTGGGACAAAGCTGTTGATGTATATTCGTAGTAATACTAGGAAATTTAATATAATACTTGTTATTACGGTAACATGAAATTTTGTAGCCAAAAGTGCTTTATTGTCGAGCAAGCTGTAGCTCGGCAACGAAGATTTTTAAAATACAAAGTCACACATAGTTTCAAAAGACTAGGACAACTCTTAAATAAAAATCATTACTTGTATTGGCACTTGCAAAAAAAGAGGAGCAGGTCAATTTGCCCAATTTTATTTTGACAACTAAATAATTTATTTATTTATCGTATGGTTTTTGCAGATGATACTCAATATAATTACATAATTGCAGCGCCAGTTGCCAATTGAAAATCATCAAAAGGTCTCTTGTATGCCCTATTGGGACCTCACCCTTGCCCAACTTATACCTCTATATTAATATAGATAATGCTAACATAAGTTAGTAGATCTGAGGCATACCCCAAGATTTCTAGTTAGAAGATTCTGAGACGGACCAGTGAATTCGCTGTCATGTCAGCCATCATGTGTTTTAGCGAGGAGATGTGAGGATTGTTTGGCTACTATAGTATTGTTGTGTAGCTCCTTAGCGTGAACCAGGGTGCACCACGTGGAGGCGAGCTAACTTTGCACCCCAATAAAATAAAAGCTTTCATGTCAATTTAACATTTTTTTAACAGTTTTTTTTTGCAACCGAATGCACATTAAAGCGAAATGAATTATACAATCAGGGAAATTATACATTACTAGCTGCTACTGCAAATTTTTTATTAAAGAAGATGCTCTAACTGTAATCCGTTCACTTCAATGCATTTTCTACAAACCCAAACCAGTGCATTAATCGGGTCGGAGTATTTTCCTGAATTTACTAGTATAATTGTTAGCTGCTTCGACTCCTGCAAATAAACGTCTAACTGGTTTAGTTAGTGTGTAACTATTGTCATATTATTATTGTTCAATCAAAATGAGGTAAACTCCCGTCCAACTGGATTGTGTTGTTATTTGTTCAGTAAATTTGTTAACTAATCGTTCAAGTTAGTGGTAAGAAATGCGTAAAATAAGACCTTTAGAAGACGGGAGGCAATTTTTCTTAACTTGCTTACAAAGAAATCATTCAGAGCAGCAGCAACCTCAATTAGTTCTTCAGCGTTAAGACCATCAACCAACAGATTATGTCCATCTGGATTCATGGAATTTGCAATTTTATTATTAAAAGCTACCATTTAATTTTTGTAATTAATGCAGAATGTCAGGCCCCAGTACTCGCATAATTATTACGTAAACTTAGGTAACGCTGTTGCAAACTGTACAAATGCTACAGATGTGCGCTAGAGTCGTATTTGATCATTTGTCCAGTGTCACCGTCTACAGTTTGTTACATGTCATAAGTTTTTCGGGAAAATGTAAATTACATTGGCAGAGAAAACCTTCATGAAATAATTAAAAGCATCAGTAAAGCTTACATTACGTGAAAAAGCTGGTCAAACCTAGGTTTGATAAGCTTATTATTATTAAGATATAGAGCGATTAAAGCATTTAATAAATTATCAGCTAACACAATAAATATACTAACATTTGTATAATTTAAAAGCCAATTGAATTTTTCTTTGGAAAACTGTTATTACGCTTTTTGTAGACATTGAGTTTTTCGTTTATAGATTAATAAAACGCACATTCTTCTGGATCAATTGGCGAATAAATGATTACTACTATAATTCCTCTTTGGAGAAGTGGAATAGAACTATATTATCGAACTTGACTACGGAACTATACTATTGACCTGTACTATTCAACGCGATAATGTTTTGTGAAGAAAACCTGAATTATTTCTTCGTGTCATACGGGTAATGAGCAAGTAACTAAAATTTTCTTCAATTTACCTAATAAAAAATTACCAGCATTAACGATATTCCCATTAAAGATGTACGCTTGAGGTCTGGTATACTTGACCGATGTAAGTGTCATAGAACTTCCATGTTCTCGTGTTTGTAATTATGTATGTATGTCGTTAATCCTGCGTATCATTGTAGCTTGCTTGGTGTACGTCTTGATTTTAGAATTTCATACGATAATTGTGTCTGTGTAATACTTGATTCTCTTCATTTGAAGTTATCAGTCATTCCAAATTTCTAAAGCATTTCTAATTTGATTGTGATGCATTATATTCGTATCATTCCAAATGTTAATTAAAACTTTCTCTCAGGGACAATTCTCTTTTTTGCTTACCTGCAGATTTCGATTTCTATAATTCGGTTTTATGCTTTTCCTGTAATGTATATGACTTGTGTAGTAATATATTGACGTACTCTATCAACATACGTAGCTTAGACGGCCAATAAAGATAAATAATTTTTATTATTAGCAATTGGTGTAGTATATTATATTCACATTCGAATTACAAAGCCGGTTTTACATGGCGAGGAATACTTTAATAGAAAATAACTTTTCAATTAGTGTCCAAGCTACTTGCAATTACAAAAAAATTAAAATGTTGAAAGGGTATGATAGTCGGGTGTGACGAAATTCAGATGCATTTAAAATCATTAAATCAAAGAATAATCGCGCATATGTGTTAGGAGACACTCTGGCTGATGACTACATATAAGAATCCCAATATTTCCACTCAAAACTTGTAACAGAATGCATACTACTGATCAGATAATTATTGAACGTTGTTTTGGACAACTGACAAATCGATGTACAATGCTTGCTAACACAACACGATTGAAACTGAATTGTATACCTATGTATATAACTTACGCCTTCATACTGCACAATCTTGCCAAAAATATGCATGACTGTAATGATTGAACAAAGAACCTTATTGCCAACCAATTGCCAACCTACTGTGGATTATGCAAATATTAGAGTATTAGGCAAGTAACGTAGAAATGAAATTGAACAGCAAAGATAATATGGCTTATTAATTTATTCGATTATTTATATACAAGAATTTAAAAAGAACTTATTACATTTTGTTAAACATGGTTATGTTCTGAGATCTTTTACCAGAAGAGACTAAGTCGTTTTCTTTTGTAACGGCTGGTGTTTTTATTTTGTCAAATAAAATCTTGAATCAAGAAGTACGGCAAATGCCATTTGCGCATCCTGGTCAGTTTCACTGATGTCATTTCCAGCTTCATTAAATTTAAAAACTTATAGGTTAAAAGTAAATACTATCCAGTCAAAGCATTTATTTCGGAATTGAGTTTTTACTCTACTGTAGTAAATACTTCGTAGCATTTACTGTTTACTTAAAGTACGTAGAAGCTGAAGCAGGTTTTGGTGGATATTATGGATTTCCTGCTGTGTAAATGGTTGCATTCCTTCCAAATTGTAAAGTGGGTTTTGTGAAATTTTATTTTTTAAATACCTAGACCGATAAAAATTTAAAATGATTCAAGTTAGGTGACCGTGATGGCTAGCGATCTTTACTAATAACTCTAACGCCAAACTATTCTTCTAAATATCACAATATCTTATGATCTACTTCAGGTCTTATATTATGATTATTATGTAACTGGTTTATAAACGCTTTTAAAATTTGTTTATGATATCTTTCCATATTGATATTTTGATTAAAAAACGGACCAGTTATATGGCGTCTAAGTATTGATATTCAAATTGCAATTTTTTGTAAATGTAACAAAGTTTCAACAAAATTATGAGGGTTGTCTGTAATTTTGTAAGTTTTATTGGTAATATAGTCTGACAAATGGCAGGGAATCAAGGGCCGTCTGATATGGAGTACATAAATGTTACATCTAAAATATCATCATTAGAAAGATTTTCATTATATGATTGGCTATATTGAATTCTCCTATAATCGAATCAATTAATAATTTTACTTCGGTGCTTAGCAGACGCATTGTGTGGTATAACATCAGGATAATTTTCATGAAGTTGATTATTGAAATGAATAAACCTATGGTTCGTCTTCATAATGAGTACCAACCATTGCAATAATTAAATTCATTTAATTTATTATAAATTCGTAAAAATGCATGTGGATAATGACATTGACAAGCAGTAACTTTAAAAAGAACAGATTATAAACGAAAACGAAGTGGATAATAATAAATGAAATGAACGTAAATAATTAATAATAAATAACGAGTCGTACAGGACGTTGACATGTATGACAATGGCCACTCTCAACACGCCCCAATAATTTACCTCGGAAAATGTAAACTATCAGCCTTTTAAAATCATTTTATACAGTAGAAAAAGGAACATGTAGCTTCCACTTGCATTTACCGAACAATTGGCATCTTAAATTGTTTTATTGCAAAATTGTTCGTAGCTAATGTATAATGCACTGTGTGATATATGTACAATAAATTTGTGTTACTAAATTGAACGAATGCCAAATCAATAGCAGGAAAAACATCGTTGTAAAATTAAGATACACGTACTTAATATAGTTGCGAACAAAAATATATGTATGTATACAATAAAACATTAAACATCAAAAAAAACTATTATATGAGTCGTTTCATTTAATTCATATTATTAAAACCATGTTCTTAAAAATAACGAGACTCATTGTGTAATAAAAAATATAAATAAGAAGGCAGTGTGAAAATCAATTTTTATTTATTATATTTTCACAAATAACGAGTACCAAAATATGTATTTAAGAAAGAGAAGAAAGAGTTTTCTTTTGGAACATACATATACTGAGAAATATTCAATTACTTTTTTCTCCAAATGGACTACGTGAAAGTTTTTAAAGATGTAGTAATACACCGCTAATTAAAGTAGTATTCGTTGTTGTTGCGGGGTATTTTTAATCAATAATAAGTGAGCTGAATCGTATATTGACATTCTTATATTCCAGAGTAGATTGCCTGGAACATACATTATTAACGTGGAAGTGGATAACATAATGCATTTCATTAAGATAGCGGCTTGTAATTTACTCAGCGTCATTATTATTCAAACGTTGATGAGTATTTTCTGCTAATAATAATGAATGATCTAATTTTTTTACATGGTTTGTTCTTCTGGCTAATAGATAATAATCTGATAAAATTTTTTATTTCACATTACGCGCCGTTATGTTTCATTCTGTTTCATTTTTTTTTATCATCGGAAGTAGAATTATATCAACAGACTTATGGAATTAGGCACATTTTACGGTTGAATTCAGATAGACATACTTTGTAAGTTGCACTGCGTACCATAGTTGGATTGCGTTTTCGATGTGAAAGCATATTTGAGATTGTAACGGTATCGGGCGTAGGTTTTTTTATTTTTAGAAATACTCTTGTACTGTTCGACAAGATCACGAACTAGTAGTTTTTATGCGTAGATTTGTGGTAAATCTGGTTTTCTATCCGCTGGCCATGCTCCTTAATACGCACATAGTGTGCTTACATTTTTTTATATAATTTATCAAATTCCTTTTAAATTGACAGCTCCGACATATATAAATTGATTTGGTATATCTAAGTGTGCTTCGTCAGTGTTACTATTTTGATTTCCGTTGTGATTTCTATTAATCAACATAATTAAAAGTTTGCCTAAACTAAATAAGGTATTTTTATTAATATAGAGTTAATAAACTTGATATATGGAGGAAGTATTGGCAAATTAATTTAGAAAATCAATATTTAATCTAACGATAAAAATGGCATCGAAGTGAAATTTAATTTTCCAAAAACAAATAAGAATTGCTTGTTATTTATAATTTTTTTTATTTATCTTAGTCGTAGTCGTACATACTTACCAAAACATCGGAAATAAAAAAAATTCAACAGCCGAAATCAATGTAATTTTTCGGAAGAATCACTGTGGAGGATGGAGAATTGCCTGAGTGTTTTAGGTCTTAAGAATGTCTTTAGTGCGAAAACAATAGAAAGCAAATGAGGTAAATGAAAAATGGAGTAAAGTAGTAATAGTTAGGGATGTGTAAGGGGATCAACATGTAGTTTATAAAAAAATTTTTCAATGTTTTTCGTTCAAAACAAGTTACTAACTACACTTTTATCACAGCATTTATGGTCTGCAAACAAAATTTTGCTTTTTGAAACTGTTGGAAGTAATAGATCTTCTGGCTCATACAACTGTCTATGAGTAGATTGACAAATTGCCTAACAATTACACTTGTCATTAGTAAATCTATTTGCTATATTGTATCCATTAATACAGGTGTCGCAGTATTTGGAAAAGAAAAATTAGATTACGATATCATTAATGTTCCTGTCTCTAATTTTGAGCAAGGAAAGTTTTGGAGTGTCGCTGTATAAGACCAGTTTGGCGTGTCCTTCTTAGGAGATATTCTTTCGTTTTTGTATTTCCTGTTCAACTTATACGAAATGAATTTCTCAGAGATGGAATGGTAGACTTCTATTAATGTTAATCTATCTATCAATACTACGTGTAACGCTTATCTTCGGATAAGAGTATTTTAAATAAAGCTAGACAAGTTGTCGTAAATATCACTAGAAAACTATAGTTCTTATCTGAAAACTTTTCGAAACTCGGAATTTTCCATACAATTGTCCTTATTCAAAGTGGTGCTTTTGAAGCTTTCTCCAATCTTCTGGTTCATTTTGAAAAGTCTTTTTTCCGAATATTACGATGTGGTAGCCAGTAATTTACATATGAAAGATGTAATTAAAGTGTATAATGATTTTGTGATAAGTGGGTGTTTGTCACGGAATTTAGTATAAGCTTTAGTTGTAGGCATTTTCTCATGTTACTATTTTCGTTTGCATCAGGGTGTTGAGGTAGACCATGTGTGGCTCTTATGACATACATGAGATACATCCTGTGGTTTTTCAACACTACTTGTTAATGTTTTTTTTTATTATTTCTTTCTCTTCTTGGTCATATGAGTGTATTGTTTGAAAAATAAACTCTATTATTATTATTATTATTATATTATCGAACGGGTAATTATAATTTAACGGGTCGATGGCCGCAGTGGTTAGGCGGCTGACTATTGTTGTGAGAGGACGATAGGTGCCGAGGTTCAATTCTCTGGAGGGACAGTGACATTTTTTCAGAGAGTTTAATCCAGGATCGACTTGCCATTCGCTGTTGGGAGCAAAGTGATTAACAGCGCGGCATCATAAAAGGCGATATGATGCAGTGATAGCCAGACAAGTAATACAGCTTACGGAGTCACTGCAACTAAGCACCCACCACACACAAAAAAAAAAAAAAAAAAAAATTTGTTGGCATCAACATCAATTACAGAGCGGTGCACTTTGGCTGTTACTTGTAAACACAAAAATTAAAGCGCGGAAACTGGGTACACAAAAATATGATAATATGCAAATCTAAAAGCATAATCTAAAAGCATCTAAACATATTGTAAAAGATAAAATCTGAGTGGAATATTATAAATATAGTTAACGTAATGTAAACACAGATTCTTTTGCAATAATAATTGTACTGAGCATTTTCTTTCGAAATCTGTTGGTCATTCTATGCAATTTTCTCAGTTCTGTTCTACTAATTTCTAAGGTATCTAATAAGCTGTATCACTGGCGTGGGTACTATACATATGTATGTATATAGTAATATTGGGAAAATGAGGAGACGAAGATATTTTCACCTACTACTTTTGGTTACTCGTTATATATGAATTAATATATGTATTGACCTTTATGTACTTATCTTTTAATTCCTGATTTATTTCCACTTAGAGGTCAATAAAACAGAATTGTTAGAGCTTGACAAAAAATAGATTGATATACGAATAATTCAAATCATTTCAATTTCTAATGTTGTATTAAATCATTATTCCTTCATTATTACTTGTGAATATAATTAAAATTCGCTATATCAATGAATTCTTTGTTTTTTAGATAATTTTGTTGATAGGCATGGCAATTTATATTTATATTATTAGTAATTTGACACATATTAAATGTCAATTTCTTCCACTGAAGAAGTTATTTAACGAAAACATATTATTATATGTTATGGAATAAATTGGTATTTAATTATTTATTGTTTTATTGACCTCTAAGTGGAAATAAATCAGGAATTAAAAGATAAGTTATATATGAATAAACTCAATGAGCGAAATAAGCACTTTCTCACTTAATATTCAAAGGAGGATGAAATTATTTTAGTTTTTTTCTTCGAATTATCTATTTTATGCATATGTGAGCAATTTTGATTGTCGAATTTTAAAAGTCTGTGAAACGTAGAGCTTTTGCAAGTGAACTGAGTGTGAATTTAAGTAATACGTTTGATTTGGTTAATCACCAATTTTTGCTAAAAGAATTAAGTAAGTTAAGATCTTTTGTATCTTGTAAAAAATGGACCTACATTACGTAAAGTAAGACAAGAAAGTATGCTGATTAAATATATCAGTCACTTCGGTATTGTTATTGTGAATTACTGAGCAATAGAAGCAATCACTATTAGATGTCACTATATTGATCGTTTTTCATAATATTAGATTACTTGTGATAGATAAAGCACTGATGGAAATTCATTACTAATATATTTTTAACACTCTCGTATGGCTTAGCGATGTATCTGTGTATTTGATTCAAGTTTGATATATAACTTCCATACTCCTTCTGTAGCTAATTGAAAGTAGTTTAAAGCTGCTTTCTGTATGTCGTGTAACTTTATCTAACCTCGATGCGCAACATGGGTAACATCCGAACAATCTATGTGGAGACATTCGAGGTACTTTTCGGTAAGAACAAATTATACTCTTCGCAAGAAGTTTTTTAATTATATTTTTTTCTTTGAATTCTAGACATAATTACGAAGACGAGATTTTTTTTCATAAACGCTCAAACTGATTAAAACACTTTTAGGCGAATTTTAATTCTATTATGTACCATTTATATCAACATTTGAGCAGCGACAAAGACGAGGACCTAAGAATTTTCCTACAATTGAAGTTAACGGAAGAGAATTATTAAATCGCTCCTTGAATGAATGAAAACTGCCATTATAACGCGTAACAACCTCCAACTTGCGTGGGTATAGACACACTCACACTATACAAATTTAAAATGTTAATAAGTGGAATAAAATTTGAAAGTACTCTCTTCTAGGAACATGCTGAAATGATTCTCATAAAATACTAGGGAAATTTTTGGAATATCAATTAAGTTTACAACATCTTTGCTGAAATAAATTTAATGAGAATCATTGCTCTACATATGAATTGATGTTTTTCTATTAGAAGAATCGCTTTTGTGTTAGATAGTATGTAGATTAATTGTCGTTGGAATCCTGTAGTAGTGATTTTGGATCGGTATACTACAAACGTTGGCAGTGGATGTATGTCAACCTAGTCTGTAACAAATCCTCTATATGGCCAAAACTAGTTCTTAAATCAAAATGTTACCAAACAAAAGGTAAAATTAATATTTCAGGAATGTCATTAATGCTATTAGTGCCTAGAATCACTTAGGAGCAAGATCAGGAAATTACTGCACCCAAATTCTCCCAAGTTTGAGGGATAAAAATGGGATGATAATTGGAAAAAAGATCATTTGTCCATTGTATCCCTAAATGGTGATAGGTAATAGGGTGCAACCCTTCAGCTGTGCAAAAGTTATGCTTTTAGGTACGTATATCAAAGCGACGATGACATTTTTGCGTGGGATGGTTTTGTATCTCGATAGGCACATAGTCGTAGCATTTTTCGAAGATAACATGGTGATATACTGTTCTTCGTCCACTATACTAGTAACAGTAAGAATCTACAATACTTCGAAATTATAAAAACCGCAGGATGTCCATAATTGTCTAGAACATCATCTTCTACTTCTTGTTAATTATATGAGGTTCAAGTGTGTCAGAGGGGTGCGAAGAAGTACTGTAGCGTAAGGGTTTCATTGTCATCTGCAAAGTGGTAATAGTAAGAGATAATGCATATTATTTTTGCATTCTTTTTCTCATAAAAACTCTGGCTTTCGATGGTAGTTTACGCAATGATAGAATGAGTTGAAAGTTATGATAAAGGATGCTTTATATGTAGCTATCAATTACTAATATTAGTTACACAATCCCATTTTGACATATTTGCTCAGCTATATAACTATATACATATATATATATTTTTATGTGTGGTGGGTGCTTAGTTGCAGTGATTCCGTAAGCTGAATTACTTGCCTGGCTATCACTACAACTCTCGCGGTGTAGTTTTGTGTGTGTAAATTGTGTTCAAAAAGCTCTGTGGCAACATCATATCACCTTTTATAATGCCGCCCTGTTAATCACTTTGCTCCCAACAGCGAATGGTAAGTCAATCCGGATTTCAACCCTCTGAAAAAATGTCACCGTCCCTTCAGAGAATTGAAACCCTAATATTCTCCCTTGAGATTAATGAAGTAACTAAAAATAAATCTCATATTCCAAAATTTTACTACAAAACAAGATACCTACATATTACTAAAGCAATTTCGTTAGAGAAGCAATGCGTTGAGGTTACCAGAAACTATGTAAATGGTAAGCGAAAAGAAGTGATTAGAGTTGCGATTCATTGCAATGCAGACAATTGTGGCGTCTAGCGGAAGACAGATGCAAGTAGTGGTGGAGAGGTGGCTTTTTAGTCTATTATCAGTAATTGCACATAAATAAGTAGCAGTACTGCAATATATTCCATTTGCATTTTCTTTTCTTTTTTTAATGCAGTAATAAATAAAATAAAATACAAATAAAATACAATACATCCCAGATTTCATTCATGGATACGATGGCTAGATTATATTGCGTACCACTAATGTTGAGTAACGAAAACTTGCTCTAAATACTGTTACGTTTAGATGCGATGAACCTTTTTTATATGACAAGATATTAAATACATAATACATATAATCGAAAGAATTAAAGGACACGATAAAAATAACTAACGGACTAATTTTAGTGTAATATGTAAAATACAAATTTAATACTTTAACCTCCCGTTATATAATATAATAGACATTGGTTAGTCGTTTTTTCAATTTATGTTATTACTTTATTTAATTCGTGTATTGCAGGAATTTATACGTATATAAACCATTGTTACATATTTAAAGTTGATTTTGTCGTTTATTAAGTCTCAACATATTAACATAATGAATTTTACCGACTATGTTAACTTCAACATTTCTTAAAAGTTAACGAGCACTAGTATTTTTAAGTAAAATTAAATGAAAATTAAGAATTTTAGAAAGGCGGGAAGCTGAAAATGTCACATGAATAAGGAAATTCTAATAAACACCACATTGCCACATATTATTGACTGGATACCTAGGTATACTTTCCTTTCATATCACACGAGCTAGTTTCAGTGAGCTTAGTATATTATGAGATTACTAGAAAAGTAGACAGAAACTGAAGTAGGGTATCGTTACTGGTTATTGGCTACACGGGCGTGATTTTAAACTGGTCGTACAACGACGTATTTAGTGCTGATATATTCGGAAAAGAGGTTATCTGTTGCTGGCACTATTAAACTATTGAACTATTACTGAAAGTTATTCTATGAATTAACTATATCCTGTGAAAAATAGGTATATAGTTTAAGTCGCTTTCTCTGACTTGGCTTCTGTTTGTTATTAACTGTAAGGCGCCATCGAGCTACTAAACAGAAGAAATGCTTTTGAAATTTTGCGTGGAAGTGATTATAATACTATAAAAAAGTTTGGTCATATTATCTTTACAAGTACCTATTATACTTAGGTTAGATAACCTGAAATAGAGATGATTACTACGCAATTTTATCGCGCACTGCATTCTTTACCTCTTACATTCTAACTTATTACTAGTCTGTGTATACACAGCGTTTTTAATAAAGCGAAACGATTTAAGAAATTGTATACTGTAAATAAATAGGTACGGTTATTTGCAAAATGTAATTGGAATTAATTATTTTGTATTATTATTTTTTCCCTGATTAGGAACTGAATGTGTTGTTTCATAATACTATTTAACGGTTTACCAGCGCATAGTGCATGAAGGAGTGGTCCGTTGTGCTTCTGAAATCCTCAGCAAGAAGATCAAATACACTACTCAAGCTGCACAAGTGTTTCTTCAGTTAGCAAGGCTGAGCTATTATTCCGTTTAGTTGCTTTAGATAATGGGTACCTAGGTGGATCTGTTTTTTTACTGCAATGTGGTATCTCAGGAAAAACTTCCTGGTTTCCGATGTTATGATACCCTAACAGTAGTGTTCTTGTCGTACCTTCGTTGCTACCTTCGATTTTATAACCGCTTGGATTATTGCACAGAGAAAAATATCGTTCGTAATATTGAGAAATGCTATTTATAGACTAAAAATTAATTAAATATAGGAATTTCCTATATTCATACAATGAAGACTCGTTATTAGCTAATAACGTAAACATTGAGTGGATGTATCGTCGATAATTCTGTCAATGATTATATAACAATACGGATTACATTGAATAACACAAAATATTTATATTTTTTATTTATATTTTAAGCTATGTATCTTTTTTCTATAGAATATTTTTTTAAATTAAAAGTATAAAACAAGTTACGAACCCCAGAGAAGAATTTTTATAAAACAATTTCCTTGTATCAATGTAAGAGAGCATTCACTAACCAGAGTACCTTATATGGAAACGAATAGAAATGCTAACTCAGCTGTAACCGAAGGCGCGAGTAATGAATGTGGATTTTATCATTCGTTGAACTAATGAAATATATATACTATACCCCAATAATTTTCTGCATTCAATAAATGTACCTGTTTATCACATGAATAAAAGCTTGTATTATAACAGCCGAACTAATAAATAAAGTATCATGTGATCTGCACCTGCGATGTTTGAGCAAAACGGGACCACTATTTAATGTGTAGCCAAGAATTCGGCAAGTCCTCCTCGTGTCGTGTTAGCAGCCTCCTAAAAACAGGTTATTAATAAAAATTATTTAAAAACATTTGCAACAGCTTCAGAATAAAATTTTAACAAAGTTATTCCTTCAATTGAGTAATACAAAAAAATACCTTTAAAATAATGAACATCTGTCTTTTCGTATTAATTGGAAATACATCAATACGAATAAAATCCAAATATCTTTGATCAATGGGGATGCTGATAGAAGATTTAACAGTAAGTATGATTTCTTAGACAAAGTATATCATCTAAGGTATATGTATAAATAATATTGAATAAATAATCTACAACGATTATACGTAATAGTAAATAGATTTGATTAGATTTCAGATTACAGTTGGAATTCCTGGTTCACATTGCCGTAAATATGCACACTGGAACAAATGTTCTTTAGAACGCATAATACATAATAGAATTTGCTTGCAATGTTTTAGTATGTAATTATTAAAAAGCAAGCAAACTTGAGTAAATATTATGGTAGTCGTCAAACTCACTGCTTCATGGTGAATACAGCCATTGTTTTTAATACTTACAGATTAAAAAAAATTGCTTAGTTCTATAAAGTAATGGATATAGTTTATGAACTCAATGAAATTGTACATAATTTCTATAAATACATTTAATAGAATATGTAACTATTGATTATCACGTTTATAATTTCGTTGATTAATGTTACGTATGTATACTTTTTAGTAACTTTTTTTTTTAATGTGGTGGGTGTTTAGTTGCAGTGACTCCGTAAGCTGTATCGCTTGTCTGGCTATCACTGCAACTCTCGCGGTGTAGTTTTTGTGTGTGTATGTTGTGTTCAATTGGCTTTGTGACAGCATCATATCCCTTTTTATGATGCCGCGCTGTTAATCACTTTGCTCCCAACAGCGAATGGCAAGTCGATCCTGGATTAAACTCTCTGAAAAAATGTCACCGTCCCCCCAGAGAATTGAACCCCGGCGCCTATCGTCCTCTCACAACGATAGCCAGCCGCCTAACCACTGCGGCCATTGACCGATGATGATTAACGCGATGTACATACATACATAGAAAAGTTAATAAAGTTGATTACTAAGGTTATGAACGAATTTACCTACGTTATTATAATGTACGGGGTTTCATTGGCATAATAAATTTCTGCATCGGCTCAATTTTAATCCGTAAGTTATTACATTACCGAACCTTTTTATTCTATTTACGCTATTTTTTGGCTCTGTGTGGGCACGCTGAATTCGGTCCCATAATAGATGTATTTAAACGCACCTTTAGCTAGTCTGCCGGCATTCTGGGTTCAATCAATGGAAAATGCCAAGGACCTCATATCACTGTAATGATGTTTATCAGAATCAGTTCTTGCAGTACATACGTATGTATATACTAAGACACTCCAAATTAATCACTCCAGATAGGACATGGAATGTCAGTGCAGAATGAGCTGGTTTATTGGGTTAGTATGATCTCTTTCTAATAGCTCTCTTTAAGAATGTATTTCTGTGTGTAATACGCTAGCATACCTAGATCTGTTTGCATATTTGAAGGCGTCTGTGTATGCTACATGGCCCTTCATCTGTTCGTCGTGACTTTCATTACTGCCTAATACCAAATGATGGTATGGAATTTATTATTGTACATTGTTAAGCTAGGGTCGGCGTTCACCCTATAGCGTCGACCCTTAAAACTCTGCGGCTGCACTACCCCATCCCTGGTTTCATAGTTCCAGGGTAACGGGCGTGGCGGGAGTAGACTTCGTATATAGGGGAGGATTCTTGGGCGTAAGCATGGGCATACGCTCCGGCAGTCCGGCCGCTAACCGTCGGAATATACGGTGGGTAAGTGAGGCACCCTACGGCGCTTACCTAGAGAACTCTGCAGCTGCACTACCCCATCCCTGGTGGCCACACTCAGGGAAACGGGCGTGGCGGGAGAATTTGGCGAAGATAGTAGGGGAGGACAAAAGTCGGTTCGCCGAGGAGTAGTCCGCCCGCTGGTTGTCTGGTTGGGGAAACCTTTGGTTTCATCCTAAAACAACTCGGTGACTCTGGGACCCTACGGTTTCACTGTAGCTGCCGCGGATACTTGATCGCCGGAGGGGCGAAAGAGTTGGCGTGGTTGGCATTTTGGGGTAGGGCTTCGGCCCGGCCGTCCCCGTAGTTCAGGCTTAATTCACGGGCGGGCTGGTTGTACCTCACGGCCAGATTCCGTTTCCCACGCTTGGCCGATAGTAGCCATCCGCAAGGAGGCCTAGGCCCCGTGGGGTTAGATGTGAGGTAGGAGTTCGCTAAAGCGACTCCAGCGGTGACCCGTCCAACGCAGACAAGGGAACTTGTCTAACATGGGTAGCACGGGGGAGAGGAGCCCTCCGGCTCGCCGGTCCTCTCCGCGAGGTGTCGGTCTCGTGCGGGCGGTGAGATAGTGGGTGACAGTTTCAAGGCACGTAACTTGTTACGTGCGGTGTGGCACCCGAAAATTGCAGGATATGGGCTAACGCCTAGGTGCCTGCGGCAGACCATCATAAGCCATTTTCAAGTCGATGTACATTGTTAAGTCATTATTGAGTAGTTTCTGTCGATTTACAGGTCGTATATAATTTGATCCAATGGTTCGTTTTATACGTCCACGAAGTCCAAATAGGTTTATCGACTATGTTGGATGGGGTCGAAAAGTGAGCATTTGGTTAAAAGCGTTCATATTTGTCATGGCTTGCTTTCTCGAAACAGATACAGATAACTAGCTTTGTATGGAGTTCATCTTTAAGTAAGGAGCGTTGCGCAGGTTTTTCATTATTTTTCTACAAAATGGTTTATATTAAAGGCTAGAAATATAGTAAAGTAAACAAAAAAGAGCTTTTGTTGTCCAAACTTGTAACGAAATTCCCGTGTCGCTAATTCAAAGTGGTGATTTTTTTTATTCTAGAACTAATAAAGGGATATTCTTTAAAATTAAAAAGCAAAGCATTAACTGTGGGAAAGAGTAGTTTGCGTGGCAAAAATCTTTCGTAGTCTATTGCTCTTGATGGTGTAATGATAAGAGAAAAGCTGCTAGTATTAAGTGGTACCGCTAAATGTGGCGTTTGAATCTTCTCAAGGACGGCTGTAGAGATGTCTCGAGGCAGTTTTACTCATAGCGATATATTATATAATAACTTAGCTATTGCGAAGTTCTCGTGTAATTTTCAAGTTAAGACTTAAAAATATATTTTCAATAGTTAAGAAAGTTAGAAAGTTTATTTCCAAAAAGACGTCGTATAAGTAAAACAAACATTTATATTAACTTTAAAATTGACATAAGTTAGATCAGCTTGACAATACGTACTGTGATATATTGCAAAATACAATGTAATGCAGTTTTGCTGTAGCTCTTACAATTTTATTCGATTTACCAATTCTTACTACTTACCTTTGATTTATAGTTCGTATACATATACGGCGGAATAATTCACTTCAAGGTCATAAAGTATATTATACATTAAGACACATACAAAACCAAAAGGGTTTATTTAGTTAACCCATATTAGAGTATACCTTTATGGAATTAAAAGGATAACGAATTTATAAAACGTTTATTAGACTTTACTGCTGAAAATCATGTATGTAAAGCCCGAGAAAGGTGACTTTTTGCCTTAGCGTTATACTAACAGTCGGTAGATATAACGATTTTTCTTCTTTCCATTTACTTGTTTTACCTTTCGTAATGAGGTTCCCCTCTTCTAGAATCGTAGAATTTATAAAACTTTATAAAGTATCTAATAAATTTAAACTTTATACTGTTAATTCTTTAACTTCAGAAAAGGAAAATGTTAATTTTTTGTTTGCTAATACCAAGGATGTTAGGAACTTTTACATCAAGAATAAGCCGAAACACAACAAAATAGTAAAATCACAAAGACAATGTACTTAGGAATGTGAAATTACAGAGAGAAAATGATATTATACATCAGTATTATGCATGAAAAGATCGTTAAATAAATTGTTTTTTAAGAGACGAAAAATAGTACCTAGCCGCACCATTGGGAACGAGGCCCGTTTGCGGTGTGTGGAGCTTCCACCCACTAGAAAAAAATCATTTCATCAGATGTCAAATCCATCTTGAAACCGCTTGTCGCCTTATTTCAGGATGATATCTTGCTTGGGGCTCTTTTTCCCCTTTAGCACATTCTTGACGAACATGGCGGCCTTCTGCCAATGGTCGTTTCCAAACAGTATCGTTTGCACGATGTTATCCCGCTTTACAAGGCCTACTTCTTATGTCAGCCGGATCAGAAATAATCCTCCAGTCAGCGATGTTTTGCAATATCCTTCGAGGCCAGCATGATGTCGGGTATCCTCCCCGTAGTCCGGTCTTTTGAATCTGGTTATATGTCCGACGTGTTATATGTCCGACGACTCACCCTCAAAGTCTGCGCACTACACTCCCAGTCCTGCTTTCATATAAAATATGCATCTTTCACATAGATTAGTGCATATGATACCCCACTCCATGGTATTTATGTTAATGTTCCCTCTTAGAATAACGGCTCGTCACTTCGCATGACTCACCCTCAAAGTCTGCTATTGGTTCGTTTGGTGTAAGATAGCAATTTATGTAGGTGATAGTGCTGTATTTTACTCTTTAATTTAGCTGCAGTGCCGAGTGTCTCTATTCTACCCTCTGCAGTGCTCAATTTGGAGGGAACATCTCTAGGAGGAAACATCAACATAAATACCATGGAGTGGGGTATCATATGCACCAATCTATGTGAAAGATGCATATTGTATATGAAAGCAAGACTTGGTTTCGCGGTTTATTCTGCTGTTGATCCAGTCTATCCTCCCAACCTCAAAAAACTTAAGAACTTGACATTCTTTCAGCTGAGCCATAGCTATTTAAAATACTCTACCGTTAGGTTAACCTTAAGTATAACACTTCGCACATATTTGTGAAGTTTACTTATGACACTTGAGTAGCCCTCTCTAATCTTCCATTGACGACATTTCGGATTTCTTCCGTCGATGTCAGGAAATCCAGGTCCCTAAACTCAAAAGTGGTTTTGCAATCTTTTTTAATAATAATAATAATACATGCGATGTTTTGCTTTTCTAATGAGTGTTTTGCACTTTCTAATGAGATGGTGCATATTTGGTCTGCTTCAGTTTAGCACTTTTATTTGAAATCTTTTCTGCCGTGACAGAAATTCATTTGGCAACTTCAAACCGGTAGCAATTTGTTGTGACAAATTACTACTAATTTTATATTTATGCGGAGTTTTAAGTTCTTTTAAACTTGCAATCATTTGAAATACGATGCATTGGACGATAGAGAAGATGACTTTTATGATTACATCTGCGTAAAAAAGGATAAATTTCACTTGTTATAATAATCTATGTATCTGTTATCGTTCTTGAAATCGTCTCTTCCTTTATCCCACTTTATGCCTTTTTTCTCATGTATACTTATTTTGTGAGCATTGAACTGTGAAGTAGGTAATTGATCTAGTAATATTCACTTCACCATTAACGAAGGTATTTTAAAGTTTTAAATCTAAAAAACAAATTGAGCACTAATTAGTTAGTTCTATTTAAACGTGTGCTAGTATTTTAGAGCTAAAGGGTCATATCTATAATGATTTCTTATGATCGATTTCACATTATTCAAAAAATCTGAACTGTAGATTTATATCGCTCTTGATAAAATTATACCACAAATTGAGCACCCTTTTGTTGTTGAAGGATCCAGAAATGAGCACAAATTCTGAAATATACAGCACAAATTAGCACAAATTGAGCACTAATTTTTGAGACTACCTTGGATGTAGGTGACTGCTTGTGATTTGTCGTAAAATAAGATAGTAATAAGATAATCTTATTTTATTAGTTGAAATATTTAGCATATTCTACATTCGCCGATTATTGCTTAATACAAATATAATTCATTCGTTATTAACGAAATAATTAATGCAGGTTTATGTACATACCGTTCTTTTGTCATATTTGCTGTACTGATTGATTCTAATTCTATAATCTGTGCTTTAGTTTAGGAACTTTGTATTTAAGCACTGCAGTTCCTAAAACCGTGATCTACTTCGGCAAAGCGTGGCTAAATGTGCATAGAGATGTTTTTTCTTCGATAAAAGGTATTATTTTGTCTATAGTTCACACAGTCTTCCAAAATAGGTGATGTTATGTACATATGTGGTAATGTACTAAAACATGTTTTAAAAAGTACATTATTTTACTTATCTAACCTTATTGAGTTAATAGTGTACAAAATATACATATAATAAAATAAAACGAAACACAATTCTGAACTTTAGTACTACTAGTAACTTTATCTATTTAACATAATAAAATTCAGGATAACTTTCTAAAAAATAATATTATCTTAAATTGTACTAACGTACCTTTTAATGTTGTACATATGTATATTTACTAAAATTAGTTGCCATCTTTTTATGTCGTGATCTAGATTCATAGTTAGGTAATATCGACATGTATCAAAATGTTCTGCTTCTTTACCATCAATGAATTTTGTCATAGATTTAACTCGTTTATGTAATTGCACTGCATAATCGTTTTGTTGGAGGATATTACTTTTGTCACATACCTACGCGTGCCGGATATTACTTCTCCGGGAATTGTTACAACTATGTAACTGCTTATGAATATCGTTAATCTTTTGTTTTGCTTATCACTAAATGTCTCGGCGTTTTTGATGATTCATCATATATGTATGTATATACAGTGTCGGCCATAAATTAAGCAACCATATGGTAATGCACTAATTTTTGTAGTTACTGAGGAGTACAGTAATAAAAAAGAAAAATTAACTACGACGATTTGCAACTAAATATATTGGAATAAAGAAACATAACAACTCAATTGGATATACAATATTCAAACTAATAATAAGCAAATATTCAAAAGTAAAAAAATAATAACGCAAATTTTGACAGAAAAAGCGTCAAAAATCAAGCAACTTGCGCAACAATGCATGTTAATATTTAGTGACATAGCCATTATTTTTTATTACAGCTGCACACCGCCGGGGCATTGACTCAATGAGGTTACGGATTGTATGCGCTGGAATTTCAGTCCATGCTCGTTGAAGAGCTCAAAAGAGTTCTGCTTTATTATCATATCTGTTTTCGCCTCTAATTTTCCTATTGACAATCTCCCACAGATTCTCAGTCGGATTCAGATCCGGGGACTGCGAAGGCCATGGAAGTACAGTCACATTATTCTCTTAAAACCACTGTTTCACTACTTGTGCAGTGTGCTTGGGGTCGTTATCATGTTGGTATCTCCATCGCAGAGGCATTTCTTCTTCTGCATATGGCAACATGACGTTTTCTAAAATGTCTCTATATAGAAATCGATCCATTATACCATTGATACAATATAAAGGTCCCGTGCCATTACCTGAAAAACAACCCCACACAAGTACACTGCCGCCTCCATGCTTTACAATTGTTTTATAGTAGCGCGGATCTAGTCTTTTATTAACAGGGCGCCTTACGAAGCACATCCCATCTGAATTTACCAGATTAAACTTAGACTCATCACTAAATAGCACTGTATTCCACTTCTGGGTGGTCCAATGTAGATGTTGTCTTGAAAAAGCCAATCGATTCATTCTGTTGGCGAGCAAAAGTTTCTTAGCTGGGCGTCTGCTATACAATTCTTTCTCTACTAATCGCCGTTGGATTGTACGGGAACTAATTGACAAGTCCAGTTGAGCTTTTCTTTGACTAGCTGGCAAAAATGGGTCACGAATACATTTACGTTTTATCAAATTGTCTTGTAATCTAGTTGTTGCTCGTGGGCAGCCAGGGTCAGCTAATGACTGTACCCCTGTCATGGTACCGTTCGTCATACGTGATATAATCGATTTATTTGTATTAAAACGTGCACTAATTACACTTTGTGGTGTCCCTTCTTCATACATTTTAACAATTTGTAATTTAATATCTGCCCTATACGTTTTTTGTGGCATTAAACGCTAATGCTCTATTGAACGCTGCGTTCAGTCCAACAGTGCCGTATAAAGTATCTATACTATTATCTGAATATCTTCCCATCTGCTTACATGCAAGTTTCATAGAAACGGGATATTCCCAGCTTTTTCTGGGAGAAATTGCTTAAATTTTGGCGCACCTGTTTTTACTACAATTTTCTGATTTATTGTTTCTCATGTTTGAATTTTATAAATAGGAATAAATATCTAAGTATTTTGGTTATCGGATATGTATTTTTAAGTCTTTCAAGTTAATTTTCCATTTTTCTTATTCTACTTCTGAGTAACTACAAAAACGAATGCGTTACTATATGGTTGCTTAATTTATGTCCGACACTGTACATAACAGTTACTAAAACTAATGCTACCTTCATGAAACACCTTATCTTTCTTTCGAGTTTAGTATTTTGTTCTACCTTTCTTTTACTCAAATCGGTGTTTTATTACTTCTTCCAGTTCTTCTTTCGCACGTTTGTTAGTTTTAATAACAGATAGTTCATTTTTTCAACATTGTGTTTCTTTTAGGCTATCAGCTTTTGTCCTGGAGTTTTTATTGTAAATGTTATCTTGGTGCCTCTGTCCAAATTTCATGCGAATGTTAGCGAAATAGCTTTATCAGTTATTTTTAAGACTGAAGTTGGAGAATTAAAAATAGAACTATATTCTATGCTTTCGTGGTCAATAACCTATGTGATAGCAATCGATTGATAACAGGAAACTACAGACAATGTCCATCGATAAATATATTGACATTAAATGGATTAGTGGCACTAATTTAGAAGCCTTGTCTTACACGAAAAGGTGTAAACGACAACAGAAATGTTTTTCTAATATTTTCTCCTATTATAAATTGTAACTCCGTGTACGTTGCTAAAATTTTCTGTAAAATTTAACACAATGTCCAAAGAAGCTGTATTACATAGTACTTTTAAAGACCGGAAAGCCGTTAAGTTGAGGGGCTGCATTTGTTGGCCAAAGTATAGGCGAAAAGCTAATAACACAATACCATTCTTGTCTGTATAGTTAGCATAGAGTAGTTAGCACCTTAACGCTAGCATGGCTTTTGTGCTTAACGAGAATTATTAGCTTTGGAGGTTTTCCTCCCGACTCTCCGTGTAACACAAAGTATTGTAAGAACAATAAAGAACCCATTCATTTGTCTAAGTAGAATCGTTAACACCTCTTGAAGATAAACCCTTGCGGAAATGGTACTGGATTTGTTTTCAGTTGTTTCTGCGATAGTTGTCTAGCTTACAATCTTACCACGTTCTGTTAATAAATTGTGAATGATTGGTAATAAGGTAGCATCGGTAAAGTTAAATATATAGTTCATAATAGGGTGCACTGATGAGTAATCAGTAATGATCTTTCAACTAGTTGCGTGGTACACTATATATATCTACACCATTTCAAGCGTACCTTATCCAATTGCAGAACCTAAAAACTGCGAAAGTAAAATTTGAAATTACATATATGTAGTGTTGTACAGATTGAATATATAAAATCTATCGTTTAGGATATGTATTTTTTAAGGTAATTTTGATTTTGTATAATAATAATAATAGTTTATTCCGGTTGATCATTAACATGATATTAGAACGTCAGATTGAACAAAAATACAAGCTACACAATAAACAGTAGGTATCCCAATTGTGCTAATTTACAATAACCCAAATCACAAGGTACAACAGTTTAAAACTAATTTTAAAATGTAGAGATTGAAGCTCTCTGAAATTAAAAAAATTCTTGTACACTATAGAATGACTCTCTTGCTAGAAATTCCCTGAGTTTACATACAAATGCCTTACTACTTGTCATCGCTACATCCTTAGGCAACTAATTATAACAAACCTTGCTCATGTATGAGGGATTCATTTCGAATAATGTTGTTCTATGCTTCTCCGTTCTTACGTGATTGCCGTTTCTAGTATTATAGCTGTGCGCCCTACTATTTCTTTCCATCTGAGTATGTTTAGCAATATGCATTATAGATTTAAATATGTAAATGCATGAGAGCGTCAATATACTATGTTTTTTATATATTGGTCTACAACTATCTCTTGGTTTTACGTTAAATATTAACCTAATTATCATCTTTTGCAGAATAAAAGCTCTCTGTATATTGGTGGCGTTACCCCAGGCAATTATATTATAACTCAGAACAGAGTAAACCATTCCATAGTCTACCGTCAGCGCTGCCTTGTTGTTGCAGTGCGTATGCAGCAGTGGGTAGTAACAACTGTTCAATCGTGTGCATACGTGATTAATATGTGTCTACCAGGACAAATCGTTGTCGATGTAGGTCCCCAAGAAACTAGCAGTATCAGAAAAACACAAGTGCATCCCGCCAACTTCAACAATAACTATTGAAACGAGGCGATTTTTATAACACCAGTTCGAGAAGTCTTGACTGGCTCATTAAATTTTCCAAATTTTGACAAAATTTCCATATCATGCGATACATGATTGTATTCAGAAAAAATCTCCTTTTAAAAGAGCCACAAAAATTGCACGGTTCCAATTTAAAATTTTGAGGTTAGGTGAGATTACTAAAAATTTGCGAAAAAGAAATTTGTTTTATTAAGCGTCAATAAAAGTATTTAGATTACAATTTTAACTTCTTCAAGCCGCATCTGAATATCTCAAGTAATAGAAATTAGAAGATTTCAGTTTTTCTTCAATATTAAACAAATGAAGCATGACAAGTAAAATTTGAAAATGGATTCTTAGTAAGCTTTTGAATCTACACCTTTTTGCTAATTTAACCGTTTCTCTATGTCTTCAAATTAAAAAGTTATCCATGTTGTCCCTAGGAAATTGGGGCACCCTGTATACAGCACAAAAATGAAATAAATCTAAAACAAATGTAAGTGGCGTTCTCAGAAGCAAAAGCTAGCTAGGCGCACAGGAAGGTAACGTTAACTTAATAATTCCTAGCTTCGAATTATTAATTTAACGTTAGGATTTAGCAGATTTATAAGATAAGTATCTGGATCTTTATTAGGGTAAACCTGAAATTTTGGTTTCAGTTGATTCTTGTGAAACAAGATGTAAAAATATTCATCTAAAGAAATAAAGATAAAGACCTTATCTCTGTGTTTACCATAGCTGAAACTCTTGTTGCATAAACTAAAGTCAGTGGTTCAATGGAAGCTTTAAATATAGATCACGAATTGGCACTTTTTTTTATAAACTTTTCGCAAATAAGTGCAAAAGCTGTTTCATTACACGAAAATGAGCTTTCACCAATTTCTACTGGGCATGTAGAGCACAATTAATGAATTTTACTCGTATATCAAACTCCTTTTCAAAGATTTTAATTGCCGTGAATTTCAATGGTAAATTGATGGAAGTTGTTACGTATTTGTTTGTGAATGGGCCAGTATGCAAGAAAATTTTAAAAGATCTTAGTTGTTGATTCAATTTTCAGTTAATAAACATCCATACGAGTAAAATACATATATGAGGTTTTCAGTCAGTAATAAGATGTAAATGTGATTATTTATAAGTTAATAAAAAAAATGTTATGTAAATAATTTGTATTGTGGCATTAGTACCCGGCGGAAGTCTACAACATTAAAGAATAACTAATATTGGGCATTGCAAGCAGATAAGCAAGATTTCTTTTTCTTTGATTTATAGTAAAGATTAGATAAGCACTAGTTTTTCCTATATATGGGTTATTTTTAATGTATCCGGTGTTGATTCGTTATTTTGTTGTTTTGTTGCTTTAGTGAAGTCATTTTAATTTTAACCATAAATCTATAGATAATGAAACGGCTTTCTTAGTCTGCAGAAATTATTTGTTGTTCTAATTAGAAGTGTCTCATTTTAACGGAAATGTCAAGAATTGACAATTAATTAATTAGTTAGTATAATTTACGTTAGTATAATTTACGTTATGTATTCTTCCTGTAAATTTCTATTTCGTGAACTAGATATCATTAGGAGTAAAAATCTAATGTAATATTTCTTCAGATACGATCTTAATGCACTTGCTTGGCATGTTACAAATTCGGAGTCGCTGTTAATTGTTAACTTTATACAAATGGAAAATTATGTAAATTAAGAACTTTAGTGGAAGAATTTTTTGAATACGAAAACAATACTTAAGTATTATTCAACACGTACGGTTTGTAATTCAACCAATTAACGTTACAGCAAGAAGTAATGCAAGCACACAAATTTTAAATCAGATTCTTCCGGTCACTGCATTCCCATCATTTATCAAACCGTTTTCTGATGTAAATCATTCTATAGCAGAAATATTCTGTGATAAGAAAATAAAAAATATTTTATAGTGGTCTTGGACTAATGTAATAATGGATTGATACAATTAATTAAGATGTGTGTAGATTATATAGTGAATAGTATTGGATGATTCAATATATTTCAGATTATGATATACTAAGCTGGCAATTACCGTTTCTAGGTTTCTAAAATTCATACGCTTAATTATATCGCATGTAGTGAAATCGGAATTCTACCACTTTTTTGTTGTAGTACTTAAGATAGATGAACATAACATACGCACCTGACCCAGATGACTAAAAAATTGCTGTTACGATATCCAAAGTTAGTGTGTTAAGAATGCGATAGCTTTTAATTTGGAGTTTCAATTAATTAATTTATGCGTTTGTAATTGGGTAACTTTTAATTTTAAATTCGTTATGGTTTTATAATTTGTAATAATTTAGACTTTATATTGCGAATTCTTCAGTAATTTGTCTACAAATTACCATTTCTTCAGAATAATTTTAAATAAATTTGTAAGTGATCATTACTACGTCCAACATTCTGGTTAAGAGAATTTGTTTACTATGGATTAAATATGTCGTCCTATCAAAGCACAATATGTCGGGAGATAATTATGGCTAAAGTAATGTTTACATATCTAGAATTAAAAAAAAACAAATTGCTTATTATTTACATTTACATTTACCTGCAATATGAACGTGTTATTTCATCAAAAATAAATCAAGTAGATGACAATGATAGGTCATGCTTCTGATAGTGTTCTTCCAGTCTTTAACAAAATGTGTTACATTATATATGTCCCAGTTTACATATCACTTAGCAAGGCCCTTGAGGGATATTACCTTTCTATTGGTTTGCAAGGCTCCATACGCAATAGTAGTTAACCAGGGGTTCATAATTACGGGCTCTCGATTTTGTCAACTAAGCTTGAGCTCTGGAATCTACACTATACTAGCTATCTACACTAACTTGCCGTGGCAATACGATTAGGTTTTCATTGAGAAAAAATGTTTTAGCTAACTCAAGAACACGGCTTTACCAAGTCATGAAAATGTTATTGTCAAATTAATCAGACTACTTCAATTTTGTTTTTGCCGACATCTATACCTACTGACTTTAGAAATATCTCTGTGATAAAATTGATTACTACATTCTGCTATATCGCCTAGCCGTAGTCGATGAACATGGTAACTTGGCGAGATAATTTTCATCTTTCAGTCCGTGGAAATTTCAAGCTGTGTTAATAAAGGGTTTTAATTTATGATTCCTAAAAATTTCTGCAGTCCTTGCTTAGGGGTTGCATCTCGCGTTTGTTTTCTTTATTTATTAATAATATTTTATCCTGTTTTCAACATTCTAAATGCTAGAAAAGCATGTGATGTGCATAAAGGCAGGTGCATTTGAACCGATTAGTACTGTTTTGCGGTACTAAATCAAATCCTTTACTTCATATAAATTAATAGTTTAGATTTTCAGTTTCGGATAGATATCACCTTTTTGCAGCATGTTCAATATTTTAAAGAATTAGGATTTTAGAATTAAATTCTAAAATCTTTTTTCGTAAGTACGGCTATGTCACTATAAAAGCTTATCTTATATAGGACGTTTGTTCTGAAAATGTAAGAAAATAAACAAACCAACAAGGTATCGAAATGAAATATATACATGAACGATTAGCAAAACTAATGGGATAAGTTCTACATGAATTAGACCAAGTCAACGTAGCTATAGTTATAAAGTATCATATGGTGAAATAGATCATATTGAGGCCAGGGATGGCAGTAATGATCTTGAACATGGTATTGTGGGAATCTGAATACAGATACCTACTACACAAAAATCGTGTTACCTTTCGAAAGATATGACAATGTAGGCAAAGTACGTTCCCTTTTAAGTTCAACATAATCGTTTAAATCATAAATCTATTTATAGATTTGGTGGTAGCATACTATTCCCGAGACAGTAACGCAAGATCTACTGTGGTGACAGAAATGCTTATAAAGTTACCCTAATATGCTAGAGTATTCAGGACAAACCGTTGGAACGCCAAAGAACTTATGGGTCAGGAGTGCAAATGTTTCGACTAACCATGTTTGGAATAGATTTATATTCTTTCCAATTTGTCATTGTTAAGGAAACACATGAGGAAAGACTACAAATTGAGCCGCGCTAATTAGGGAATACTTTGAACTACAAAAATGATTATAGTCCTTCAAAGTATTTCGTAGCAGATGTGGTCTTTATCAATACATTCCACCAGAGCTGAACAAGTACGGCGTAAAAATCCTTGCATTGGCAAATGCAAAAGTGTATTATACTATATGGAAGTTTATGACTGGACTATAACAAGTGACTAAGAGTCCACAAGCCCTCGTAGAGAGGTCACTTACAGCAATATATAACACTTATCACAATATAGTACCAATATAAGAAGGTTTACTTGAAAGACAACTTACTGGTTTGGTATGAATTGCATATTGGTGTCCTGTATATGTTATTAGTTTATATTGTTAAAAAATTGTGTTCTCATTACAACTGTGACAGAACTACTGGTAAATGACGCTTTTATTGAAATAAGTATTTTTTTTGTGGTAAGTGCAGCTGCAGTTGCTTCCTAAGCGATATTGTTTGTCAAGCTTACAAATGTATTTATAATCATTTCATGGCTGTGTTGCAATGTTACCTCGACGTAAATAATGTTGCGCTGTTAATTCGGCCCAATACTACATGGTAACCTTAGAACCTATCTAGCGAAATGTTGCCATAAGCGTCACTGACAAGATTCGAACCGCGGACCATAAGTGACCAGCACGTATTGCGTGAGTATAACGATAGACACACTCTAGCTCGTCTTTCTTCTTCAAAATAAAATAATTATTAACGGGGATCGTTTTTGAGTTAAGGTATAATTAAAGAATTAAAAGGCCACTTTGATTGCTATAAAAGCCCTTAACTACTTGATGACAATGAGACCGACTTTGGGCGCGACTATTAATCATCAATTTCAATTCACTTTACTCATGAAGTAAAACGTTGCTTATTAAAAACAATAACAGCTTTAAAGAAGTTTTGAAGATTGTATAAACATTTATAATTTTGATTATTGGAGAAAAATTGGTTTGCCTATTTCCCGTTTTTGAAAGTAGTAAGAACGACAGAAATGTATAGCCTTACCTGAGAGTTAATAAAAATATGTTCGAATTTATAACGATTGAGAGTGATTGGCTATAAATTTTTGATAGTAAATATTTCGATTAGTATCACACTAATTGACGCAAATTTGAACAAAGATTCCAATTCAATTTCGTATTCTAGGGGTTACAAATATGATAAATTTGAAATAGCAAGATGATTGAGTAACCACTAGCAGGAAACAAGCAATAGTTAAGTGATTATAGTTGTAGTTAATTTTCCCACAATAAGAGGAAGACGTTTTTCCATCGACATGTTTTTTGATTGATTCAGTAATTACATTCTCGCGACGTAGACTAGTTAATATATTACCTCGTGTTTTTCTCTGTGTTTCCGAAGCTTATACAAAAGCGAGAAAATCCATAATAAAGACGTAGTACTTTGAGGTAATTATATCAGAAAATTAATAGTATTCTACTTCAGCTCCACAGTCATTGATCATGAGAATGGTAAATTGATGTAAACAATTTTCTTAAGTTTGATTAAACAGTAAGTAATGTCGAAGGAGAAAACAATTTATTTGTAAGGGAAATATACTGCACAACAATACTAGCAATACTAGCAGCATGACGGGCTCTGATGCTTTGAGTGTTGAGAATGTGTATACTCCAAATTATGTACCTGCTATGACATAATTTTATTATTATATGACTAATCCTGTATTATTAGGTGTAGTTTTATGTTTTGTGTATTATACAATGTTAATATTCAACACCACGGGTATAGAATAAATGTATCTATCTATCTATCTATCAACAAGCCTAAAAATATTATTTGCTACATTCATGAGAAATGCAGTCATGTTTTAGAAAACTGAAGCATATGTTGTGGTTTCATACACACTGCCGTTGAATTTGTTGTTGTCATGTGCCCTCTAAACCTTTAACAATCTAATTCAAAGGTTTGATAATGTTCTTTCGTTTCCTGCACTAAAATGAATAGAAGCGATAAAAGAATATTTGTTTTAAACCGATACAATTATGGAATTGGGGAATTATAACATGCACCATCGAATAGAGATAACATTTTTAGAATTCATTCTAAAATACTGAAAGTCGATTGAAATGGTAAACAAATACTTAGAAAATATTTGTACTTGTAGTCTAGGAACTGCGGAGTAGCTTTTAATCTTAAGTGAAGTTTTATGCTTCAGATTAAACACTGCAAAAACTCACACAAACACCACGTATAATTGTTTGTTTAACGTAGTTTCAGCAATTTCTTCGTCATTATCACTATTCAGTTATGGCCTAACTAGAGGCAGGAAGTAGCTAATTTTGGCGAGGATAATTACCAGTTCTTTTATAACACTAACTGTAAGAAAACTAATTATGTATACAGTTTTTTCCATACTTAAGTTGGAAGGAAGTCTACCTATGTTAAAGTGACTTTATGATTACAATTCTATAGCTTTCCCCTGATGGTTTTCACATTCAAAAGCAATGCTGTTACACTGTTGCACAGAATTCTTAACCACGTCCCGTATATTTCAAGAGTGGAGGTAAAGAGAGAATTTTTGATGTATACTAGGCATCATGCGACTTGTCAGAACAAATTTCATTTTTCAACAATTGTTCATAACTAACAATGAGCATTATAAAGATACTGAAACCCCCGATATGAAGCGATAGCTACATCGTCAGGGAAGATGGGTTTGTGCATTTGTTTGGCATCTCAAGTATACAATATATTCTTAAAAATAAAATTGTGGAACTACATATGTAGTTGCTGTTCTCCTGAACATGGTAATCATTTCCGATTGTCGTAATAAAATATTTCTGGGGAAAAAAATCAGTTATTTAGGCAAGACCAATAAAACTGAAAATAAAATCATACCTTTAAAATTCATCAAACGAAGAATCGGACCAAAGTATTACACTTATGTAGCTGAAAACGAAAAGAAATTTAACCTTCTTGAATTGATAGAGATTTTTAAAGCCTGCAATAAATCCAATGTAACAGTAACAGGTCAAACTAACCTGATAAATACGCCTCTTTTCCTAGGTTATAAAAAAAATATATTTTTTCTTGATCTAAGTTAATATCTGATTTAAATGAAAATGATCGTACAAAGCGGAGATAAAACACATAAAACTGGAATGCGGAATCGGTATAGGCGATTAATGTTGGATTAATGATAGATCGTAACTTTGTGAGAATAAAGATAATTCTTTTAAATATGTAGGTATATAGGTAATTAGTACTATCAGATAAAAAATAATATCTTAAATATGGATAGTTAGTAATTATTTGTGTCGACAGAAATGAATATGTGTGTCTGCAATAGGTTAACTTATACCATTAATAGGGTCAGTATAGCTATTCTTCAACTTTCTTCTACACGTTTTAATAAATTTTTTTAAAATAATTATAATAATAATACGAAAACTTGAAATTTTGAATAAGTTGATTGATTAATCACATTACTATGTATTACCAACTACTAATGCTACTTTTTAACAAGAGTAGTGTCTTTGGCAACATTCTGCATATCTTTCAATAAATACAGTATTGGGGAAGCAACCAAATTAAACTAGTAATTCCTTATTACTGTCTAAGCCTTCGTAAAATTTTTTTACTTCATCAGAGATAAAAGCTACAAGACAAATTAAGATACACTCTGCATATCTTTCATTCAGTAGTTTGTCTAAAAGAGTTAATGTCATTTACGGTAATGTGAATAAAGTTAATTACTGTTAACATTAGAATTTGATCGTTCAAACACCGAAATGCATAGGTCCCTTTCTCTCGTTCCGTTCAAAAGTTAGCATGTAGATTATCGTTTCTGTACGTAATGTATCCTGTCACTGAATATTAAGTAAAGTGTATTACACGAATATTCATTTACATAGATTGATAATGACATTCATTTCATACACGAACATAATGAGATGATACTATGTATAGCAAATCTCTTCCTCTGGCGCTAGTAATAGAGAAAACAGTTTCTACGGTTAATGTTATATAGGTAACAGGAAGATCCTTCTTGGTTGGTTACATTAATGTTTACTTGTATAAGAAAATGACAAACAGAAGGCCTGGAGCACAATATTTATTGAATTTGTTTTTGAGATTAATTATCATAATTAATTATATTGGCTCCTGTTTGCCTATTTATTATTATATTCAGTCAGCTGATAAACGAATGCGACGAATACTACATAAAACTGACTTTACATTTCTATCCATTATTTATTGCTTTTGTAAATTTATTACTAGCAGTAATCTTTTTTTTTTTTTCTTAATGTGGTGGGTGCTTAGTTGCAGTGACTCCGTAAACTGTATCGTTTGTCTGGCTATCACTGCAACTCTCGCGGTGTAGTTTTTGTGTGTGTATGTTGTGTTCAATTGGCTTTGTGACAGCATCATATCGCCTTTTATGATGCCGCGCTGTTAATCACTTTGCTCCCAACAGCGAATGGCAAGTCGATCCGGGACATTAAAAGACATTAAAAACATATTTTGCGATACTAAAAATGTAACAGTTAATGTCATTCATATATTATGTACACTGTGATGTGCGAAAAAAAACACGTAGACGGTACAAGTAAAAATCAAATACAAAAGAAATGTATGTGCCATCAATATGCCAGCTCTATAAATTACCTGTACTGTCTCGGATGATCCACCTCGTTCTTTATAGGGATGCACTCCAGATACTTAGTCTCTATTTTCTCGTGTAGGCCCTTCTGGTCTTGGAGATTAAGATGTGAGTGAGTGATCGCTCCCTGGTGGATGCGAATCGTTGCTATGCAGATGGCTTCAACGTTTTGTTGATATAGTCGTTTGCGTTGTTGCGTCTTTCAGCTAAGGTTGTGATGTCATCTTTTCGTTGAGTTTGTAAGTCCGTACGCAACTGGTCATTTCTGCCGAATCAAGATGCTCCAGTCATTATCCGGAAGATTTTGTTCTTTAGGACTTCTAGTTAACTGGAACTTTGCTAAGCTGACCCACGACAGAGCCCCGTGCGTTATAATTGGCTGGAGAAAGGAAGTATAAAGTAGTACCTTAAGTTTGAGTGACATGGTACACTTTTTACACAAGAGCGGTATTAATGCTGGGCGAGCATCAAAATACTTCTCAGTGGTGTTCTGGACATCCTGACTGAGGGACATGAAGAGCGATTCTTAGACTATTTAGGCTGAAGTTTCGGCAGCCGGTTCTACTCCCGTTTTGAAGGTGTACTTACAGAATTATTCTTATATTAAAATTTGTTCCTTGCCATTGCCGCTTGCATCCCTCTTTTTAGTGCTATGGCTTTCCTACAAAGCGCTTGCTGTTTGCTACCATGGAATGCTATGGCTTTGTTCCCAAGAATATATCACCAAATTCGATTTATATTGGTACTTTGAGTAGGTACCGGTTTCTTTAATGTATGACTGTCTACACTTACAACATATGTACTTTGTACCTTCTGTTCTCGTGAAAATTGACCTGATGTTACTGGTTGTTCTGATATCAGACGTTCAGATCTTCTCTGAGGAGCCTTTTATGTGCGCTAATATGTACAGAGATGTTTGACACATATTCTCCCTTTTCCTCTTAGACAATGTTCTATTTATTTGTTTGTTTTTCTTTCTTAAATAAATGGGATATTTAAGCATACAGATTGACCTCTTACCTTACATAGACATCTGGGTACTAGAGCTTTGGCGTTGTGTGAATGATTGTAGTCGAAGTGCAGGTATTCGTCTGCAGATATAGATCTTCTGACACTGACTTTAATTTTCCATTGCTATTTTTGTTCACTAGAACATTCATATGAGAATGTTGTTGCAATGATCCTTTTCTTCGATGCTATTTAAATATTCATCCATCTAATGTGTCATCACCAATTGGTCTTAAGAAAAATTTAAACCCGATCGCGAAAATTTAAGATCCTCTTATGATTTGCTGTGGGAACTTGCTAGCGACAGTTCTCTCAAGAATGATTATAAACAAGAAAATATTAGCATAATATTAAAATATAATTATAGACTAGTAGATGATGAATAATAAGTGACTTATAGAACTTTAGAAGTATTTATTCTATTTTTGAAAGTAACACATTTCTAGAATTATTAATTGATTTATCCCATAAAGCTAACCAAGAATAAAGATACCTGTAATATAAAACAAAAAGTAAATTAAGTGTTTAATTTGAAAGATTATTGCGAACAAACCAGAATTCTCTCACTAACATGTTACGTATATTAGTGAGTCAGTTTTCATCCTTAGTATACAATTAAACGTCAGTGCTACGCTAGTAATTGCTTGGTTATTAATTATTTTTAATAATTTCTGACCAGTTCTTAAAATGAAAGGACAACTTTCATTTAACCACACACGACCAATATAACTAAAATAATGCAATAACTTTTATTATATACTTTGCAATACTCATAATATATTATGTATAAAATTTTATTTTATGCATAATATATTATTATGAGTATTGGAAAATTTATGGCAGTTAACATTAAGCTTTGAAATGTAAGTGACGAAGAGCTGAATTCCTTAGAAAGTAAACTTGAATCGTCGGAATTAAAAAGTTAATTCGTTTGTGTCGTGGTAATTTTATAATAATGCATAACATTTGAACCAGTTTGATAATAAATAGATATGCATTCATAATCTTGTAAATTTTTTTAATGCTTTCGATAAAATAACGATAATAACTGAAATGATACAAGTAGTTAGTAGTGCAGTACAATATTGTATTGCAATATGTACTACAACACAATGCTTTTACATATTGGCAATATTGCATAATCAGTCTTCATTACTTTTTTTAATATTTATTGTCAATATTGTATTAATATAACAATAAAATAGTCTATCAGCATTCACATTAGCTATTAGGCTAAGAAACCAAAACTTTAACAATTTCTTGTGCTGTCTGAGATACATAAGGACAGCTTCACTAGCTACATATGTAATAGCCCGCTTCTGCAGCACAGACCTAATTATCCGACTGTTGTTATAAAATCTGTTTTGATTTTCCTCAATGAATAATTCTAGAATTACTGCGAGGGTACACATGTAATGACAAAACTGACGTGGCTGGGAAAATGTCTATGTAGGTGTAGTATTTTTGGAATCGTTTAAACACGCAGCAATACTTGTCGCTAATCGGGACAGATTTATATAAAGAGTGTCTTAATAAAACCCTAGAATTTTGTGCATGTAGTGCGGAAGCGTGACGATTACGTATTAGTTACCGATATTGGTCTGTCGTCACGAGTATAATTGATAAAATATTTAGTGCGTAAAACATTACAATACCAATTATATACGTACAATATTATATTAGATTAAGTTCTTATGAGCTTAGTTCAGAAATACTATTCCCTGAAATAATTGGCTTGGGGAATTTCGAGAAAGTATCATCTGTGTCTCCAATATCTATGTACGCTTATGAGTTTTCCAAACAGGTCGTATCTATGCATATCAATTTAATATATCTATGTATGTAGCTACTCGACGTGATATAATTTATGCTACTTTTGCAACCCAATTGTCTTCTAAGAAGAGTACCTACATGTATTTTATTTCGAAAGGAAAATTTATACTTTCCAATGTATAAACATCTTATTACATTCTTCAATCATGATACTGCTGTGAGTGAATTGTCGACTAGGAATTGCTTCAGAAGAATGCACCTAACCAAATCCATGAAATATGTACGTTTCATGGTATCAACATCTAATATATCCTATATAATACTACATTTCTAACTGAATTGTCGACTAAGAATAACAAATGTATCTCCGTCAATAAATATATATAACAGCAGAGTGAAGTAGGTACAAAAAAATTACTACTGCAGTTAGATATTTTGTCTAACAATATTGCTTCTTAGCTGAAACAGCGAATTATAAAGAGTATTATCAAATTACCGTTATTATTATAGTAAGTAAATTGCAATAATCGTCTAAACTAAACAGCAGCCAGCTGTTTTCTGCCTATAAATCAATGAAAAGAATGAACTAGGCAACTGTGTTAATTTACCTCTCCAATTAAATGTAGTGGATATAATTGTAAAGTAAATTAGCATATAACTTGGAGAATATCATATATGATTAGCATATAAGATTTAGCAACAAATCCGTTTCCCTTGTAACATGAAAACAAGAAGAAAGTATACGCTGACATAGAACACGTCTTTAGTTTTAAGATAACTTTCAGTTTAATTATTTTATAGAGACAGACAGCCTACGTGTTTAAGTTTTAGTTCCTGTTGATTAAAGTTCTCCTTTTGGCAATTCAATTTTAATAGATCTCTTCGGGGTAATTAAGCTGTTCAAATCGTTTTGATTTTACTACGCTCTGTTTCTCTCAATGTTAAGATAAAATTGAGATAAATTGTCCACACTGTATACTTTGCGCATTTAGTATAAGGAAGTGGAATATCAAAATACTATTATTGTAAACTATAAAATTTAGTAGTAAGATATATTTTAATGTAAATACTGCATTTCATCTTCATATCTGCGACATTATTACAAAAGCGTTACCGACATAATATGTAGGATTTTTTTTCAATCAGAATGGTTTCTTCTTTAGGGTAGATTTAAGGAATATTATCATGTTACTGTTACTATCAGTTTCTATGAAACCTTAAAAGACACCGATGTTTTCGTATCTCTTATCGTTGATTATTAATATTTATCATATTCGAAAAACGTTTTATAACAAGCTTAAAGTTTTAGCTAATATAGAACTATTTAATTGAAATTCGGTGTACTGCGGTGTTCAAAATTCAAAGCGAGCGAGGCAGCTCATACTTATTGTCAGATTTTAAATTACTGTGTTAAACTTATGACTGGGGAAGTACTAACTGTAGTGTCTTTGGACAATTTAAATGAAGAAATATATTTGGAATTCTTGGAGCAAGAACTTAAGTATACCGAATTATTTGTGATTATTTGGACGAAGCTTTTCCCAACAGCTAGATAAAGAGAAGATTGCAGTAATTATTATTTACACATGAACGGCCAACTACATTTAATATCTCTAGAATGAAAATAAAGATGGAATATAATTTACCATCTTATATATGTACCTACCTAACGCATGCTGCAGATTTTCAAAGGTTTTATTTTATACTGATTTATAAATTTTGTCAATGACTTAAATAGAAATGATGTATACATCGGTTAACTTGGTATACACATAAATTACTTGTAACTTGTACCTACATGTAAATTTTAAAACGGAATCCTGCAAGGTCATAATCGAAAAATGAATAACAATAACGACTATGACGAAATAAACACCATAACATTAATCGAATAGTGAATAGTCAATCTATTACCAGCAAATGTAATATTATGAATTCGGATATACCGTAAAACGTAAAAGTGTTCAAATAGTCATTAATAAAATATAATTATATTAAATTAGTGCAACGTATGCTGAGTGAACTATAGAAGGTAAAAGCTAACAATTGATAAAGTCTACTTACATACTTATTTTAAATTTTTCGTTTCTAGAAGTAACACGCATTTTTATATAATTCAGCCGATGGTTCTAGCTACAGTTTGAACATCTAGTGCACGTTGTTATCAATTTTCACAACTAAAAAACTCGATTTTATATGTATTCATAAAACTTAGGCTTTTTATCTTGCTCGAATTGTACCTGTAAATTATTTTATTTCAAAGTACATCCTGTAACGTATGCAAAAATACCTCCTTTAATACAGCATTTAAACAACAGTGAGGTTTCTGTTCTGATATTTATATTGTTCAAAAATAAATCGGAAATAAACAAGCAAATTCAGAAAACTGAGAGAGAGTTCGAAAATATAAATGTCAAATGAAGCGAGACGCATCTGATTGCGATTTCTAACAGGAAAAATCCATCCTTTAAAGATTTCTTTGCGGTATATTACAGCGAAAATATATTGTACATATGTTTCAGTTTCCTCAAGAAAATACATTTAACTTTGCATTTTGTAAGACATAATGTACGATTGTAGGTTTTAGATGTAGGAAAGCAATCGTATGGGTTTAACATTATAATTATTATCTTAGCAGACATTTAATATATCTATGTTATGAACACTTATAACACTTCTTCAGTGGACAAAATTGACATTTAATATTAAACGTGGAAATAATTCTGGAATTGAAAGATTCCCAGGAATTCTTATTGTAAATGAAGCGCCTATATTATATTGTTGATGACGAGTAGGCAAGTATGGATTAACTATTTAGAAGATTTAACCTATTTACACACACTCTTGAAAAAATCCGAAAGACATTTATCTGTTTTAAAAAGTGAATTTAAATACCGATTGGTGATACACATAAGTACATTTTGAAATAAATAACCCCTTTCTTCGGCCCTGGATGTGAGGTATTTCAAAAAATCCTTTCGTAGTGACCGGTTTTGTCGTGAATACCACATTCGTTTTAAATTTCAAAATCTTGGATACAACGTTTGGCCGGTGCAATTTAAAATTTAAATACATACAATACACGTTTTCATTGTGGCTCACTAGATTAGCAATTTTAGTCATTTGGATTTAAGGACGTCGTAGCTGCAGAAGTAGTAAATAACGCCTAATTGTAATGTCCTCTTATCAATTTACTGTTGCGATTAAAAAATCTTGAAACTAAATATCTAATAACTTGACCGTTTGTCGTAACTACCGGCCGCGTAACCTTACCCACTCGCTTTTGTTCCTGAAGAAATCACTTACATTAGTGGCAAAAGGTCGAGTTTAATAGATTTTGTTTTATTTTGTACTTTTATTTTATTTTGTTTTTGTTTATTTTTGGTTAGTATATATTTACACCACTATCACGCGGTCAAAATCCAGTCCCCATAATAGAGACTCGGATCGTGGAAGCCTACGATATCGTTATCATTATTCCTATTTTATGTGAATATCCTTTCATTATGTGTTAAAGAACCAACATCTCAATATGCTGATAATATTACATGTCTAATAATGGCTAGTACGTTCATGGATATTACTCAACCGGGCAACTACATTATAAGTAAGATCGTAGATTGGTGCTTTAGTATTAAATAATCAGATAAGTAATTGATTGATTTTTCACCTCGTGCTACTGTTGTATTTAAAAATAAATGGAAAATATTTAGTGTAGGAACAAAATGCTAGATCCTTCGAGTTACGCTTGATGCTTCACTGAGGCGGAGTGAAAGCATAAAAACGTTATTAAATAAACCAAATTAACTTCATTTTCTTGTATTCATTATTCGAAAATGTGTCAGAATAAAAAAATTGGAATCTTTTTACTATGAATGTATTCAGTCAAAGTTATCGTATAAGATAATTTTTGGCTGTTCGTTGTGTGTTATTTTTATATTTCCCCGTTGTATAGACTGATTGCACAATGTGTATATTGTAACATTTGAGCTTTGCTTCAAATTTGATATATTTTGACAATTGTTGAAAATTATAACCGATAAATATATCAAATAAAGAATATTATTCCAATTTTTACCTTTTTTCGGGACATCAAATTTTCACTTACTGCTTTCATACGATTATACTCCCATAGAATTTTATGAATAGAATGTAGAACACTCTAACGAATATACTATTGCTACCGCCCTCAGCTAACATATATGATTTATATTTTCTTTTCATTTGCTTCTGCTACAAACAAATACCGCTTCTCCAGCATATTGTGATACACTCGTATACATTGGCCGCCATAAATAAATAAACACTCAGTATGCGTTGGTAAAATTTGATGATAATTTCAAAATAGATATTCTTTATTATTCAGAAATGACGAAAATTACAATACCGTACTATAGACACAAATGCTACTATAAGACATAGTTTTATTAGTCATTATTAATTATTATTAGTCACAATCTATGGTAATTAGTCTTAGAGAATACCTTCTATTCGACAACGTGCAAATACTCTTCCGCTTACTGAAGAGAGAAACTGGATAACCTAGTCGTGATGTTGCTGTTATGTGAGACGCAGTCTCGGCACAATTTCTTTACCACGGGTCCAGAACCCGACCGTCCCAGACACATCATTAATCGTGAAGGCTGCACTTGTGGCTCGGTGGGTTGATTTTTTATGAGTAGAAATGGAGATGTTTAACTAACCTAACAATATTCATAAGATCTGTGTCTCAAACAATTCGATCCTTTGGTTTTAGAGCATATCGACCATTATTTTATTTTCGTCTAGGTCTACGATATAAAACCACATGATTACCGTGGTGTATCGAAAAATTGAATTTAGAGGAGGAATGGACTTGAGTCATCTTCTCTGATGAATCCTGATTTTGTTTATGGACTTACGTTGGTCGCAAAATAGTCAGAAGACACTATGGATAAAGACGAAATTTACAATTTTCTGTACAACGACAAACGGCGTTCACTCAAGGCGTGATGATGTGGGAGGCTATATGTCATGGAAGTAGAATTCCTTTTGTAATCACTTCAGAAATATTAAATGCAAATCGTTATATCAACAATGTGCTGCAATTAATGTTAGTGTGATATGTTCCACCGGATACTGCGCGATCACATATTGCGCGAGTTAAGAGGAAGCTTTTGGATAATCCTAATATTGGTCTTCTTCTACGACCTTGACGTTTACGTGCCTTATTGCCAATCGAATACGTGTGAGCTAAAGTAGACCGGTGGGTTAGTGACATACAGCCACCCCCAAAATTGCGCAGGTAATCTCTAATGACGAATTTCGAAGCTCGAGAAGCATATCACAAGCTATCATTGATTCACTTCTTTTAAGTAGGCTTAATAGACTAAGTAGCTGAATGTGTGAGAAACATGGAAGAATTGGCGCATTATTAGTGTTTATATAAAATCCCATAATTGTATCGTATTGAAATTTTCATAATTTTGTAGTATGAATAAACAATATCCTTTCTAAAAATTTTATCAAATTTTACCAACGTATGCTCAGTGCGTATGCTGAACGTTCATTTATCTATGCTAGCCAGTATATTACTGAAAGTACATCTTCAAAATCAATTCCACTCTGTATCTTTATTTATTGCTCGTTTGCAATGAAATTATGTCTATGGTACGGATTGAAGATTTGGCTTGTCAAAACTATTGTCAGATTCAATTATTGTGGTATTGGGGTTGACAGTTGCACAGTTTTGGGTTACCAAAGGTCGAGAAGGTACACAAAATTACGAGTTAATTGTAAAATAAAAATAAAAAGAAATAGCTTTTTACATGACACCGTCAGAGCAATGTGGAATTTTGTGCCAAATCTCGTGCATTGATGATAAGCCATTTCGATTGTAGCGTGATCAAGTCACTCACTTATGTCAGGGAACGCTCTATGAATGAACGTCAAATATTTGCGGTTTAAACATTAACTGTTTACACTGCGACTACTCAAATAACCGGTTGAGATACAACATTCAGGCTAAAAATATTGTGGTAGTGATGAATTGTTTATGCTAGTAGAGGAAGTATTTAATTTTACTTTAATATTTTTTGCATGAGAATGTCGGAAAATCTTGTAGTAGCATCTGATACTAAAAGCACTTTGCTTTATTTTCCTTCAAAGTTGTCAATGTAAAACGGTCCTAGATAGTGTTAATAACCTTAGGTTCGACTGGTGTGTAGCACCTGATGGGCCTCGGCACAAAATCAGACGCTTGAAAACGCTTTTCAGAAAATCGGTAGATCTGATACAGGGTGGATGAATGTGAAGAAAACATATCAAGTAATTGTACATCATGTTTAAAATATGAAGGTATTCCTCGACCAATTACTCTCAATCTATTCTATCTTACACAAGCGCGTTAGCTTTGTGGTGACCATGGTGGTTTAAATCTTTCCTTCCATTACTCACACACTATATGTCGATTACCTATGCAAGTATGTCTATTACTATCACGAACGTCACATATTACACTCTAAACCCTACCTTGAAAATTTCTTTTGAGTATCTATTACTACCGCAATCAACCTGCTTTTCTGAAGTGAGTTAAGGGTCGCCTACTCTGGTATAATCAGCATCTGTTACAAGTGGCATACCAAATTAGTTTCGTTTCCCAAGTTGAAAATAAGTGGATGTGTAGACTTATGTCAATCTTATACTTTTCTTATGAGTTCTAGAAATAAAACAAAAAATATTGCCTGTACTGCTATACCACATTCAGTTTTCCTAATATAAAAGTGTTTAAATTGCATTAGTTAGTAGGATAGTTGTATAGATAGTAAGAAATATGGTCGAACAGGTAGGATAGTGGTAAGCAAATAGCTATTGACATTTGCGGTATTAGTATTTGCCCAAGTACCTTCCCACTGTGTTTGCTATGGGTTAGTTGCTGTTTTGTACGGTACTTGTACCAGTAACTCTTCTAAATCGTACAAATTTAAACGTAACCTTAAGCCCGTGTACTTTGAAATAGTGACCATATTTCAATCTTTATTACAATGAAGTGTATTACTTTCCTATCCAAAATGATAACAATTAAGTGAAGCACGAGTAAAGGCATCAGAAATGGTTGTGGTCTGTTTTTTAGAAAAAAGTAAATTGAAGATAAGAAAGTATTCTAATGGGAGCGTAAATATGTATATATTTCACACACGTTTGTGTGGAATGAGTTTTAGGAGAGCGATAATTATAGATTAGTTTCTGATTAAATTAAACTCGACAGCTCTTCTCTTTATTAGCAAAATGTCTGCGTAATGCGATTTTAGCTTTCGATGTTTTAATATCAAATTACTCTAAATTATACACATAAAGAACTTTAATTAGCTATAATCACCTTTGTGCGTATGAATAATTTATTGAGACAGATTTTTTTTGATGGACGTTAAGGAAGCTACATTCACTCACACCTTTTTAAATCCACTTCCTGAGAGGCGTTGTGGTTTATTAACTGATTATCAAATTTTAGCCTCTTCAAAACATATACAGTAAGTAGTATTCGAAATATTTTTGTGTAATTGTAGAACATCTGATAACGCAAATTACAACGGTTGAATTATTTCTACAAATTGGTTTGTTATATGACTGGCTTGAGCAGTATTTTGATAGCAATCATCTCATTCACTATAGATGAGTGTTGCAATTATTTATGTTGTATACAAACAGATATTTAAAGGAAGGGGCCTCAAGCTTAGGTAAAGTGGAATATTGGTTTAACAAAGTATTTCTTTTCAGCTTTCATTTGCTATACCGTAATTGGGAAAAAAACTGGGCACCAATTGACAAAACACCTTTTGTTAAACTTTTCACCATTATAAGAAGGAAAACTGTTGATAACGGTGAATATATGTGCGATTATCACAAATAATATTTGTTTAAGTTTCCAATGTTATTATAGTTTTATATTTTCTTAAGATCCATGACATGCAATAACTTCGGAATTCTTAAGTAAATCGCCAAAGTTATTTATGTTTCCAGCGTTATCAGACGAATTTATTATATCTAACGCCTTTGTAAGTAGCATATTCATTATTTTGGATTTTTCAACAGATATTGTAGGGATTAAAGACGATTTCGACACAGTAACATTACTCAGCAACGAAGGCGAACAGGCACTTATATTCCAAAATTGAGCGTTTGATGTATGTATGTATCTTTTTTCGAATGACATTTACATCCAGATTTCGCCTTAAACAAAATAGTTTTCATGTTTTTTATCATTCCTAGAAACTCGTTTAGATGCACCTGAACTTGTTTCTCTTTTTACAATATCTTGGATTCACTTTACAAAATTACGTAAAGAAAATGGATGCAGAAACTCATCCATCATCTTCGGTAGATATGGCTGCAGGCTGCCTGCATATCCTTTAGATAGATATAACATGCACAAAATCGAACATCGAACAGTTTTTAATGACAATGTATATACCAAAATTTTGAAATGAATAACAGGGTGTGTGACGTTGGCCTTTTAGTAAAACTTTACAATTTGCATACAATTATTTATCATATCTAATTATACATCAGGATTCTGAAAATAATTACTTTTACCTCCTCCACAGATTACGTATCTGATTTCATTGATTTGAAAATAGATCGCATAATGATTATTAGGTTAGATCATCTAAGCCGTAGCCAAAAAATGCCTGAGAAGTATTGAATCCACAGTTTACATGATTATTACTACATATGTGCCATTTTCTTAAACTGCTGTCATAGTCCGAAATTGTCATTCATATTCTTGTAATTTGTTGGCTACTATATAGATCTCAAATAGCGACAATAGATTTTAATTAGGTACCAATGAATTAAAGTATATCATTCATAAACTAACCAAAAACACTAGACGTCTTCTTTATCTATTTTTTTGCGAGTTAATCGTGTTTTTCTTCCAAGTTTAGTTTGTCCCTAGTTCTGTTTTGTAAAAAGATGATATTGTATTAAAATAATTTAATGTAGATGGAATGAGATATCGATCGTACTTCGTTAGGAAGTAAGATAATGTCAAGGAAGCGGTCTGATAATGAATGAAACTCAATCGTGCAGTCACATAATATTTCGTCATTACTTCAATAATTTCATCGGAAGTCTCCTGTAATTTACAAAATACGTTGTTAAGAAATACAAACCTAATAAAACAAAACAGGGGCTTTTCCAATATAGAATTGTTTTATAGAATCAATTTATATCTCAAAGCTTGAAACGTTTTATTATTAAGATAAGTACAATCTAAGTAATTATAAATAAACAAATATATTAATTGGAATTATGAGAAGCGCAGGATGACAGCACTGCATTTTCATGAAATTGACATACTTTTAATAGTAACATACCTTTTCTGCAGTATAGTCTAATTAAGAGTATGTTAAAAGTGCATTTAATTTAGTGTTCGCGCGGATATTTTAATGATAATTTAATGACCCTGCTCGCTCTGTTGTACTTCTCTTCTGTTCAGGAGTTCATATTTATCAAGATACCTGTATACATCTGTTTTGGAAAATAGCGCCTCGTTTTGGATCACAGTGTTTGGTTCGTTTATAGTTTTTGTCTAGAAAGAATAAGTAGGATATTGGAAATGTTCATAAATCGTACGGATTCTTTCAGGAAATATTATGGAGAAGATTAAACAAATATATTATGTCGCGAAAGATGCTCTTACCATAGTTGTAAATATTTCAACTTTACACTTTTTATTAATAGCCTTTTATCGTTAGTGGATTAATACCAGACTCCACGCACATATGGATTAAGCAAGTGTCATATGTCTAAGCGATCTTTATTACTTGTTGGTTAGTTATAGTCCAATTACAATGATAAATCTCAATTTTATATAACATAGGCATAGAATGCTATTGTTTTAGTAATAATTCAAATTTCATTATATATTTAGAAGTATGAAATAAATATTTACGCCACACACGAAGAATCCTGAAATTAATTCGCGTGGTACTTCACTATGATACAGTTCATTTGAGCGAAAAAGTAGTGCTGTTGTAAAATCCGATCAGATATCCAAGTAATTTTTTAGTATACTCGGTTTTTATAGCAAAATGACTATAATTAGTTATATTATCGAATTGACTAAGCACATTATATTCTATAGCGAACCGAGTCGTGAAGGTGTTGAAGTCAAATCAGGTATCTTCGCTGGTTTGACATTCGAAAATCGAATGTCCATTTACTCGATCGACAAGCACGGGACTATAGGTAGTTCCTAGTATAAATCGAAAAAGTGGTTTATAACGGGTTACTATAATATCAACACCATGATACTTTGAACAACTTATACATATGTATGTATGTATGTACCTACAACATATGTACATATGTATGTTGTGTATTAGAAAAGACGCCGCGCGAAAAAGAAGAAAACACTAGCAATTTATGGTGTATACAAAATTTAAGTTATATAAAAGAGGACGAACATGTTTAATCTATATACCTAGCATGCGAAACAAATCGTTAAAAAATGCTAAATGCAATTAGAGTTATGTCAACAATTTCATTATTTAAATGGATACAACTATAACAGTTTTAAATAAGGTAAGATAATTTATTTGAACAATTTATAAAACGGATCACTTTACTAATGAATCTTCCGGTATAACAGTATCGGCAAAGGATTCCCAATTAGGTTTACACGAGTGGAAATTATTTACATATGTGTACATTGTGGTAGAGTTTATGCAATATGGAAGAAACAGTTACGTTGAAAATAATTGAACATGCGCCACTCATGAAAGCCATGTACTTCTATAATTAATTAAAAGGAAACAACAAGGAAACAAATGAAATATTTTAAGTGAATTTAGAGCACAAAAATATATTCAAAATTTGTAAAATAGAACATATTAGATATCAATCTTCAAGAACTGGCTCCTGCCTCTGAGTGAAATATTGTATTTTTACTGTATAAACTAGTTTGTTTACTTATTCTCCGCGATAAGATGCATAATAAGCAAAAATAACTGGGTCGGTATTACGACGGAACACACTTTGTATGTAATTTTAGAATTTTTTAAAATTAATTACACAAAGAATGAATTGGTCGATATGTTGCTTATAATTGGAGAATGCCACAGAAATTGTTGGTTAGCTTTGCAAATGTACTTGCAACAGCAGTCGAAAATGTGCCATCATAATTCAAACAGCTTCAGCAAACTTCCGATTATTGAAAAAAGAATCACACAGCTCAAAAAAATAAATAATCATAAGCGTTTATTCAAATTCAATTATATAGAGTAGTAGACGAACAATAAATAGCTTTAATAGATGTTATAGCTATAACAGCCGGATAGCCATAAAGGAAAGAGCAATCAGTCACAGGTAGTGCAGTACTGCTGGTTCGGGTTTCAAATCTTGTCGGTGGCGCTTGTGGCACGTATCGCTAAATCGATCACTCGGTTGAACTACCACTTGTTGTCATTAAAAAACTAATAACGGAAGATTATTTAGGGCGATGTAATGTTGTAATAAGACCATGGAAATACATTTACACGGACCAGTAATACAGTTTAGAAAATTGCTCATCACAAAGAATGAATTAATTGGGCCACAAAAGCTATACGAAAACAAGCAATAATATACAAAAGAAAGAGAATTATAATTCATTTCGAATTATAAGAAACTAACTTTTGATGTGTTCACAAATGATGTTGCACACCTTGTGGGATAATACTTGGCCCGACACTATATTTTTATTTTACTGTATGTCCTGGATTAATTTTCTAACATTTATTATTATTTTTCTTGCTACGTCGGCTTTAGTACATGTAGAAATGTATTACGTTATCTACACAGGTACAAAGATGTATATGTGTTCCTTCATGCAGTAATGATAGTAACGCGGGTAATGTTTTCCACTTGTAATCCAGTAACTTTATTGCTTCCTGACTTACAAGGGAACACCGGCTGGTGTACTCCTCCGATTTCGATGAAACTTTATAGATCGAAACAGTACCTTAAAATAAGAGACACGTATTTTTTTTATCGGCGTATCCACACGATTTTGGGGCACGACCCTTTCCAAAGTTTGGACGATTTTTCAATTTTTGCAAATATTTCCTAAATTATAACAGATATTAGATTTTCTTCTTAACATAATTTGCAGTATATTGCATGGCCCTGCATATAGCCCTGCTATAAGTCAAATTTTTGAAATTTATTGTTAGTTTATTATTACTATTCAAATTTATTATGCGTCATCCCTCATTACGCAAAAGCGACCTATTTTTTATGAAAAAGAAAAAGAAAAGTATGAAAAACATAGGGAATATGAGGTACCTCGTTCCCATCATTAGTATTTTACAAATGCAGGTTGCACAATCTTTTAGACCATGCAATATTCTGTAAATTTTGTAAAAAGAATGTTTTAATATCTGTTATAATTTCGGAGATATTAATAAAAATTGAAAAATTGCCTAAAGTTTGGAAGGGGCTGGGGCCCAAAATCGGGCAATTAGTGCGCTAGATAAATACGTACTTCTTATTTTAGGGTACTTTTTCATACTGCAAAGTTTTATCAAAATCGAGAGTTGACACCTGCCGGTGTTCCCTTGTGAGTGTATTTCTGACATAAGCGTTAAATGCAGAACATAATTCTAAATTAATCATTGTTAAAAGTAATATACACCTAATTCTTTTTGAAATATTTGCGATTATTTTAGTATAGCAGAATGTTCTCATTTTTTTATTGAAATCTGTTGAAGTGGCATTAGCAATAGCAGAATAGTTGATCATAAATTGTCTGATAATCCATAAAAGTTGACATTAAACTGTTAATAACAACGCTTTAGTTTATATACGATCTTTCAATATTTTCCATAGATAGGGATATTCAAACGTCGAGATCTATGTTTTTTATTTCATAAAATATTTGATTCTAATTCTGAACTTTTCTGAGTATGTAGAAAGTGGGAAATTGTTAGATAAATTTAATTAGATTACCAGTTTTAGTACATTCTATAAATTCTGGAAGTTTCAACTTCCTTTGTACTTGCTATTGACTGGAGATAAATTACAAGTGTAGGTAACAAGAGCCTGAAGTACATCAGGCAGGCTACTGAGCAGTCTTCCAACATCGTTTGTTACATAGGAGAATAGTGCTTTTCCATCAGTGATGACACGGTAACAACACTGCATTAATAAATCGAAATAAAATAAATTTAAAATAGAACAGATAAGATAGGAGAAAGGAAGGAACTGAGCTAATTATCTCAGCAATGACGAAGAAGAAATACTTTCTTTGAAACCATCCCAGCTATTGTAGTTTATCAAAGCTTTTAGACTGAATGGGACGCTTTGAGAACGGGTATACCCTAGCAGCTAACAGTTCATGTAAGGAAACACAATAGGTCACATCGCAATATCACCCTTACTTAAATCTAATTTAATCTAATCCAGCAAAGACAACATTCTCAAAATTCTACTAATTTAGTGTTTTCACCAATAGTTGCCGTCATGCAAATTTCTTATGTCAAGAGAAATATGAAAGGAAATTATGGATGATTGAAAACCGAAAATTATTAAAATACCAAATAACGTAACAATATGTACCGGGTGGCCAACTAAGAAAGTCGCTCGGCTATACCTCAGGAACGGTTTACAGTACAACTTTGGGGAAAAAAATATTACTGACTAAAGTGACATCGGGAAACATCTGGAAATTATTTAGAAAAGCGTAGAATGGCCGCTAGAGGGCGTAACTGATCACCAAAAACTTTAATTCTTATTTTACGCCAAATTTATCAACTTAAGGTCTGTCATAAATATGAAAATTGAAATTTACTGAAAATTTTGCATATTCTACATCGGACAACTTTTTCGTATTTTGCCAAATAAGGGGAGAAGTGGAGGGGAAACTTTACATTGAAGGAACGCTTATAATTTCGGTTCTGTTGAACCGAATTTTGCAAACATAGTCTCGTTGAAAATAGCATTACTCCTCCAATCTAATTCTTACAAGTTGTAACCAATCTAATAAGTGTCGTGCATGCTAGAGGGCGCTGTTTAATATTTTTCGGGAATTTTGTTTTTTCTCGAAAATATTAAATGGAAACATACATTTTTGACGACAAATTAGAAAAGTAGGCTAAATTACCAACAAATGAGCTAAAATCGTGAATCGCTATCTTTTACCACTCCGAAGATATTTTCAGAAACATGTGGATGGTAAAAATTTCTTTTATAAATTTAAATTATTCTGCTTCCCGTGAAAAGAATTTAGCAAATTTGGTCTTATTAGAAAGAATTTTCATTGTCCTATGTTTAGTGATAGAAGCTACAATTTTATCTTGTCCGTCACCGCTAGAGGGCGATAAAGAAATTTAAATACTTACGTAAATTTTAAGATTTTTGAAAAGAACAGTGCGTGGAATGCTTGGCGGCCAAAAAAATAGACTATCATGGATTTTCGTAAACCTACTGCTAGTGATTCAAATTGTTTAATATTGTCTTCATTTCTATTACCGCTAGAGGGCGTTACAGAGAACAGAGTAGAAGACAATGTCGCTAGCAATTCGCAACAATATGCTCTACAATATAATGAGTGTGCTGCGCATAGCTCCGTAAATGTTCGCAATTTTCTGGCCCCTGATAGGTGGATGTAATACGCTAGTCTATTTCCATGGCCACCCACGACCCCCAATTTTGACTTGTTTAGATTTTTATTTGTGGGGGCGAAAAATATATCTTATTTTTGCAACGCGATCTACTACTCGTGTGTACCAAATTGGTTGTGGGAATAGGAAATATGGTTCAAAGTATTTCTAAGACAGAAATAGAGACTGTAGTTCTATTCACTCGTTGTAGAGTGAAAGTCTAATAGGAGACAACTTCATTATTTAGGCCGCCACTAATCTAAACTTTATTATGCTGCCTCCTTTTTTGTTGTTTTTCTGCATTGTTTGTTTGAATTATACCGTTGTGTTTTTACTAAAATCTTAAGCTTTTAATTAATTATTTTATAGTATGAGCATAAATATACTGCGTTGGTTGTCTGCCTCTTCTTGAAAGGTCCAATTCTTCCAGTTCCACTTCCTTCATGGATGTCTTTCTGGTGGTTCTCGGGTTCCTGGGTTGTTGTGGCTTCTCGGAGTCTTCTGGATGGATCTCCCTCGCTGTTGGTATCTGAAACTAACGAAACAGAGGTATTATTTTGTGAATAAATCATCACCGCGTCACATTTGTCGGATATAGCTGGTGCAGTCGACCGATGGCCCTGTTCTTAGCTCTACTTAGATGCTCCGCGAAAGTTAGCTTCCGGTTGAGGATCATTCCCAGGTATTCGATCTTCTCGCTCCAGTCGATCTCTGTCCGAAGAACGGTGATCTTTCGGGGCGAGGGTTGTCGTCTCCGGCTGAACGCAATAGCTTGCGTTTTCCTCGGATTGATGGTCAAACCGAATTCGCTAAAGAATCCCTCGATTCGATCCAGCTGCGCTTGGGCGAGCTGAGCTGCGATATCGGGACACTTCGAGGTAGCCACTATAGCGGTGTCATCCGCATAGATGGCGTTAAACACTCGTCGGTCGGTCGGTTTTGGAATGTCCGCAACGTAGATGCTGAACAGTGCCGGGCCCAGTGCCGAGCCTTGTGGAACTCCAGACAGCATTTGCCTCGCTGATGATTCCGTTCCGTTAACAACGGTGTGGAATCTTCGGTCCTTGAGGTACGATCTGATGGTCTTCAGGATTCGCGGCTGAAAGCCGGCTACCTTCATCTTCGTCAGCAAGCCTTCATGGCGGATCTTGTCGAACGCCTTCTCCAGGTCCAGGGATACCATAATGGTCGTCTGCTTCCTGTTGAATGCGGTCGTGACTGATCCGTGATCCTAGCTGCATCGTGGTCGAATGTCCGGGTCTAAATCCGAACTGGTCGTTATCCATGAGATGGCCATCTTCCAAATGGTCGCTGATTCGGCGCAACAACAAGGTTTCTAGGACGTTGCTTATTGTGCCCAGCAACGATATCGGCCGATAGCTCTCAGGGAGTGCGGTTCCTTCTTAGGTTTCAGGGCTGGAATAATCCTTGCGGATTTCCACCTGATCGGATAGCATGTCAACCGGAGTGTCGCGTTAAAGATCGCCGTCAAGTTGACTAGCAGCTTGAGCGGCAGATTTTTGAGCGCTCCATTGGGAATGCCATCCTGCCCAGGGGCCTTCCCGTTAGGGATACCCTTGATAACCTGCAGGACCTCCTTGGGAGTCACAACGATAGGTGGACCTGGGTCCATCTCGTCGATCTCATTCAAGGTGGTCCGGAATTCTCTCTCCTGCTCGGGATCATTACGATCGTTCGGAGTGTCAAGTAACCCGCGAAGGTGCTAGCCAAGGCGTCAGCCTTCTCCCTGTCGGTGAGGCATCTGTTTAGACCATGCTTGATCTCCGGCACGGGCGGTCGCTTTTTTTCATCCGAGGCACCCTGTGCGGATCTTCGGTTTGGCTTCTCTCGACGAAATCGCTCCATTTTCTGTATCGAAACGCTTCGATGTCTCTCTCGATCTCTCTCCTCAGGTGGTTGTATTCCGCCTTCGTAGGAGGGTACCTCGTACGCTGGAATTCCTTCCGGATTCTGTTACGCACTTTGATCTTATCCACGATTTCCCTCGGAAGAGGCTCCTCTTCGGGAAATCTTGGCTTCAGTTCCGATCTATTCAAGGCCGCCTGTATCTGCCATCCGGAAATTCATGAGAAACCGAGTAAACTCGAGTTTCTTGTTCGTCATTCCTTGGGCGTTCCAGGTGACGATCCTGAGACTTCTAGGCGTCGGACAGTTCATGGTCCGAAGATAGACTGCGCCAGTTCCATCAGAAACTCGAGTTTCTGAAGGGGACACTTCAGTTCGTTCAGCTTGCGCATTCCTTCAGCAGCTTGTCGGGCGGCGCGCTGAATGAACTTATAGCAGGATATCGTGTCCTGCATTGAAGTGGGGCTGTCGTCCCTTGAGACAAAGCTTTCTGGCGCTGGACGCTTTTCGGCTTTGCTCGAAGTATTCGGGGTTGCGATCTTGGCAGTTTTCTGTTTGCCTTTGCCCTCGCCGTCCGTTTTCTGGGATTTAGCGGCGTCCTTCTTCCCGGAGGATGACGGGATCCGCTTGATCGTCCCAGTCGGGTTGCGTTTGGGTTCCGGCTCAGATTTCCGCTGAGTCGCTTTTCCTTCTTCTTCAGGGTTTTCTCCGGAGTTTTCTTCTTCTGCTCTGCCTTGGCGGGTGATGCTTTTACCTGCTGAGTTGCAGAAAGCTGTCCCTTAGCTACGGAAGAGTAGCTTACTCCAGGCTTCACCGGCGAAGGATGTTGTATCTTCTTTCCAGAGGATGCAGCAGGGCTCGTCTTCTCCGTTTGCTTCGACGAGGCTTTCGGTCTGCTGCGTAGAAGGCACGGTCCTCAGACTTACCAGCTTCTTGTACACGGGACATCTCTTGTACACTGGGTGGGATCCGGGCAGTTAGCGCACTTTCGGGAGTGGCAATCGCTTACTCTGTGCTCGCCTCCGCATCTGGAACAGCGCTCCTTCAGAGTGCAGCACTCTGAGGAGTGTTCGAACCGTTGGCAGCGACGGCACTGCGGCGGGCCATTTCGGCTCTTGAATGGGTGTACGGTCACCCTCATGCCGCAGATTTCGACCACCTTGTAGATGGATTCCAGCTGCAAGCGAGGTACACTGACCATGTACACCGTGCTCCGTGACTTGTTTCGCTTGCTAAGGTTATTCACGCTTTTCGCCGTGACACCTTGCTTAGCGAGGTCGTCTCCGATCTTTTTGGCATCCATGGACGGCGGCAGGTACTTTACGATTACCTTCATGGGGCGATTGCCCTGTGTGACGGTCATCGTATGGAACTGTACGCCGTTCCGCCGTAGGTATTCGGTAACCTTCTCCCAGTCAGACGCACTCGCGGCCTTAAGGACCAAGTGATCAGCCTTGAACTGGAACGTGGGTTTTCTCCGCTTGGATACTCTCCACGATTTGAACAAAATCTACATCATAAATGTAGACTTTTGGTGAGCTCCGCCTAGTCGGTGGCTCGACTTTCGATGATCCGGCAGATTGACTCCGCCCCTCGTTTGTCGAGCTCACCTTCTTGGGACTCTTAGACTCGGAAGCGGCTGTCGATGATTTGACAGAATCCTGTCCATCGTTTGCCGTTTTCATATCAGCTGACGTCGCCTTTTTCTTATTCGGATCAGCACGGGCTCGCCGTGCTTTCTTCTCCGTCCAGACTTCTTCTCCGTCGCAGTTCTCTCCCGTGAGCATAAATATAACCTTCCACGCACTGTTCTTTTTATAAATCATAAAATTTACATACTTAAATTTCCTTAACGCCCTCTAGCGGTAATGAACAAAACAATATTGAACAGTTCGAATCACAAAACATAGGCCAATGAAACTCCTTTCTAATAAGACCAAATTTGCTAAATTTCATTCACGAGAAGCAGAATAATTTCAATTTACAAAAGAAAAATTTTTACCATCTTCGTTGATTTGTTGGTAACAAGATCGTCAAAAACCCAGTTTTCGTTGATTTGTTGGTCGAACAAATTTAGTCCTCTAGCATACACTTTTAGAACGGTTCCAATTTGTCGTCAAAAACGTATGTTTTCATTTAATATTTTCGAGAAAAAACAAAATTCCCTTATTTGACAAAAACAAATTTAAACAAAAGCGTCCTCTAGCATAAATCACTTACTAGACCGGTTCCAATTTGTAAGCATTAGATTGGAGGAGTAATTCTGTATTTTCAACAAGACTGGTACTTGAGAAGAATATCGCAAAAATAAAATTTGTGTGGAGAACAAACATTAAGTATCTCGAAGTTGTTCCAGAAAGGTACAGATCTCTTCAATCTTTGTTATAGTAAACGCTTACACATTTCACTGAATCAATCGAGGTTTTGTGTTGCAAAACATATGGTGGTATTTTTTTTTTACTTTGTTAGAGCGCAGCAAACCTTGCTATGCTCTACATAATATATGTGTGTATATGCTTGGTAGTATAATTAAGTACTGCAGAATGTATGTATTTTCCTCAAGTATGTTTGTAACACAATAGGGGCTATGATTTAATATAAAAATAAAAATTTAGTAATCAATGTAATTTTACTGCTCCACTGTCGAATTTGCTTCTAAAATAGGTAAATGTTAATATTTTAAACCTTTATTACAATCTTGGGACTTTGTACTTTCTGCTTATTAATATCTTTTGGTTGAACTTCTTATGCAAATGCATAGATAGTAATCTAATTAGTATAAAACACAAATCAGGCTCCGAGAGTTTTTACTCTTACCGATCGCTAATATATAATTTAATTAAATGTTTTGTAGGTATATTCAAAGTTTTGTTTCTAAGATAATTAATTGAACGGTGCTAATGCAGTACACGCTATGTTGTTAGGTCTGATTAAGTTTATTCCAAACAGTAAATAAGAATTGTTATGTCGCTTTAAAGTTTCTAAGTAGCGCAACATTTTTTATAATATATATAAGTCGATTGGCCCGTTTTGTTGTGTACTTGGCGCAGTTACTCACATATATCAATTTATTTTATTTTTATACTTAAAGAGTAAAATTTAATGTAAATAGGTACATATTAGATTTCGCTTCTATCTCTAGAAGACGTCGTAAAGTGGGGTACCAGCGTTCGCTTTTGATTCGTCGAGTTTTTCAGCAATTCACTTACACTCCTACTGGTTATATTGACCCTATTTTGCCGTATATAATCTCAAGGTCTTGTTATCTAAGGTGATTTTCAAAAAAGCTTATTACGCGCGGAAAAATCGCTACTACTATGTTTCTAAGTCAAAGTTTAAATTGTTAACGTTAGTTGTGACAGTCAGCTACGTGATTTCGGTAGTGCGTTCCGACGCTTACATAGACGAATCCAAGGGTTACTGCGACGCTAAGAAGGATCTATTGTCATGTGCGAAATATAGAGTCTTAAATTACATCGCAAACTACACGGAAAATAGTATTATTGTCAATAAACTTGGCCCACTGAGATTAATACGAGTAGATGACGTAGACGATGAAGAATCCTATTTTGTCGAAACACCGAGACATTACTTTGCGGATGGAGAATTTAGTAAATTTTTTAAGTTTGTTCAGAGACAAGTCAATCATTTTCTCCAATCACCAAGGAATAGTTATCAGCTTACCACAAGGAGCGAGATTAATTGATGATTTCAACTCCGGTTATAAAGAGGGTAAGCTAAATGTGAATGTGCCTTTTTTGTAAAATTGAATTGTGTTCATATAAATCTTGCGCGGCTGATCCTTAGACATAAGAAGACGAAAATTAAAAATAAGGAATGAAACTGGATACTCAATCTTTTTTCGATACTGTATTTGTAATTGATTTCTTAATCAATACGGATTTTTAAGCGGATTACAAAAATATAATGTATTCCTGTCAAAACTAAATATTTTTGATATAATAGGATTAGGATAGTTATGATTCACTGAATAGCAGGCGATACTTTCAGATAGCTTCTATATACATATTACATACTACTCCTTTTCGTTTTTGTTGTTTTAAATATTCGCCAGTAGTGGATATGAAAGGAGCTCTCTTAAATGTAACCGCTGCGAGACATTTAAATAGTAGAATATTTGCGAATTAAAGGAATAATAGAAGCAGTTAATATTAGTGTTTGTTGAAATGTTAAACCAAATTTTAACTCAGATCTACAAGGTGTAGCACAATAAACTTGCACCAACTAAATCTTCGCAAAACAAATTGTTTTCAATGATGTTATGTCAGATACTGTATTTCTTCTTGGTGCTTGAAAAAAGCACATTTTTTCACTGTTAAGAGTTAGTGGAACTTGGACCTAGCCTGGCGATTATTTTGGAAAAATATTTAAGCAAGTATGGAGTATTATCATTTTGCTCATTCCGGATCTGCTAAAAATGTATCGCCAAAGCAACCTAATCGACCAACTGAACCATATCATCTCGTTAAAATACTAAACGGACCGAAACCAGTGCGTTGTCGAAATACCCGTCCAACGGAGAATATCACTACTGTAACACAGAGTGTTAGGGAAGATCCTAAATCTCTATATTCTATCGATCTTAACAACTCGGCCTTTCTCAGACTACTACATGAAGAATTTTGCATTATGATCAAAGATTAGCCTTGATGACTACTGCATGTGTTGAACTTTCGTGTCTTAGGTTCTAAAGCAATTGGGAGTCGATTCGAATTTTGGTTCAAAAACATCATTTCTATGAGGAACATTGACACAACAAAATTGTAGGATCTGGGTTGATAAAAATTATCTCTCCACTGTTTAATGCAATTTCATATTGCCTGTACTGCTATACCACATTCAGTTTTCCTAATATAAAAGTGTTTAAATTGCATTAGTTAGTAGGATAGTTGTATAGATAGTAAGAAATATGGTCGAACAGGTAGGATAGTGGTAAGCAAATAGCTATTGACATTTGCGGTATTAGTATTTGCCCAAGTACCTTCCCACTGTGTTTGCTATGGGTTAGTTGCTGTTTTGTACGGTACTTGTACCAGTAACTCTTCTAAATCGTACAAATTTAAACGTAACCTTAAGCCCGTGTACTTTGAAATAGTGACCATATTTCAATCTTTATTACAATGAAGTGTATTACTTTCCTATCCAAAATGATAACAATTAAGTGAAGCACGAGTAAAGGCATCAGAAATGGTTGTGGTCTGTTTTTTAGAAAAAAAGTAAATTGAAGATAAGAAAGTATTCTAATGGGAGCGTAAATATGTATATATTTCACACACGTTTGTGTGGAATGAGTTTTAGGAGAGCGATAATTATAGATTAGTTTCTGATTAAATTAAACTCGACAGCTCTTCTCTTTATTAGCAAAATGTCTGCGTAATGCGATTTTAGCTTTGATGTTTTAATATCAAATTACTCTAAATTATACACATAAAGAACTTTAATTAGCTATAATCACCTTTGTGCGTATGAATAATTTATTGAGACAGATTTTTTTTTGATGGACGTTAAGGAAGCTACATTCACTCACACCTTTTTAAATCCACTTCCTGAGAGGCGTTGTGGTTTATTAACTGATTATCAAATTTTAGCCTCTTCAAAACATATACAGTAAGTAGTATTCGAAATATTTTTGTGTAATTGTAGAACATCTGATAACGCAAATTACAACGGTTGAATTATTTCTACAAGTTGGTTTGTTATATGACTGGCTTGAGCAGTATTTTGATAGCAATCATCTCATTCACTATAGATGAGTGTTGCAATTATTTATGTTGTATACAAACAGATATTTAAAGGAAGGGGCCTCAAGCTTAGGTAAAGTGGAATATTGGTTTAACAAAGTATTTCTTTTCAGCTTTCATTTGCTATACCGTAATTGGGAAAAAAACTGGGCACCAATTGACAAAACACCTTTTGTTAAACTTTTCACCATTATAAGAAGGAAAACTGTTGATAACGGTGAATATATGTGCGATTATCACAAATAATATTTGTTTAAGTTTCCAATGTTATTATAGTTTTATATTTTCTTAAGATCCATGACATGCAATAACTTCGGAATTCTTAAGTAAATCGCCAAAGTTATTTATGTTTCCAGCGTTATCAGACGAATTTATTATATCTAACGCCTTTGTAAGTAGCATATTCATTATTTTGGATTTTTCAACAGATATTGTAGGGATTAAAGACGATTTCGACACAGTAACATTACTCAGCAACGAAGGCGAACAGGCACTTATATTCCAAAATTGAGCGTTTGATGTATGTATGTATCTTTTTTCGAATGACATTTACATCCAGATTTCGCCTTAAACAAAATAGTTTTCATGTTTTTTATCATTCCTAGAAACTCGTTTAGATGCACCTGAACTTGTTTCTCTTTTACAATATCTTGGATTCACTTTACAAAATTACGTAAAGAAAATAGATGCAGAAACTCATCCATCATCTTCGGTAGATATGGCTGCAGGCTGCCTGCATATCCTTTAGATAGATATAACATGCACAAAATCGAACATCGAACAGTTTTTAATGACAATGTATATACCAAAATTTTGAAATGAATAACAGGGTGTGTGACGTTGGCCTTTTAGTAAAACTTTACAATTTGCATACAATTATTTATCATATCTAATTATACATCAGGATTCTGAAAATAATTACTTTTACCTCCTCCACAGATTACGTATCTGATTTCATTGATTTGAAAATAGATCGCATAATGATTATTAGGTTAGATCATCTAAGCCGTAGCCAAAAAATGCCTGAGAAGTATTGAATCCACAGTTTACATGATTATTACTACATATGTGCCATTTTCTTAAACTGCTGTCATAGTCCGAAATTGTCATTCATATTCTTGTAATTTGTTGGCTACTATATAGATCTCAAATAGCGACAATAGATTTTAATTAGGTACCAATGAATTAAAGTATATCATTCATAAACTAACCAAAAACACTAGACGTCTTCTTTATCTATTTTTTTGCGAGTTAATCGTGTTTTTCTTCCAAGTTTAGTTTGTCCCTAGTTCTGTTTTGTAAAAAGATGATATTATATTAAAATAATTTAATGTAGATGGAATGAGATATCGATCGTACTTCGTTAGGAAGTAAGATAATGTCAAGGAAGCGGTCTGATAATGAATGAAACTCAATCGTGCAGTCACATAATATTTCGTCATTACTTCAATAATTTCATCGGAAGTCTCCTGTAATTTACAAAATACGTTGTTAAGAAATACAAACCTAATAAAACAAAACAGGGCTTTTCCAATATAGAATTGTTTTATAGAATCAATTTATATCTCAAAGCTTGAAACGTTTTATTATTAAGATAAGTACAATCTAAGTAATTATAAATAAACAAATATATTAATTGGAATTATGAGAAGCGCAGGATGACAACACTGCATTTTCATGAAATTGACATACTTTTAATAGTAACATACCTATTCTGCAGTATAGTCTAATTAAGAGTATGTTAAAAGTGCATTTAATTTAGTGTTCGCGCGGATATTTTAATGATAATTTAATGACCCTGCTCGCTCTGTTGTACTTCTCTTCTGTTCAGGAGTTCATATTTATCAAGATACCTGTATACATCTGTTTTGGAAAATAGCGCCTCGTTTTGGATCACAGTGTTTGGTTCGTTTATAGTTTTTGTCTAGAAAGAATAAGTAGGATATTGGAAATGTTCATAAATCGTACGGATTCTTTCAGGAAATATTATGGAGAAGATTAAACAAATATATTATGTCGCGAAAGATGCTCTTACCATAGTTGTAAATATTTCAACTTTACACTTTTTATTAATAGCTTTTTATCGTTAGTGGATTAATACCAGACTCCACGCACATATGGATTAAGCAAGTGTCATATGTCTAAGCGATCTTTATTACTTGTTGGTTAGTTATAGTCCAATTACAATGATAAATCTCAATTTTATATAACATAGGCATAGAATGCTATTGTTTTAGTAATAATTCAAATTTCATTATATATTTAGAAGTATGAAATAAATATTTACGCCACACACGAAGAATCCTGAAATTAATTCGCGTGGTACTTCACTATGATACAGTTCATTTGAGCGAAAAAGTAGTGCTGTTGTAAAATCCGATCAGATATCCAAGTAATTTTTTAGTATACTCGGTTTTTATAGCAAAATGACTATAATTAGTTATATTATCGAATTGACTAAGCACATTATATTCTATAGCGAACCGAGTCGTGAAGGTGTTGAAGTCAAATCAGATATCTTCGCTGGTTTGACATTCGAAAATCGAATGTCCATTTACTCGATCGACAAGCACGGGACTATAGGTAGTTCCTAGTATAAATCGAAAAAGTGGTTTATAACGGGTTACTATAATATCAACACCATGATACTTTGAACAACTTATACATATGTATGTATGTATGTACCTACAACATATGTACATATGTATGTTGTGTATTAGAAAAGACGCCGCGCGAAAGAAGAAAACACTAGCAATTTATGGTGTATACAAAATTTAAGTTATATAAAAGAGGACGAACATGTTTAATCTATATACCTAGCATGCGAAACAAATCGTTAAAAAATGCTAAATGCAATTAGAGTTATGTCAACAATTTCATTATTTAAATGGATACAACTATAACAGTTTTAAATAAGGTAAGATAATTTATTTGAACAATTTATAAAACGGATCACTTTACTAATGAATCTTCCGGTATAACAGTATCGGCAAAGGATTCCCAATTAGGTTTACACGAGTGGAAATTATTTACATATGTGTACATTGTGGTAGAGTTTATGCAATATGGAAGAAACAGTTACGTTGAAAATAATTGAACATGCGCCACTCATGAAAGCCATGTACTTCTATAATTAATTAAAAGGAAACAACAAGGAAACAAATGAAATATTTTAAGTGAATTTAGAGCACAAAAATATATTCAAAATTTGTAAAATAGAACATATTAGATATCAATCTTCAAGAACTGGCTCCTGCCTCTGAGTGAAATATTGTATTTTTACTGTATAAACTAGTTTGTTTACTTATTCTCCGCGATAAGATGCATAATAAGCAAAAATAACTGGGTCGGTATTACGACGGAACACACTTTGTATGTAATTTTAGAATTTTTAAAATTAATTACACAAAGAATGAATTGGTCGATATGTTGCTTATAATTGGAGAATGCCACAGAAATTGTTGGTTAGCTTTGCAAATGTACTTGCAACAGCAGTCGAAAATGTGCCATCATAATTCAAACAGCTTCAGCAAACTTCCGATTATTGAAAAAAGAATCACAGCTCAAAATAAGCTCAAAAATAAATAAATAATCATAAGCGTTTATTCAAATTCAATTATATAGAGTAGTAGACGAACAATAAATAGCTTTAATAGATGTTATAGCTATAACAGCCGGATAGCCATAAAGGAAAGAGCAATCAGTCACAGGTAGTGCAGTACTGCTGGTTCGGGTTTCAAATCTTGTCGGTGGCGCTTGTGGCACGTATCGCTAAATCGATCACTCGGTTGAACTACCACTTGTTGTCATTAAAAAACTAATAACGGAAGATTATTTAGGGCGATGTAATGTTGTAATAAGACCATGGAAATACATTTACACGGACCAGTAATACAGTTTAGAAAATTGCTCATCACAAAGAATGAATTAATTGGGCCACAAAAGCTATACGAAAACAAGCAATAATATACAAAAGAAAGAGAATTATAATTCATTTCGAATTATAAGAAACTAACTTTTGATGTGTTCACAAATGATGTTGCACACCTTGTGGGATAATACTTGGCCCGACACTATATTTTTATTTTACTGTATGTCCTGGATTAATTTTCTAACATTTATTATTATTTTTCTTGCTACGTCGGCTTTAGTACATGTAGAAATGTATTACGTTATCTACACAGGTACAAAGATGTATATGTGTTCCTTCATGCAGTAATGATAGTAACGCGGGTAATGTTTTCCACTTGTAATCCAGTAACTTTATTGCTTCCTGACTTACAAGGGAACACCGGCTGGTGTACTCCTCCGATTTCGATGAAACTTTATAGATCGAAACAGTACCTTAAAATAAGAGACACGTATTTTTTTTATCGGCGTATCCACACGATTTTGGGGCACGACCCTTTCCAAAGTTTGACGATTTTTCAATTTTTGCAAATATTTCCTAAATTATAACAGATATTAGATTTTCTTCTTAACATAATTTGCAGTATATTGCATGGCCCTGCATATAGCCCTGCTATAAGTCAAATTTTGAAATTTATTGTTAGTTTATTATTACTATTCAAATTTATTATGCGTCATCCCTCATTACGCAAAAGCGACCTATTTTTTATGAAAAAGAAAAAGAAAAGTATGAAAAACATAGGGAATATGAGGTACCTCGTTCCCATCATTAGTATTTTACAAATGCAGGTTGCACAATCTTTTAGACCATGCAATATTCTGTAAATTTTGTAAAAAGAATGTTTTAATATCTGTTATAATTTCGGAGATATTAATAAAAATTGAAAAATTGCCTAAAGTTTGGAAGGGGCTGGGGCCCAAAATCGGGCAATTAGTGCGCTAGATAAATACGTACTTCTTATTTTAGGGTACTTTTTCATACTGCAAAGTTTTATCAAAATCGAGAGTTGACACCTGCCGGTGTTCCCTTGTGAGTGTATTTCTGACATAAGCGTTAAATGCAGAACATAATTCTAAATTAATCATTGTTAAAAGTAATATACACCTAATTCTTTTTGAAATATTTGCGATTATTTTAGTATAGCAGAATGTTCTCATTTTTTTATTGAAATCTGTTGAAGTGGCATTAGCAATAGCAGAATAGTTGATCATAAATTGTCTGATAATCCATAAAAGTTGACATTAAACTGTTAATAACAACGCTTTAGTTTATATACGATCTTTCAATATTTTCCATAGATAGGGATATTCAAACGTCGAGATCTATGTTTTTTATTTCATAAAATATTTGATTCTAATTCTGAACTTTTCTGAGTATGTAGAAAGTGGGAAATTGTTAGATAAATTTAATTAGATTACCAGTTTTAGTACATTCTATAAATTCTGGAAGTTTCAACTTCCTTTGTACTTGCTATTGACTGGAGATAAATTACAAGTGTAGGTAACAAGAGCCTGAAGTACATCAGGCAGGCTACTGAGCAGTCTTCCAACATCGTTTGTTACATAGGAGAATAGTGCTTTTCCATCAGTGATGACACGGTAACAACACTGCATTAATAAATCGAAATAAAATAAATTTAAAATAGAACAGATAAGATAGGAGAAAGGAAGGAACTGAGCTAATTATCTCAGCAATGACGAAGAAGAAATACTTTCTTTGAAACCAGCCCAGCTATTGTAGTTTATCAAAGCTTTTAGACTGAATGGGACGCTTTGAGAACGGGTATACCCTAGCAGCTAACAGTTCATTCAAGGAAACACAATAGGTCACATCGCAATATCACCCTTACTTAAATCTAATTTAATCTAATCCAGCAAAGACAACATTCTCAAAATTCTACTAATTTAGTGTTTTCACCAATAGTTGCCGTCATGCAAATTTCTTATGTCAAGAGAAATATGAAAGGAAATTATGGATGATTGAAAACCGAAAATTATTAAAATACCAAATAACGTAACAATATGTACCGGGTGGCCAACTAAGAAAGTCGCTCGGCTATACCTCAGGAACGGTTTACAGTACAACTTTGGGAAAAAATATTACTGACTAAAGTGACATCGGGAAACATCTGGAAATTATTTAGAAAAGCGTAGAATGGCCGCTAGAGGGCGTAACTGATCACCAAAAACTTTAATTCTTATTTTACGCCAAATTTATCAACTTAAGGTCTGTCATAAATATGAAAATTGAAATTTACTGAAAATTTTGCATATTCTACATCGGACAACTTTTTCGTATTTTGCCAAATAAGGGGAGAAGTGGAGGGGAAACTTTACATTGAAGGAACGCTTATATAATTTCGGTTCTGTTGAACCGAATTTTGCAAACATAGTCTCGTTGAAAATAGCATTACTCCTCCAATCTAATTCTTACAAGTTGTAACCAATCTAATAAGTGTCGTGCATGCTAGAGGGCGCTGTTTAATATTTTTCGGGAATTTTGTTTTTTCTCGAAAATATTAAATGGAAACATACATTTTTGACGACAAATTAGAAAAGTAGGCTAAATTATCAACAAATGAGCTAAAATCGTGAATCGCTATCTTTTACCACTCCGAAGATATTTTCAGAAACATGTGGATGGTAAAAATTTCTTTTATAAATTTAAATTATTCTGCTTCCCGGAAAAGAATTTAGCAAATTTGGTCTTATTAGAAAGAATTTTCATTGTCCTATGTTTAGTGATAGAAGCTACAATTTTATCTTGTCCGTCACCGCTAGAGGGCGATAAAGAAATTTAAATACTTACGTAAATTTTAAGATTTTTGAAAAGAACAGTGCGTGGAATGCTTGGCGGCCAAAAAATAGACTATCATGGATTTTCGTAAACCTACTGCTAGTGATTCAAATTGTTTAATATTGTCTTCATTTCTATTATCGCTAGAGGGCGTTACAGAGAACAGAGTAGAAGACAATGTCGCTAGCAATTCGCAACAATATGCTCTACAATATAATGAGTGTGCTGCGCATAGCTCCGTAAATGTTCGCAATTTTCTGGCCCCTGATAGGTGGATGTAATACGCTAGTCTATTTCCATGGCCACCCACGACCCCCAATTTTGACTTGTTTAGATTTTTATTTGTGGGAGCGAAAAATATATCTTATTTTTTGCAACGCGATCTACTACTCGTGTGTACCAAATTGGTTGTGGGAATAGGAAATATGGTTCAAAGTATTTCTAAGACAGAAATAGAGACTGTAGTTCTATTCACTCGTTGTAGAGTGAAAGTCTAATAGGAGACAACTTCATTATTTAGGCCGCCACTAATCTAAACTTTATTATGCTGCCTCCTTTTTTGTTGTTTTTCTGCATTGTTTGTTTGAATTATACCGTTGTGTTTTTACTAAAATCTTAAGCTTTTAATTAATTATTTTATAGTATGAGCATAAATATACTGCGTTGGTTGTCTGCCTCTTCTTGAAAGGTCCAATTCTTCCAGTTCCACTTCCTTCATGGATGTCTTTCTGGTGGTTCTCGGGTTCCTGGGTTGTTGTGGCTTCTCGGAGTCTTCTGGATGGATCTCCCTCGCTGTTGGTATCTGAAACTAACGAAACAGAGGTATTATTTTGTGAATAAATCATCACCGCGTCACATTTGTCGGATATAGCTGGTGCAGTCGACCGATGGCCCTGTTCTTAGCTCTACTTAGATGCTCCGCCAAAGTTAGCTTCCGGTTGAGGATCATTCCCAGGTATTCGATCTTCTCGCTCCAGTCGATCTCTGTCCGAAGAACGGTGATCTTTCGGGGCGAGGGTTGTCGTCTCCGGCTGAACGCAATAGCTTGCGTTTTCCTCGGATTGATGGTCAAACCGAATTCGCTAAAGAATCCCTCGATTCGATCCAGCTGCGCTTGGGCGAGCTGAGCTGCGATATCGGGACACTTCGAGGTAGCCACTATAGCGGTGTCATCCGCATAGATGGCGTTAAACACTCGTCGGTCGGTCGGTTTTGGAATGTCCGCAACGTAGATGCTGAACAGTGCCGGGCCCAGTGCCGAGCCTTGTGGAACTCCAGACAGCATTTGCCTCGCTGATGATTCCGTTCCGTTAACAACGGTGTGGAATCTTCGGTCCTTGAGGTACGATCTGATGGTCTTCAGGATTTGCGGCTGAAAGCCGGCTACCTTCATCTTCGTCAGCAAGCCTTCATGGCGGATCTTGTCGAACGCCTTCTCCAGGTCCAGGGATACCATAATGGTCGTCTGCTTCCTGTTGAATGCGGTCGTGACGTGATCCGTGATCCTGAATAGCTGCATCGTGGTCGAATGTCCGGGTCTAAATCCGAACTGGTCGTTATCCATGAGATGGCCATCTTCCAAATGGTCGCTGATTCGGCGCAACAACAAGGTTTCTAGGACGTTGCTTATTGTGCCCAGCAACGATATCGGCCGATAGCTCTCAGGGGAGTGCGGTTCCTTCTTAGGTTTCAGGGCTGGAATAATCCTTGCGGATTTCCACCTGATCGGATAGCATGTCAACCGGAGTGTCGCGTTAAAGATCGCCGTCAAGTTGACTAGCAGCTTGAGCGGCAGATTTTTGAGCGCTCCATTGGGAATGCCATCCTGCCCAGGGGCCTTCCCGTTAGGGATACCCTTGATAACCTGCAGGACCTCCTTGGGAGTCACAACGATAGGTGGACCTGGGTCGATCTCGTCGATCTCATTCAAGGTGGTCCGGAATTCTCTCTCCTGCTCGGGATCATTACGATCGTTCGGAGTGTCAAGTAACCCGCGAAGGTGCTAGCCAAGGCGTCAGCCTTCTCCCTGTCGGTGAGGCATCTGTTTAGACCATGCTTGATCTCCGGCACGGGCGGTCGCTTTTTTTTCATCCGAGGCACCCTGTGCGAATCTTCGGTTTGGCTTCTCTCGACGAAATCGCTCCATTTTCTGTATCGAAACGCTTCGATGTCTCTCTCGATCTCTCTCCTCAGGTGGTTGTATTCCGCCTTCGTAGGAGGGTACGCTGGAATTCCTTCCGGATTCTGTTACGCACTTTGATCTTATCCACGATTTCCCTCGGAAGAGGCTCCTCTTCGGGAAATCTTGGCTTCAGTTCCGATCTATTCAAGGCCGCCTGTATCTGCCATCCGGAAATTCATGAGAAACCGAGTAAACTCGAGTTTCTTGTTCGTCATTCCTTGGGCGTTCCAGGTGACGATCCTGAGACTTCTAGGCGTCGGACAGTTCATGGTCCGAAGATAGACTGCGCCAGATCCATCAGAAACTCGAGTTTCTGAAGGGGACACTTCAGTTCGTTCAGCTTGCGCATTCCTTCAGCAGCTTGTCGGGCGGCGCGCTGAATGAACTTATAGCAGGATATCGTGTCCTGCATTGAAGTGGGGCTGTCGTCCCTTGAGACAAAGCTTTCTGGCGCTGGACGCTTTTCGGCTTTGCTCGAAGTATTCGGGGTTGCGATCTTGGCAGTTTTCTGTTTGCCTTTGCCCTCGCCGTCCGTTTTCTGGGATTTAGCGGCGTCCTTCTTCCCGGAGGATGACGGGATCCGCTTGATCGTCCCAGTCGGGTTGCGTTTGGGTTCCGGCTCAGATTTCCGCTGAGTCGCTTTTCCCTTCTTCTTCAGGGTTTTCTCCGGAGTTTTCTTCTCCTGCTCTGCCTTGGCGGGTGATGCTTTTACCTGCTGAGTTGCAGAAAGCTGTCCCTTAGCTACGGAAGAGTAGCTTACTCCAGGCTTCACCGGCGAAGGATGTTGTATCTTCTTTCCAGAGGATGCAGGGCTCGTCTTCTCCGTTTGCTTCGACGAGGGGTCTGCTGCGTCGGTCTCTGTTTGACATTCGACGAGGCATTAGCGCAGAGTGCAGCACTCTCGCCTCCGATCTGGAGTGCTTCAGAGTGCAACCGTTGGCAGCGACGGCACTGCGGCGGGCCATTTCGGCTCTTGAATGGGTGTACGGTCACCCTCATGCCGCAGATTTCGACCACCTTGTAGATGGATTCCAGCTGCAAGCGAGGTACACTGACCATGTACACCGTGCTCCGTGACTTGTTTCGCTTGCTAAGGTTATTCACGCTTTTCGCCGTGACACCTTGCTTAGCGAGGTCGTCTCCGATCTTTTTGGCATCCATGGACGGCGGCAGGTACTTTACGATTACCTTCATGGGGCGATTGCCCTGTGTGACGGTCATCGTATGGAACTGTACGCCGTTCCGCCGTAGGTATTCGGTAACCTTCTCCCAGTCAGACGCACTCGCGGCCTTAAGGACCAAGTGATCAGCCTTGAACTGGAACGTGGGTTTCTCCCTCATATAGCTTGGATACTCTCCACGATTTGAACAAAATCTACATCATAAATGTAGACTTTTGGTGAGCTCCGCCTAGTCGGTGGCTCGACTTTCAATGATCCGGCAGATTGACTCCGCCCCTCGTTTGTCGAGCTCACCTTCTTGGGACTCTTAGACTCGGAAGCGGCTGTCGATGATTTGACAGAATCCTGTCCATCGTTTGCCGTTTTCATAACAGCTGACGTCGCCTTTTTCTTATTCGGATCAGCACGGGCTCGCCGTGCTTTCTTCTCCGTCCAGACTTCTTCTCCGTCGCAGTTCTCTCCCGTGAGCATAAATATAACCTTCCACGCACTGTTCTTTTTATAAATCATAAAATTTACATACTTAAATTTCCTTAACGCCCTCTAGCGGTAATGAACAAAACAATATTGAACAGTTCGAATCACAAAACATAGGCCAATGAAACTCCTTTCTAATAAGACCAAATTTGCTAAATTTCGTTCACGAGAAGCAGAATAATTTCAATTTACAAAAGAAATTTTTACCATCTTCGGATTGGTACAAGATCGCAATACCCAGTTTTCGTTGATTTGTTGGTAATTTAGCCTACTTTTTTAATTTTTCAAAAAATTTGTCGTCGAGAAAAAAAAACGTATGTTTTCATTTAATATTTTCGAGTTTTCAAAAAACAAAATTCGGTTCCAGAACAAATTTAAACAGCGTCCTCTACGAAAGTTCAATAAAACATGCAAAATTTTCAGTAAATTCGATTTTCATATTTATGATAGACCGGTTCCAATTTGTAAGCATTAGATTGGAGGAGTAATTCTGTTTTCAACAAGACTAACTGAGAAGAATATCGCAAAAATAAAATTTGTGTGGAGAACAAACATTAAGTATCTCGAAGTTGTTCCAGAAAGGTACAGATCTTTTCAATCTTTGTTATAGTAAACGCTTACACATTTCACTGAATCAATCGAGGTTTTGTGTTGCAAAACATATGGTGGTATTTATTTTTACTTTGTTAGAGCGCAGCAAACCTTGCTATGCTCTACATAATATATGTGTGTATATGCTTGGTAGTATAATTAAGTACTACAGAATGTATGTATTTTCCTCAAGTATGTTTGTAACACAATAGGGGCTATGATTTAATATAAAAATAAAAATTTAGTAATCAATGTAATTTTACTGCTCCACTGTCGAATTTGCTTCTAAAATAGGTAAATGTTAATATTTTAAACCTTTATTACAATCTTGGGACTTTGTACTTTCCGCTTATTAATATCTTTTGGTTGAACTTCTTATGCAAATGCATAGATAGTAATCTAATTAGTATAAAACACAAATCAGGCTCCGAGAGTTTTACTCTTACCGATCGCTAATATATAATTTAATTAAATGTTTTGTAGGTATATTTAAATTTTGTTTCTAAGATAATTAATTGAACGGTGCTAATGCAGTACACGCTATGTTGTTAGGTCTGATTAAGTTTATTCCAAAGTGTAAATAAGAATTGTTATGTCGCTTTAAAGTTTCTAAGTAGCGCAGCATTTTTTATAATATATATAAGTCGATTGGCCCGTTTTGTTGTGTACTTGGCGCAGTTACTCTCATATATCAATTTATTTTATTTTTATACTTAAGAGAGTAAAATTTAATGTAAATAGGTACATATTAGATTTCGCTTCTATCTCTAGAAGACGTCGTAAAGTGGGGTACCAGCGTTCGCTTTTGATTCGTCGAGTTTTTCAGCAGTTGACTTACACTCCTACTGGTTATATTGACCCTATTTTGCCGTATATAATCTCAAGGTCTTGTTATCTAAGGTGATTTTCAAAAAGCTTATTACGCGCGGAAAAATCGCTACTACTATGTTTCTAAGTCAAAAGTTTAAATTGTTAACGTTAGTTGTGACAGTCACCTACGTGATTTCGGTAGTGCGTTCCGACGCTTACATAGACGAATCCAAGGGTTACTGCGACGCTAAGAAGGATCTATTGTCATGTGCGAAATATAGAGTCTTAAATTACATCGCAAACTACACGGAAAATAGTATTATTGTCAATAAACTTGGCCCACTGAGATTAATACGAGTAGATGACGTAGACGATGAAGAATCCTATTTTGTCGAAACACCGAGACATTACTTTGCGGATGGAGAATTTAGTAAATTTTTTAAGTTTGTTCAGAGACAAGTCAATCATTTTCTCAATCACCAAGGAATAGTTATCAGCTTACCACAAGGAGCGAGATTAATTGATGATTTCAACTCCGGTTATAAAGAGGGTAAGCTAAATGTGAATGAGCCTTTTTTGTAAAATTGAATTGTGTTCATATAAATCTTGCGCGGCTGATCCTTAGACATAAGAAGACGAAAATTAAAAATAAGGAATGAAACTGGATACTCAATCTTTTTCGATACTGTATTTGTAATTGATTTCTTAATCAATACGGATTTTTAAGCGGATTACAAAAATATAATGTGTATTCCTGTCAAAACTAAATATTTTTGATATAATAGGATTAGGATAGTTATGATTCACTGAATAGCAGGCGATACTTTCAGATAGCTTCTATATACATATTACATACTACTCCCTTTTCGTTTTTGTTGTTTTAAATATTCTCCAGTAGTGGATATGAAAGGAGCTCTCTTAAATGTAACCGCTGCGAGACATTTAAATAGTAGAATATTTGCGAATTAAAGGAATAATAGAAGCAGTTAATATTAGTGTTTGTTGAAATGTTAAACCAAATTTTAACTCAGATCTACAAGGTGTAGCACAATAAACTTGCACCAACTAAATCTTCGCAAAACAAATTGTTTTCAATGATGTTATGTCAGATACTGTATTTCTTCTTGGTGCTTGAAAAAAGCACATTTTTTCACTGTTAAGAGTTAGTGGAACTTGGACCTAGCCTGGCGATTATTTTGGAAAAATATTTAAGCAAGTATGGAGTATTATCATTTTGCTCATTCCGGATCTGCTAAAAATGTATCGCCAAAGCAACCTAATCGACCAACTGAACCATATCATCTCGTTAAAATACTAAACGGACCGAAACCAGTGCGTTGTCGAAATATCCGTCCAACGGAGAATATCACTACTGTAACACAGAGTGTTAGGGAAGATCCTAAATCTCTATATTCTATCGATCTTAACAACTCGGCCTTTCTCAGACTACTACATGAAGAATTTTGCATTATGATCAAAGATTAGCCTTGATGACTACTGCATGTGTTGAACTTTCGTGTCTTAGGTTCTAAAGCAATTGGGAGTCGATTCGAATTTTGGTTCAAAAACATCATTTCGATGAGGAACATTGACACAACAAAATTGTAGGATCTGGGTTGATAAAAATTATCTCTCCACTGTTTAATGCAATTTCTAAGTTCATGGGGTAAGTGGCCTAAATTTCTTTAAAGGTCAACATGGAAATTATGTCACTGTTGATGGCGAGCGCCAAAGTATTATGTTAACAGAATCCTTCCTAGGAGAATAATTTGCAGAAATGTAAATATAAAGTGGCTGCTCAAATCTTGCGATTTGTTATCCTTGAACTTTTGTCTATATATGTATCTACTTCAAGTCTCAGGTTCAGGAGAATAAGTCACGAATAATTTGTGATGTTAAGCAGAGCAGCGCACGCAGTACTCAAAATTTACTACCTAAGAATCTATCTATGTTAATAAAGCTAAAAGGGTCATCGAAATGCCATTGCTGCATGACTGCTCTTCAAATTTAATTAAAAATTAATGAAGTAATATTTGTATCATTGATTATATCCCATATTGAAGTTCTGACGCTATTATTGTTAAACCCTTCAAATGCCAAAACTGGTTCTTCATCTACTTACTAGGGCTAATTGTTGTATAATGTTTTACCAAAATAAAATATTAAGGTTAAACACATTTATACTAACATTTCTAGTTTGACTTGAATTTCATGATGCTGAATTTGTACTTTTTTGCTCTTATTGGATTGAATTACTAATATGTTAGGTCATGTCATGTATAAGTGATTAAGACAACTTATAAACAAATCTGTTATTAGGTGTTTGATATGAAATATTATATCAGCCTGATCTTCCACAAAACCAACACATTCCTAGTTATTTCATTGCTGCACCTGATGTTGCTAATTTAGAGTTTTTAATGTGGTTAATATAGTTCTGTTTGTAAATATCTCTTAAGAAATTACGAGTAGCTAGATATTGAGTAACTACTTTAATGTTAGTGTACAATATTTTCCTACTATCGAATCTAGAGATTCTAGAATAGTTGTGTTCGCTATACATTTGATACAACTGTGTCGGTGGAATTTGTAACCGCCTTGAATTGGAAACACTACATAATTTTGCAGATTGAAACTTCGCGATACATAAAGTATATCTAATTATAATATGAACATATTATTTTATTTTATTTTATTTATTTGCTATGTTTTGAATAGCACTTCGTTTAAATGTCCACCTCGGCTTTGTGTACACGAATGAATTCGACGAATCCAATTTTCAACGACTTTGTGCAATAAATCGGGCGTAATCTCACGAATGCAGCGCTGAATGTTTAATCTCAAAGCATCAAATGTTTGTGGCCCGTTTGCATAAACCTTAGATTTTATAACCCCACAAAAAGTAATCTAAAGGATACAAATCGCAGCTTCTTAGAGGCCAGGGAACAGTTGAATTCCTTGAAATGATCCTTTCTCCAAACTTTTCTTGCAGTATGGCGACAGTTTCAGGAGTAGTGTGACATGTAGCGCCCTCTTGCTGGAACCACATATCTTCTAAATCAAGCGCATCCAAATTTGGCCATCAATAATTTGTCAGCATCTGTTGATATCGTTCACCATTCACTGTAACTGAATATCCAACCTCATTTTGGAAAAAGAAATGACGATACCACCATACCATAAACCACACTATACAGTTTCCTTCAGGGATGCAAAGGCTTCTCGTGAATCTGTTGTGGATTGTTTTCACACCAAAAACGGCAATTATGCTTATTTATACGTAACCCTTAACCAAAATTGAGCTTTATCTGAAAAGATAATTTTTCCGCAAATTGCAATCCCTTTCAAGTCGTTCTACACAGAAAGCCGGTAAAATGTAATAGTAAACGTATTGAGCAAACAACTATGTAATTACTAGATCTTACCCGTTGATCATTATATAACTTGAAGAAACTAGATTGAATCGATTATTAGCGTAAATACATGTAACTGTTATCTACCAAAGCGTCTACGTACAATCGCAAGCAAACATTACTTTGGACCTTTTTTTTGACAGGAGTGACCGTGTTTATACAACACAAACGTGCGATACGCAGTATGAATTTAGTATGGATTTAGATCGGGGTACAGTTGTGCTTCTGCCTTAGCTCACATTACTGATGATATTTTGAGGTCTGTGGCCAATAATGAGATCACTGTTCTCGTTCTTCTCGATTATAGTAAGGCTTTCGATACAATTGAACATTCCCTTTTATTATCCATATTACATTATATCGGTTTTACTCAGGACACTATTGCTTTTTTCCATTCTTATCTATCTGACAGAACTCGTAGGGTATCTTACGATGGCCAGACGTCTGGGGCATCTGCGGTGGTATCGGGCGTTCCACAGGGTAGCATTTTGGGACCACTGCTATATTCTATATATTCCGCCAATATCACCAAATGCTTACAATACTGTAGATATCACATGTATGCTGACGATACGAAATTGTATTATTCGTTTCCTTCTAATGCCGACGCGACTGCTGTTCAAAATATTAATGATGATCTGACACGTATTGCCAACGAGTCTTTGCTACATTCGTTGCGTTGAAATCCTCAAAAATCGAGCTTCCTAGTCTTTGGCAGGGCTAAAACTAGGGCTAGAGTTAAAGACCAAATAAGAATTTTTGTTAACAGCGAGGCACTATCTGTCTCAGAATGCGCCAGGAATTTGGAATTGCTCCTGGATACTAAGCTTCGGTTCAAAGAACATGTTTCTTGTATCGTAAGACGCGCCTTTTGCTGTTTGAGGGTTCTGTATGGTAGTAGGGACTGCTTGGATATAAATTTAAGAAAGCTTTTTTGTACTCGCCTATCAAAACCTGTCATTTCACGATTCGATTTGCGTGCGTAAAAAGTCACTTTAAGCACGAGTGCGTAAAAGTAAAGTTGGTACTTACTGGAACTTGATTAATTCAGTGACATTTTAAAATCATATATCCCTAACCTGAATAATATTTCATAAACGATAACGTATTTAACAATATGTATTATTATTATAGTTCTTCTGACAAAGGTTGAAACATTTCGCGAATTCGTGTCCATAAAGCGCTCGCCTTACGGCTCGCGCTTTAAACTGGTCACTCATTCGCGAAAAAATTTCTTGGTTGTAACTATTATGTGAGACACTTGTGTTGTCGCATTTTAACTTTTTTATTAATGTATATTTTCCCTGTCTTGACAGTTCTGACAGGTTGAGAGCAAAATTCGTGTCTGCGTTTTATTTATGACCTTCGTCGCTATGATCGTATTTCGCATGCATTTAAATTAGCCAACTGGCTAAATATGTCTCGCAGAGCTGATTTCCATGCGACTGTATTTTATTTTAAAATCGTTACTTACAAAAAGCCAAGCTATTTATATCGCAAAATTACTTTCAGAGCGGACGTCCATACAATTAATATTAGATTTAAGGGACTGCTTACATCTCCCCGGCACCACCTGGAAATGTTCAAAAGGTCTTTCTCTTATAATGTCGTTCAATTGTATAACGGTACTCCTTCTCATCTACGCTCGTTGCATCCGATGTCCTTCACCTGTCAACTACGAAAGTATTATTGTGAGTTGTGTGGTTATAATTGCTTCTGGCTTTTATGTAGACACCCTCATACCTGGAATAATTAATTGTTGTTGTGGCTACTGTTCGTTTTGGTAGCTTCGTTTGGCGCCCTTTGCTGTTTTTTGGTCTTTTGTTTTCACTCAATGGTTCGAGAGGTAGACCAGCTGCTTCGAGTAAGTCGCTGATCTCAAACCGTTTGATGTCGGAGAGTGGACAATTGCGACACTATAGTTTGTGTATATATAATTAATTATTGTTTTTTTTTGTATATATATATTACTTGGTATTGTTGTATTTCTCTCTGATGCCAATAAACATCTATTATTATTATTATTATTAATTCAGTATGAGGGATTCACCGAGAAACGTCTGCAAAATTAATGAGTTCCTCACAGTTCCATTAGATGTATACATACATTTCACAGCGTATCGTACATACATATGTACTCCATATCCAGAAGATTATATCACTCACAGAGACATTCATGAATGAATACAACACTAGACATAATTCCAACTTTTGAATACCTAAATATAAGCTTTTGATGTATGAAATAAATCCTGTACACAAAGCGATAATATTTTAGAATCAGCAACCAAGAAAAATCAAGAGCACTATATCAATCAAGTTATTCAGTTACAAGTCCAAATCGTATTTCATTGACAAGCTCCATTAGTCGGCAGGAGAATATTTCAACGATAGTCCAACAAAATTTGTTTCGAATTCAAAAGAAGTTCACTACAAAAGCATTTTGAATAGATGAGCAATGAAAGAATTAGGATAATTTCTTAAAACCATACAGAAATATTCTAATTGCATTAACGATATACTTTCTATATTTTTCTGCAATCTTGATAGTTTTTCAATTTCACTACTGAAGTAATATAAAGTTAACGCAAAATTATAGTTTATTTAAACGAGTTCATTAGTACGTTCGCGCTGCTCATACTTATTGGTAGGCCCTCAGACACTTGAATTAATATTATCGGCTTTAATTTTGGAATCGTACGATAACAGTAGCGTGAATAATACGAGGGAGCGTTTTTATATTCGCGAAATGAGCGGGTTGTAGGGGGGTGATTAGGCGCATTGGGGGCGTGGCCTGTGCAGCGACTCATAATTAGTATAAATACGAAGTTTCATTGTTATTAGACAGTTAGTCTTTGAGCTATCATCAACCAAGTAACATAATCAGAAGTGAAAAGTGAAATATGGAAAAAATCGAATATAGTGCCGTTATAAAGTTTCTTACCAGGCAAGGAAAATCAGTCGCGACCATAATGAATGAGATGTCGGCGCCTCTTGCCCAGGAAGAACCATGGTGTACAAGTGGCATAGTTTATTTAAACAACGAAGGGAATCCCTTGAAGACGACCCGAGGCCGGGCAGGAGCATTGAGGTGACCACGCCAGCACTTATCCAAAAAGTTGAAAAAATTGTACTCGAAGATGCTTGACTAAAGAAGAAACAACTCGCAGAAATGGTTGGAGTATCCGATACAACAATTTTTAAAATCCTACACGATCATCTCGGCATGTCTAAGGTCAGTGCAAGATGGGTGCCGAGAATGCTGACGCCGCCGCAAAAACAACAGCGCGTAGAGTGTTCGCGTGCATTTTTGGACCTCTGTAATGAAGACAAGGATGGTGTATTGAATCGAATTGTTACTGAAGACGAAACTTGGGTTCATCATTATGAACCTGAGTCCAAACAAGACTCCATGCAGTGGCATAAAAAGGGCACAGCACCTCCCAAGAAATTTAAAGTGTCACAATCAGCTGGGAAACTCATGGCAACGGTATTTTGGGACTCGGAAGGAATATTGTTGATTGATTATAAAGATAAAGGTGTTTCTATAACCGGAGAATATTACGCTTCAATATTAGAGCGACTAAAAGAAGCCATTAAAGAGACAAGATGGGAAAAATTGACGAAAGGTGTGCTGGTTTTGCACGACAACGCGCCCGTGCACAAGAGCCGCGTTGCGTCAGCTGCCCTGCATAAGGTGGGCTTCGAAATTGTGAATCACCCACCCTACAGCCCAGACCTGGCCCCGAGTGATTATTACCTGTTTCCGAAAATGAAAAAAGATCTGCGGGGTAAAAAATTTACTGCCGATGATGAAGTCAAGGAGGCAGTTTCGGCGTATTTTGCAGATAAAGAGAAATCATTTTTTTATGAGGGTATAAATAAATTAATTGAAAGATGTGAAAAATGTATCCGTCTTGCAGGTGAATATATTGAAAAAGAAAAATAATTTGGTTTTTTTATTTCCACCCCTTATCCCCCATTCCGCGAATATAAAAACGCTTCCTCGTACATGTAAATAAATTCTATTAACGTGTACCTAATTTACATATGGCTCTGTTGCTACAAATTTGTATTTAATTTTTCAATTTTACGAGTCAGAAGAATTATAGCGGTTTCAAATAACAAATGAAATGACCATTTTACGATACTATGGCTAATTTACAACGTACCGTAAATATGAAGATACATAGAACATATAAAAGAGTTCGTGTTTTTGCTTACCGATCCTGCTCATAACATAATCGGAAGTAACGTCACGTCTTCTCACTGATAGAATATTTTACGATCGATTCATTAGGAATTAATCGTTCAGCACTATAATTGTAGTATTGCTTTTATTGCACTTTTTACAAGCTTTTTTATGAACAGCACTTCGCTTTTTCAAAGCTACGAGTATGTATTAAAAAAACGAAATAAACTGCAAAAAAATGTGCATATGAGGTATAAATTACGTTATAATTTTTGTTGTAAATATGATAATAATAACACAACTATGTCGCTGTTAATACATAATATTCTAGCACAAGTATGTCTTTTAAATCTTGTTCAAACTGTCCCTTTGTGCATAAGTATTTATTACGGAAATGCACATAATTGTTGTAGATATTGCAAACTTCTTTTCTCTGCCCGAAATTTTCTATACAACGTAGATTCTTCACTATAAGACATGTACATAGTTATAAAACTGGCGTAAGTATTAAAATAAAATAAGAAATATTTTTGTCGGTCAGTGTACAATTTAACTTTTTAACACAAGTTTCTAATACCCCGTCAACCGCCGAATTTCATGGAACAATACTGTATGTATGTATATGTATCGCCTGTATAGTCCCGAAACATAAAACTACAACTGCTATACGGTTTAATTTTTGACGAAGCATTCCTTTGGCATTTGCACATTTTGTACGGTATTTGAATTTCACGCTTGAAAGAAAATTTTATTAATTTTTTGTCTAACCTATATAAAACGAAAAGCTGTACAACTACGTTTAAGAAATAAGATCGCAAATACTGCTTCGTTATTGGAATATATGTAGTTAGGTCGTTGAGCAAATATCTAAAACATAATAGCGCTACGAAGCTAATTATCCATTCCAAAGCATTCAAACTATGCGCGTACATCATGTATAGGAAATATCTGTGATGGAACGTAATTATCCTTCTGGTATATCAAGACTGTAACTGGTTTTGGATGTAAGAGACGTGTGTAACGATGCAGTCAACGATGTTTATAGTTTTGATTTCCTTGGCTAACTATTGTTATTACAATTATATCCGAGTGATTTCGCAATTTTAGTATTATTATTGTTGGCTAAGCGGTCGGTAATTACGATATTCAAATGCATAAATCATAGCTGAAGTTTTTATGATCGCCTATTTTATACGGTGTTGATTTAATTTATAACAATGAATATATTTCAACTTATCAGATTTGGGAAGGTACAGGTATAAGTTTCTTGTAATAATTCAGTTATTTATCATATGTGTAACGTTCTCGCGCAAGACAATTTACCTAAAATATGAACTTACACACTAAAAAATGACTTCTTCTAAATGCAGAAACAGAACTGAATCGAAGCTTGTACGATTTGTGTAATTGATGACATGTATTACACATACCAAATAATGAAGGCCTAAAGAATACAGTATCTTGTGTCTCGTTTAAATAAATTGTAAAATTAGCCTCCTAGTAGAAATCCATTGAAGATAAATATGGGGTCGCGGTGGTCAATTCAATATTGTTTATCTTTCTTTATGAGTAATTTTTTATGTGTAGTGGGCGCTTAGTTGCAGTGATTCCGTAAGTTGTATCGCTTGTATGCTACAGCTCTCGCGACGTAGTTCTTGTGTGTGTATAATTGTGTTCAAATGGCTTTGTGTCAGTATCATACCGCCTTTTATAAAGCCGCGCTGTTAATCACTCCAATAGAGAACGGTAAGTCGATCCGGTTTTCGATTCCCTGAGAAATATGTCACCGTCTCTCCGGAGAATTGAAACCCGGCTCCTATCGTTCCGCCACAACGATAGTCAGCCGCGTAACCACTGCGGCAGTAAAAGAGATGTCCTATCGCTTAGGACAGGAAACGATTGTGTTGTACTTAGATGAAGTCAAATAAATGAAAGCATTTTTCCGTTGAGAAATAGCTGCTTGCACTTACACTGCAATAATACTGATTTAGTGTAGTGATCTACAACGATATGACTGGCGTCAAATACGTGGACTACAAAATAGAGTAGATAAAATATGCAGAGAAGGAACTACAATGCCTGATATAGAGAAAATGAGTAGGAAAAGGCAGTTACGAAATTATGTGGTATACATAAATGAAGGATTGAAGAAAATATCAGGTTGGCACCATGAAATATGAAAAATAATGACATCGACAAGGAATAAAATTGGTTTTAAATACCAAACTTTTAAAATAGTTTCGAAAGTTATAATAGAAAAATCAGAGTCAATGAATGAAGTGTTTAGAATTACAGGGGAAGGAGACAAATAAGAGTTAAAAGAAAAATGTAGTTTAAAATAATGAAATGGAAGTAGAATATATACTACATATTCGAAGAAATAGAAACAACAGTAACAAAACTAAATAATTCTAAAGCATTTGGTATAGATATGATGAAAGCAGAGCTATTGAAGTATGTATATTTGCAAAGAAAGAGGTCAGCCAGATTAGAGAGTGTTAGTCCTTGGTCCAATTTGCAAAAATGAAATTCTACAAAAATATTTTACCAGAAAAATATTGTTGTACACCATAGAACCAGTGATAAAGCTGACAAACAAACAAACCATAGAAATAGAAAAAGACATATTTTACGTACAAAATACCAAAAACTTTTAAAGAAAGCATTTTAGTAGCAAACCCGTCGACTTTATGTTGAAATTTTGGTGTTTCATGGGTAAAATAGCGCTTCCTATTTTTCGCTTCTAAACCAATATGAAAATTTATACTCTCGTACTTTAAATGATATAAAAAGAAGGATTGTTCCTCTGACAGTGAAGATCACTTACCATTATCCCTGGCAGCGAAAAAGTATCTAATGCAGAAACCAAAGAATTTCTTCTGCGTCCAACCAGACTAATGTTTCAACCTACTCTACCTCTTACAAACCCACATGCAGTTTATTTTGACGACGCTCTCATTCAATCCACGTATGTATATGTATATAAAAAATCGCATTACGGATTCTATTGTCTTGGATGGCATAGAATGTTGTTAATCGAGTTCAAAGCAGCCTCTTGGTGGAAAGATATAAAAAAACATTCTGTTGCTTATCTCATAAAAAGTTTGCGAAACAGTGAAAGTCTGAAATGAAATGTTTTATTGGTGTGTTCTTACTTAGTGATTATAACTATTATATTAATACTGATTGTGGAGATAAGCATTATGATATATCAAGGAATTAACCTAAGTTTGCAATACTTTCGGAATATTTGGATGTCCAACTAAAATGCCCGATTATTACACAGATTGAGGTTTGGATGCTAGTGTGGTCTCTAATATATTATTGGCGAATACAGGGACAATAAATATTATCGGAGAAAACTAAGGTCGACTGGAACGATGCACGAAAACAGAATTGCTTTCTGATCACTCACATCTTTAAAGACGCATTGGAATCTCTTTCATGTTCGTGAAAAATGTTCGTTATAGTCAAAAGCAAAAGCCGCATTACCATAGTACAGGCTGGTCAGATAAGAATGCAAAGTGTATCTCTGAAACTATTCGTCGTAGAGACTTGCGGTGAAATTTTTTTTTTCTACTAAAGTGGGCAAAAGAAGACCGCGGAAAATATTTTTAGATTTCCAAGATGGTCGCCAGGGGGCGTAACTGGCATCTTAAATTTTTAAAGTGATATTTCACTGAAATCCATCCAGCAAATGTTACGATTTTTTCCATTTTCGTTTTATCACGATATCTCGACTATTTATGAAAATTGGCAAAAATGACTTTTACGTTCTTCAGGCACTTTTTTGATTAGAATGCAATGGCGTTAGAGAATTTTTGAAAAAAATTTCATAATTCGAGGTACGACATAAAGTTGTATTTTTTTATATGGAACATATAGTTGGCTATGATATCATTAAAAAGAGGATTTCTTGGCCATTTCAACGATATATATCATGTCGGGTCTATTCGTTCGTTTTCACTGTATTATAGCAAAAAATTAACATTTTCCATTGATTTTCATCATTTCATTGCTTTTTGTTAGTAGGTAGGCGTGTGTCATTCAACATACATGAATCTGTCAGTAGGTTTATAAATAGTATCAATAGTTTAAGTTGATTATTTGATTGTTGCTTCACCTTAGAATTATAAATTTACGATGGCTTATGAAAATTACGAAAAGTATGATATGTTAGAATGCTTTATTCACAATAATAATAATGCTGAAGCTGCATGTGAAACATATTTTAATCGTTACCCGGAAAGAAGGCAACCTAATAAATCTATTTTTGGAAGACTGAAAGATAATCTCATTAATTTTGGAACATTCAACAAATCAAGATCGAAGAATTATAATAAGGAAGATACTGAGGAAGTTACGGTCAATGTTATTGGAATGGCAATGGCAAATCCTTCAATCTCAAGCCGTCAAATTGAAGTGGAATTGGGTATATCACGACGACGTGCGTTATCAGTTTTGAAGAAACATAAGTTTAGGCCGTACAAAGTGAGGAAACAACAGCAGCTCCTATTCACTGATCCTGAACGACGCTTAGAATTCTGCAATTGGTATCTTCAACAAATTCAGGAGGATCCATCATTTTTTAGAAAAATTATTTGGGCGGATGAAGTCTACATTAGCAGTGTCGGAATTTTCAACCGACACAATGAACATTGGTGGTCTGATGTTAACCCCTACCGTGCCGTCGATGTTCAAAATCAGGGTCGATTCGGCTTTAGTGTTTGGTGTGCCCTATTTGACAATCGTATTCTGGCGTAGCAAATTTATCAAGAAAAATTAAATGCTCAACGGTATTATAACATCATAAACCAACATGTAGTAGAAGAATTTTTGGAACAACTGCCTTTGAACGATATGAGAAATGTATTTTTCCAGCACCGCCCCATAACACTGGAATAGTCTCAGGATTGCTGACTGAAAATTTTGAAGACAACTGGATAGGCACGGGCGGACCAGTAAGGTGGCCACCACGTTCGCCGGATTTGTCACCTCTAGATTTCTTTTTCTGGGCACATCTTAAAGACCGGTTCTACAAACAAAGTCATAATAACATTAACGAACAGAGAGAGAAGTTTATACGGTGTCTTAATTCTGTTCCTTGTATTCATATTCACAATGCACTTCGGAGCGTTTCGAGACGGTGTGAATTATGTATTGTTAATAATGAGCGCCAGTTCGAACATCTATTGTAAACAATTTTTAATCATGTTTTCATTTATTCTCAACATGAAATTTAAAATATGTGTGATTCGTCGATCTTCATTTGTTAAAAGTTCCAAAATTAATGAGAGTTTCTTTCATTCAGTCAAAAATAGATTTCTTTCCGAGTAACGATTAAAATATGTTTCACATGCAGCTTCAGCATTATTATTATTGTGAATAAAGCATTGCAACATATCATAGTTTTCGTAATTTTCATAAGCCATCGCAAATTTAAAATTTTAAGGTGAAAAAGCAATGAAATGATGAAAATCAATGGAAAATGTTAATTTTTTGCTATAATACAGCGAAAACGAACGAAAAGACCCCACATGATATATATCATTGAAATGACAAAAGAAAAATCTTTTTAATGATATCATAGCCAACTATATGTTCCATATAAAAAAATACAACTTTATGTCCTACCTCGAATTTCGAAAATTTTTTCAAAAATTCTCTAACACCATTGCATTCTAATCAAAAAAGTGCCTCAAGAACGTAAAAGTCATTTTTGTCAATGTTCATAAATAGCCGAGATATCGTGATAAAACGAAAATGGGAAAAATCGAATTTTCAGGGATAACTCGAAACCGAAAGCCGATAGTCAAATTTGGTTTTCACCATCATCCTCTTCTCGAAAAAACAGATCGAGGATGCGTGGTCCGTTTTTTGATACCTCTTATAGTTACCGAGATCCCCTATTAAAACATCGAAATTTGCCCACCCTGTACAATCTCGAGCCTTTAAACAGAATGTGGGTGACGTCGACATGCCAATCATATAGTAACATTAGTAGGATCTTTATTAATGGAAAAAATGACTTTTCTTCTAGTTTATCAATGTATTAACATGGTAGAATAAAATGCATGGCAAATTCACTGGTTAAGCGGCAGTAAGATGATTCACTTATCTTTTAAAAGATTTATGGCCTAGGATAAATTGAAAGCACATAAGAGAAACACTGCAACGTTTTTGTGTCAATATTCATGAATAAATTACAACATAATTATATTTGTTATTTTATAATAATATATAAAAATAAATTTACATTGCAGTAGTAATTAAATAGTTAATTAATTAGTGAATTTAGAAAACACCATTTTAAAGCTGCTTACATTCTTATCAAGAGGACGAACTATCGGAGGAAATGACCGTTATACGATAAAAGTAGTTTCGGTACTATCTAGGTTAAAAGAAATTAAGTTAAAATTATGTCGTATTATTATTATGAGTTTATTATGAAATCAGAACAGTAAATGTTTATATTTGTCTTTATGTGTAAAAGGTAACATTCTACGACATATACATAACATCTAATTAGGCACGCATAGTTCATCGCTGCTAGCATGTTTCCAAATTAATGTAATTACCATCAAAAATGGTATACCTATTTTTGTTCAATTCATCTCTACAGGCAATTATGGCGCTATTAGACCACAGGAAAAGATAACGGAACCGACAAGGCTTTTAAATTTAGAATTCTTTTCGAATACATGGACATCATTTTTAAACTGTTACCTAGTAAAAGAAAGATTCTGAAGATTATCACAGTTTAACTATATTAGAGACTATTATAGAAAAAAAAAGATCAGTAAGTGTCGGTTGTAAATATAAAAAATAACAGCATGTAGTTAATTTAATGCTGTAATAGTGACCCATAATAATGTATTAAATCTTACTTACGTTTCTTTCGAAAAACTTTCTACGCAGAAAATGGTGATTTCTAATTTTTGTTAAATATTATCTGCATTTATTTGGTTCGACATGGTTTATTTGTATTTTGTAGGACATACCGGATTTATGGCGATTATGATATAATATTTTTTATCTTCAGTTATATTTTGCAGCTTGTTTATTCTGAATAATCAGGAAATGTCGGGATGTAATTACACAGCCTACAGTTACATATCTGTATATTGTATAGATATAGAAAAGTAATTAATTAGTATTATTTCGCTTTTCTTAGATGCACGTTATCAATTGTAAATTAAATGAAAGCTTTTACGGTCAGGACTTACATATAGTCAACATCAAGTAACACATTGCGTGACGTTAAAGGAAAATAAAGTGAGATTAAACTTTCTGTTTCAAGCAAGGTTGATGTGTCTAGTTACCATGACCTTTACGACGATAGTATTGCCTCTGACCTTGTTTGCAAGGTAAAGTACCAACTAATTACAGTTATTTGATGAAGATAGCTTCGCATGTGCAAAATGCAATTATAAGTATTATACTAACTAACTATTTAAAGCGTAAGTATTATAACCCAAAATGAAAAAGCAGTTTTGGGAGACAGGCTTTCATTGATTTTTAGAATTCATAATTAATATAGAAAGAATCTACGGAAACACGATAGATAATATTTAAGTCAATCAGTAGTGAAACATCACTATAAATACTGAATCTAATACTACTTTTTTCATCGGTGTGCAACGATTACTTTCCAATACATTCCTAAAATTTTAACTATAAAACTAATTTGCATGTTTACGAGTGTCCGATTCGCATGCACGCAAACTTATTATTTTATTAGACCATTTATGGTTGTTTCATTTCGTTTTATATCACCTTCTCATAATGACATTCTTGTTAATAGTCGTTTAGTTATATAAGGATTTATTTAGTGTTGAATATATAATTTTAGTGGTGCAGTGGTATTCATGTATACAAATGATTACTTTCTCATAATATCTAAAATACTATCACGTTGTATAACGATAAGCTAATTAACTATATTTAATACAAAATAATACAAAAGAAAGATATAATCGTTGTCATCAACATTTTCAGAAACACCCTTCAATATTTTCTATTGTTATCTCATATTTTCCCAACATTTATTAAATATGTACTTCAATGTAAATGAATACATATACTACAATTTTGTTAACATACAGGGTATGTGTTCATTTTTCGGCTCTGGTAAAGTGTTTGGTGTTATTATATTATCAGGTTTCGTGGGGTGTAGTGAAAAGGTCAAACGGGAGTTTAGTATATTTAAGCAATTTATTTAAGGAATACTAGAATGAATTTTATGTTGTTTTACAGATTGCAACGTTGAGAATCCACTGGAAAGAATAGCCAGTAAGTTATTTTGTATTCAATTTTGCCTGAGTTTTATTGAATTAAGTTGTTAGCACTCTGACTATGCACATCAGTTTGATGAAATTTATTTTATTGCACTTCTACATACGAATAAAGCATGCAGTGTAGTGTTAGTCCTACATTCTTTCGATACTGTTATTTGGATCTAGGAAAATTCCCGGAAAACAATTCACTGACGGAAAATTCCCCGACTACAATTCACCGACAAACAATTCCTCGACAGGAAAATTCCCCGAAGGTTAAATTTCCCGAGAAACAATTCAACGAATGGAAAATTCCCCGGCAGTAACAAACTCCCCTTCACACTTTATCGCGGCTTCGCAATCATACCATTTAATTGAACTTAATTACGCTTAATCTCTTAATGGAATCACCATTCACCATTCACCACATCATATATTTATGTGTCGATTTTTTTTACATATAAGTTAAGTTTTTGAAAAGAAAAGCTTTAAAAAATCTTTATTTAGGAACAGTACCACAAATTGGAGTATATTACAGCGTTTCGTAATTACAACTGATCTTTTTTTATGTGTGATGGGTACTTAGTTGCATTGACTCCGTAAGCTGTATCGCTTGTCTGGCTATCACTTCAACTCTCGCGGTGTAGTTTTGTGTGTGTAAGTTGTGTTCAATTGGCTTTGTGACAGCATCATATCGTGTTTTATGATGCCGCGCTGTTAATCACTTTGCTCCCAACAGCGAATGGCAAGTCGATCCGGGATTAAACTCTCTGAAAAAATGTCACCGTCCCTCCAGAGCATTGAACCCCGGCGCCTATCTTCCTCCCACAACGATAGTGAGCTGCCTAACCATTGCGGCCATCGACCCGTTATTTAATTAATTAATTTCATTCTTAATTTCTAATTACACGATTTTTATATTATAAAAATATTTTAACTAAGCAAAACCTATATTCTAGTAAAAATCTTAAAATTATGATCTAATGCTGATCTTAAGATGATCTCACCGCTGCAGGTGCAATACGTAGCTTATATTTTATTTAAAGAGATTGGTATTCTTCTGAACCTTTCGATTACTTACGGAGTATAGCTCTTGGACATAAGAGAAAACCCTTTTCGATTATGGTTCTTATTATTACTACTATATAAAAAACAAAAAAGAGGACAACAAACTTCTATTATAGAAAAAAAAATTCTAAACACGCCAGTGTAATGCTGCCCGTTTTAAGCAGAGATAAAGTGGGAAGAGAAATTTGTTGTTGTCGGGGATTTCTTCACACGGTGAATTGTTTGTCGGGAAATTTTACTGTCGGGGAATTGTTTGTCGGTGAATTGTAAGTAGTCGGGAAATTTTCTGTCGGTGAATTGTTTTCGGGGAATTTTGCGGTTCCCCTGTTATTTAGTCACTTTAATAATACAGTCTTAGCATGGTTACTAAAATGTCTCTATTGCATCTCTCCTAATATAATCAACTGAAGTCACATACTGGTTATAATATTTGCATGTGGTTTCAAAGAAAGTTAAGATAAGGCTGCATAGTTTTTGGGTGTTTTGTAGAACTTGATACTGAATCATTTGCAACAGTTTTTCCACATCGTGGATATGTTGTAGTTCTGGATTTGTCTGTGGTTTTAAAGATTAATATTTACTTATGCTATTTATTCTTGTTTCACTAGTTCGGTGAAAATATGAAATAATAGGTTGTCTAGGTATTAGAACTCCTCACAAAAATTGCGGAACCAATTTGATCGATAATTTATTCACTTATGTCAACGTAATATGACGACAATGACAAAATAATGGTACAGTTAATGAAGGAGGGCTGCTTCGCCCTCTGACATCATCGGCGAGTGCAATCGGCTAAAATGTTCACGTTCCACTAGTATTTTTCAACTGACAGATCCCAGCTATTGTTTCCAGCAAAGCTATAACAGAGTGTATTCTGATGGTCCTCCACCAGCAGTGCCAATATCTTTGTCGTAATAGAGTTCTGTTAGCTGATCTACCGAATTAGTCCATAGGTCGGTTCCTATCTTTTAAAGTTATATTTCACGTATTCATGGTTACTTAGCGAATTTGTGATTTACCTCTATACTAGAATGGTCAAAAACTCAAACTAGATTAACAATGTTTTGAGCGTCTAGTTCAGGCAGTTCAGCAAGAGTTAGTTTGCTATCAGGTACTCTGAAGAACGTCAATGAAATAGTATCGCATTATGTTGTTTCTATTAGCAGTAGCTGGCACTATAATTATGTTAAAAAACTGCTAAAAATTTGTTTTATTTCCGTGTCTATGATCCGCTATTAAATATTTTATTTATATCAACTAGATAAACTCTGGGGATAATTTTATTCATCACGGGGGTAATGGATGCTGGTCTATGGTACATAAATAACGAGTTAAATGTGTAATACTACTCCTTTCCTATTATAGTTGATATTATATTGTATTAGTTAAAAGTTTGTGCTTAATGTAGCAAATATGTTTTGCGTATGATACTGTTCATATAGGACCAAAGAAAATTGTAACCCTCTTTCTCAAAACACAAAATGTATTGCATAAATAGAAAAGTGATCCACGTACCTGTTGTAGTAAAAAGTAGTATTATTAATCACGCTCGGACACACGCTTGTATGACCTATATTTTTTTCGATAAAGACTAATATGGTAATATTTTAATTGAAACAGCCCGGTAATCTAGGTCAAATTTGATAATTTTATACTGTTAACATAATGTAAGCTGATTTTAACTTTATTTTTAACAAATGGCCACTGAAAATAAGATATAGTAGGAATAAAGTTATTACATTAGTTACCTCTATACTAATATCCAGCTTTCGAAAGTGCATATCTATATGGTGAAGCAAATGTTTATTTTTAGATGGGGGCAGCCCTATAGATAATTAATATTTACATAAACTTAATTACTTCGTGTTTGTAGTGTAAAGTTGTATTACGTTGTAAAGAGGATTTAAACAGTTATGATCATTTTTATTATGACGTTGTTATGAAATAAATCCGCTGTATCTTAGTAATTAGTGAATAAAAGATTTATTTATTTGACATAATAAATTAAGGAATATGCTGAAATGTGCAAACCAACTAAAGTTGTAGAAGTCAACGACTAATATCTATATACAGAGCAAGTTCAAGAATAAAATTACGACATTTTATTTCTGGAAACAAATGAGATGAAGAAGAAAGAAAAATATTTTTGTAAAGGCATTGAGACGCCATATAGGTTAGCACCTTTCGTATTTACTTAATTGATTTTGGATAGAACACTGTTAGAATTTAATGAAATAAAAATTCATTAAAACATATTTTGCATGGAGTAAAGTTCCTAATTATGCAACAACTACGCACATATTAAAGGTATTAAAGATAAAATACGTAATTTTATAAAATACCTTTAATATATTGGTAGTTGTTCCAATAATTAATAAGATAACTAGACGTGGTAAATTCGATGCACATGCCAGCAGGATACGCATGCAGTTTATGCATTTAGTTTAATATTTATACGCGGCACGACTGTATACTAATTTGTAATTTAAGGGTCCTTTCATAGGTACAGCGAACTACCGACTGCAAGCCTGATAACGCTAGAAATATCTTCCACTGGTATATTGATGTATAGTATAATATGTATATAGCGTATATTGTATATATAGTATATGTAATAGCGTATATTGATAGCTATTTTAGAGATGGCAACAAATATACTGGGAGGTCAAATAATAAAATTTACTACATGAAGGACATGTTTTAATTAATTTTTCTGTGATTAAAGTAGAGCGGATAGGTTAAAAAAATTGTCCACTATTAAAATTAATGGAAATGGTCAGGAAACTATACAAACAAAAACAATAAATATGTGATGATTCGAATTGGGAGGGATTATTAATAAATAAAATAGAATAGTTCTTCTCTCAAAATTTTACTATACGTACCATCAACCGGTTTCGGCCCTAATCCATTCTCAGGATTTCTACGGGTTTAACCAAAATACTACGGCCCTACAATATCACCCCTGCGTTTAAGTCACAATACACTATTAATAATGTTTTTTCTAATAACAAGGATTTGATAAAAACTTTAGACAGGAGTGGAGTCTACAAGATCAAATGTGATAATTGTAATGCTACTTATATAGGTGAAACTGGTCGCAAAATCGAAACTAGAATCAAAGAACACCGTAAGCAACACCATTCCAACTTTTACCAACACTTATTAAATACTGGACACACCAGTAAAAATGACAATAATATAAAATCCTTCAAACTTGCCAGAAAAGTATTAAATTAAATTTAATGGAATTATTTCACATTTATTCACATTCCAAGATACCCGATATAGTATTACTGAATGAACAGATGGAATGCATCCCAAAACCCTTATTCAGCTACCTAAATATTTAATTATCAAATAATATATTTACAAATAATGTTGATTTTATTTTAAAATATTAAAACGTACATATACCATTTAACAAAAAACTTTATATACAAAAACATTAAACAGTTTTATCTCTCTCTTATGTATACTTATGTTATTTTGAAATATGCAATAATATACATTTTACCTCAGTCGTATTAACCTGTGTAGCATGTCAAGTATCTTTCACATATTGAATCTGTTTTCTTTTATAACGACTTGTTTCCTAATGACTGCAAGTTATTAAATTTTGAATTTATTTCATAATATTTTACAAATGTTTTGTAGATTAACACAGTATGCTTTTGATTTAATGTACATATCTGGTTGTTTGAATATTAATTTTTTAAATATTGATTTTAATTTGTTAATTTGTAAACGTTGATTTAATTATTTTACTGATATTTAATTGTTATTTTATTGTTATACATTTTAACATTCTGTATCATGTTATGTATTATTTTTAGCGAACATTCTGAGGATGGCTTAGGCCCGAAACCGGTTGATGTTACGTATAGTAAAATTTTGAGAGAAGAACTATTCTATTTTATTTATTAAAAACAATAAAAGTAGTATTAACATTACTTCTGTTAACAATCTCGCTATTAGTTGTAAAGACAGCGTCATCTTCTTCCATCATACTTGTTTCGTGCTACTAATCTTCAATGAAAACAGAAAAATTTGTACTTATTTTATCGAATTAATATATCTATTTTGTGACCTTTATGTACTTATCTTTCAATTCCTGAAATATTTCCACTTGTAGGTCAACAAAACAACAATTAATTAAATACCAATTTATTCCAGAACATATAATATTATGTTTTCGTTAAAAAGACTTCTTCAGTGGAAGAAATTGACATTTAATATGTCTGAAAATACTAATAATATATGGTCATGCCTATCAACAAAAATATCTAAAAAAACAAAGAAATCACTGATATATCGATATTTAATTACATTTTCAAATAATAATTAAGGATGTGTTGATTTAATATAACTATAAAGATTAAAATGATTTGAATTTATTATTATCTATTTTTTGTCAAACTCTAATAATTCTGTTCAAAGACTAGTCAAGAGTTTAAAATTAATAAAATTAATTAAATTATTATAAATAACACTTAAATTATCGATATAAGTTCTAAAATTTACCGCGTTTTCATTATTTTTATTTCGTTATTTTCTTTTTTTAATTTTTGGTGTTTTGAAAATCATGTCGTCTATCTTTATTTAATTAATTGTTGTTTTTTAACGTACGAGTGAAAATATTTCAGGAATTGAAAGATTATTTTATGGATACACGCGCCACTTTTAATCCGTCGACTTCAACTTAATTTGTGGAGAACTACCAAATGGGAAAAAATCGACTCCAGGTTGAATCGGACATAAGAAATCTACCAAATTCAAATGTAAAATAAATCGGGAGACGAGACCCGCCGAATATTATAAAAAGAGACACAACCGGCAAGGAACAATACAAGACACGAATACAAAACCCAACAGGAGATTGACAAAACAGAAACTCGATCGTTCTGTGAGACAATGCAACTGTTTAATTCTGTATTCAATTTTAGGAGTAAGATTGCTGCTAAAATTGAATGACAGCAGTTGTACGGCGTACCAAAGATTCATAAAACGACCGATCGCCAGTACTGAGTGATTATCTATCGACGAAGTGGTGAGACATATTGTTGGAGAACAACATTAGTTTACCGGACATAGTAATATATACGTAACGAATTCTGCGTATTTAGTGGAAATACATGAACAGCACGATATATTTGACAACGATATACTTATTAGTCAGTAGATAAGTCATTCATCAACGTATCAGTAGACGAAACATTGATCTGGTAGAAGTTGCAAGACTAGGCTCGACCGTACTTTACTTCTTGTGAAACTGGAATTTTTACTAACGAAAAATGGTGCAGCACCGTGATCACCATTATCACCAATCATCGCTAATATCCTTATGGAAACGTTTGAGCTAGAAGCTAGTGAATTTAACAATGCAAAGTCTAAGGATCATATTTATAGTCCGTGCTTGAGGTCGTGTCGATGCTTGAGCACGCGATTTTGACAGATTTCTAATGACATTTATGTCAAAATCGCGTGCTCAAGCATCGACACAACCTCAAGCACGGACTATAAATATGACCTTAAATGTTATGTGTATGACCTGATGGACGAGAAATACTTGATGACATTCTACAACATTTCAACAGGCAGCACATGACCATTACCTCCATCAAGATTGATAATGCTAGCAACACAATAGCAATGACCACATTAGCCACACTGTAAGAAAAGGCACTCCGGTGAATACCTACAATCCACGTTGCTAAGAACACCAGAGGAGATCAGCTACAAGCAATACTATCTGAATTCAAGATGTACATAACGTATTACGAAAGAACGGCTACAAAGCAAGAGATTTTTCAAAAATACAAAGGAAGAAAAAGAAGGTTGTAGATCGTCAAGATTAAGATTGGAACATAGGCGAAGTTAAATGCTATTGTGGGAAAAGTTACATTGGACAAACAGGAAGAAGGAACCAGTGCAGAGTTCCGGAACGTCAGCGTCGGTAAAATACATAACGTAAATATCTGCTTCAACACAAGAACCATCCCATAAATTATGATAAGGTAAAGTCTTCATCACAATGACAAAATAAAATTATAAATCAATACGGATGTCATTAGAAATAGTGACTAATCTGAGTAATTTCCACTGAGACGGATATAGGCTCAGCAGTATCTGGCGAATAACAGGGTTACAGTGCCTCTAGTGCCATGCTTAAACACTAATTCTAATTGTTAAAAAAGGTTATATAATTGATTATAACACATAAAGTGCATTCATAACGTAAATAAATCATGATTTTTAAGATCTTTTATAACTTTTGGGTCAAAATGCTAACAGTGAAATGAATTAATGTTAGTGATATGTAGAAATTTGTAGCTTTTATAATGTAACAATAACATTGTCAGTTTAAGGTTCTTTTAGAGGTATGATTACAACGACATTTAAATAAAACTCTGACGCAAAAACGATAGAGTTGCAAAGAGAGCTTTTGCTTTTTAATGGTTCAAATGATTTATAGGAAACAAAAATACATAGCCCAGATTATTCCAATTTATTGAAATGAACATGGTTTTCATCATTAGACGATATCGATCACATTGTTTCGAAGTCCTTTTGTTAGTTTGGAAACCTCGCATTAACAAGAAGAGAACTTATTCTGCAATACATGGTAAACATTTCGTTTCCTTTATGTTTACTAGATCAATTCTCTTTACCGCAACCTAGAAAATATCTTGAATATATTGTTTTTAAGGAACATTCACTGATTTATATATATCATACATTATAATAACGCAAGGAAAATATTATTTCTTATTGAATAACCTGGAATGTTAGTTGACATCGTTCTGTAAATGACAAAGAATATTCGTATTCTTTGTTGTATATCTTTCTGTGCCATGCAATTTTTGCGGTATTTAAGTTTTTGTTACTTATTTCAAGCGCAGGGTTATTGCTAAATAAACTTCATCGATTACGAATATGTTTATAACCGTTTCTTAAATTTTAAGTAGGTAGTGGTTATTGTAGAAATCATCATCAGATCATTAGTAGCGCTGAAATCCTCATAAAAAATTAAATATATATTGCTCGTTGAGAAAGTACTAAATTGAGATTTTTACGCATGCATTATCCTCTTAACTTACAAAGCAGTTAATAGGTGCGAATTAGTTAAACCACTTAAAAATAAAAGTTTTATTGTAAATATATGGTCATTTTCTTCACATATTTCACTTTTTATATATATTTGACTTTTTATACAGAGCATAATACGTAGTCGAGGCCTAGCAGGGAGCAAAACATAGAAGCACTAACTAACTAAAACTTTTGTAATTCAGAAGACCATTGATGTTATTTCTGGTGGGTTGTCCTCTATGTTTGGAATTCTTTCAAATTTCTCATTTAACTTATATCCTGATTTATTTATATCTTCTATATTTTTTGTTATCTTGCAGCTGTTCTTTAAATTACAAATAACAATTTCTATCAAAATTCTTAACTTACTTATCGATAACTTAAAATTAAACAAGTGACTGGAAACGCGTTGGCGAGGAATTTTGGAATATATAAAGAGTTAAACTATATCCCGTGGGTTGTTCGTTAAAGTTATCAAAGGACAATCTTTCAAAGAGCTACTCAAATAAACTGTGACACAAGTTAAATACTTGATTTTCAGCATACTATGCGTATAGGTGCGACCTTTTTTGATCTTAAATAACATTAATTTCTTCAGGCTAAAACTTTCAATCATTCATGCAGAAAGATTACATCCATTTATAAAGCACATTTACGATTATCTACGTCCTCTGAACCTTTAAATTTGGAACATAAAACGAAAGAGACGATGTTCACCGTACCGTTAATAAATTATATTAAAGGCGATTGTGAGTATTTATCAGTTTGTGAACGTATACAACAACTTTTATCTATTATATATAACACTCCCTCCGAATGTATACAATATTTAGATATATATACAGTATGTCCAGTGTTATATTAAAAAATTAGTAGTCAATAATAAATGCACAATATAAAGTTAGAAGTACTCAGTTCTCTGTTTTCTTAAATTTAGTTAGTTTGAATCGAACGTCCTGTATATTATGTTATTATAGGCTTATTTGTTTAATTTTCCATCGCTCTTCTTTGGTATTTCTGATAACTATACAGCGTAATTTTCCAGATATTTGAAGTTATTTTATATTTCCACTATAACCTAGATCTTCTACGAAAAAATATATCTCAATAAGTTTTGGTTCTGGAGCTCTTCTCTTGGAGTTGATGGACTGACTTATGTCTACACTATGTTTTGATAGTGAAAAATTGACGTTAAAAGCGTTACTCTTCGCCAAATATTTACAAAGAACCAATGAGTTTGTCTATTGACCTTAGACAACCTTCTTTCTATATACGTAGAGAACTGAGACCATGTAATAAAACTTAAAATAAAACCGAAGTTCCTAGAATCGACGATTCTCCGTTTAGTAATTTCGGTTTTTACTCATCTACATGCTTTTATATGCATCTGACTTTCGCGGCGAATTTGCAGTTTTTACTAATTGGAGATGACGATATGTTCGTTTTCAATTAGCTACTGCTGTTGAGCTACTGGAGAAGATTCAGCTATCCTAAAAGAAAAATGAGCATTTCTTAGATCTAATTTCGTTTGACCTTTTGGTTTGTCTAATATACATTTGGATACAATCTTTACATACAATCCTGTAAGTTTCACTTTTGTTTCATTTCTGTTTTGTCAAAAAGATTTTTTTAATGCACTATTAAAATAAATATTCAAATTCTGTTGTTAAATCCTGTTATTATGGAATGAAATAGTAGCTCAATAAATCGCGTATCACAATTTGCAGTTGAGACTAAAATCGTGGAATTTCTAACCTGCTTTTTACATTGGACTTTTCTGATTGCGCATTCAACATCTGCAGGAGAGAAAGTATATTGTTGAAACTATATTGTTACCTTTTCAGCAAATTTTAATTCTAATCTGTTAACTACAAAGGTTTTCCCAAAGTTCTAATACCATCAGGTCGAAATTAGTCTGGCATTGCCTTGGTAGACTAAACAACCTATTCAAAGGAGACAGAGCTGTACTGCTGGGTACCAGGACGCACTGAAATCAGTGGCAACGACGCCTCCACAACTTCGTTTGTGGAACCGGAGTCGTTTTGAGATATAGCGAGATGAGATAGATGAGCACCTACAAAAAACAACTCGAAAATAGAGAGGAGGGGCTTAAAGCATCCCTCTGGGTGAATCTCCCTGATTTATTAAGACATATCAAGACATTTCTTGGAAACTACAATGAGCATACAGCAAAGAGCTTGCTAGAACTAAGTAGAAACAGACTACGTACCCTCACAAGTCTGAAACAGAATATCCACTGCAGGTTCTGAGGTGTGGAGATAAAAATTCGGAACACCTGACATCTAACTGCCCCGCTATCATGGAAACTCGTGCCAGCAATCTCGGCAAATACGTCATAGACGAAAAAGGAATACCTTCTCTGAGCTGTTGCAGTTTAATTAAAGATCTTGGATGGGGAGCTACAAGAGCGTGAAAACCCCGACATACATCCTTTGTTATATCAGTTTTGAAACTACATATAAACAAACGTATAGTGAAAAAGAATAACGGATTACCTATTCTATTCGTTTGTAAAACTTGCCACTATCTGGTTTATGATAATTTATTGTAGTCCGAGAGCCATTTGGAGAAATAATAAGTTAAAATGGGTAGATAGCCTTAGTGGTTAGACGGTTGCTTATTGTTGTGATGGAACAAAATGAGCCGAGGTTTAATTATCCGGAAGGCCGGTGACATTTTTTTCGGAGAATTGGAGTTCGGTCGACCTACCATTCGCTTTTGGGAGTAAAGTGATTAAGAATAAAACTGCTGCCACAAGGCTAGTTGCAGTGATACTCATATAAACAATACAGCTTAAGAACTCACTGCAACTAGCTCCCATCACACATAAAAATATAAAGTCCTTTTATTCAGGTGTTAGTATTATATTTGCAGTAAAGTATTTGGGTCTAATCCAGGAATTGAACTTGAACATTGTTATTTTTAGCAGTTACAAATATAGACATGACAATCAACTTACAAAAGAGCATACGTCCAGAATCAAAAATGATTAAAGTGTGTTCTTTTCAAGAAAAGTCTGTATTATAGCAGAATATAAAATAACCTCAAATATTTCGGTAATAGTGAATACTAAATAAGATATCCAAAAGGTTCCTTTTAAAATAACGAAGTCATATTACCTACCATCGAAAATAAAGTATCTATTATTGGTCAGCAATTCTTGAATACTATAAGATATGCTGGAAAGGCTCTACCTTCCGTTGACACACTGCGGGAATGGGGGGACGGACACACTGTATGTATTGAAAATTAGATATATGTATGTAATAAAATAGTCGGTATAAGATATTTTATCATAAGATCAATTTCTTTCTTAAATTATTTTCCCAGTTTATATTTATATATAAATATATTTATATTTATAATTGTGCATTAGTATAAATAAACTGTTGTTAATGTAGTCTATACGTAGTTAAAAAGAAAAAGCAGAAGGCCTAAGTTTCATACCAACTTTTCATAACTTTTCAATGTGTTTACCTATGAACGGCTGGTTAAAGTAATATAATCATTATTATTAAGAGATTATAAATAATAACGACGGTGTCCGGTTCAAGCTATAAATTTGAAACGAAATACTATTAACATTAATGACAGTAATTGGTAGCAAGCACGTCTGTATTTCGTCAGCCAGTGCATGTACAGGTTACTCTGATATTATGATCTTGTTAGTGCAATTAGAACTCAATTAGATTAGCTTCCCTAGTAATATTGTAAAACGAAGCGAAGCATTGTTATAACCACTAAGATGTAGATCGAACAAAGGGTTATATCTAGATCAGTGCATGACAACAATAAGAAGATAGGGACTATTGCATTTTGAGATGGTATTATATCGGAAATTATTTAGTAAAAGAGAAACAATTAATTAAATTCGAACATGGGTGATGAAGGTAGTGTGGAAATTATTGCATACATGAAGATATAAAGAAGTTAGTTTTTTATTCAAAGTATTGGTTTTGAAATGTGTAACTGTTAATTGTATGTTGTATGGAAGAACATTGTATAGATGAGTACAGCTTAATAAGACCCATTATTATTTTATGAATAAGGGTATTGTCTGTCAGCCGGAAAATACATAGCGCTAGTCGTAGTTGATCCTTTTGAGTGATATGTTGCTTTGAATTAGCTTATTGTATACATATACAATCTATTGGGTAGTCCATGGTCGTGAAAAGCTTTTAGAATATCATTAGACAACATTCTTCTTTGGTGCAATATATTGGGATTTTTAGCTGCATCTGTTTCTCCATTTCCCAATCTATTATATAACAGCATGATTAAAGAGGGCTCTACCAGAGTGTATTCTATTCTAAGTTTTTCATAGTATACAAAACATAACACCCGTTAAATATCAACAAAACTTATTAAATGTTTGGAAAGATGTACGATGGCTTTCAAATTTAATTTGGATCGCAAAAATCAAAAAGGCATTTTAATTCAAGTGGTACGCCATTTGAAGTAATAACACAAGTATTCTCTACTTTGAGCGCTAGGCTTATATGTAGAATTGAATTATTGTTATCAACATAAAAATCGATCGTGTTCGGCATTAAATGGACCAATAAAATTGAGAGCGATCTACGTTCTTAGTGCATTGATATAGATGAAATTGAGAGCGTTGAAGAAGTAAAGAAGAAAGGAATGTATGACAGTTGTCAGCAAAGCTTATATTGGGTGTAAGGTTGGTTCATATTTGTGAACGAAATAGTGCCCTTAAAATTATTAATTAATAATAATTATTATTATTAATGGAAGACACAAAAAAGGCGTGGAAACTGCACTTTGGATTACAATGCAGCCTTACTTATCAAATCTTTTACATCATTCAACCCATAATTTGCACCTGTAATGTTACTTTATTTTCTAAATACTTATTATTTTTTTATCGGTCGTTACCTTTCTTCAGCCTTGGGAAATGAAAAGAAACTCACGCTTGGTTGTCGTGTTGACTGATAAATGAGATTTAGATGCACAAACATATCCCTTCACTTATTTTTAACACTTTAATGACGTAATTACTAAATACTAAAAATTATATAAAATCATGCAATAAAGCGTGACGTGAAAACTAAATTAAAGCTATAACGAAAGCTGATGTAAGCACAACGTAAAAGTGTTAAAGTTGGTAAAAATAAAATATAGTGTATTATTTGACGCCCTTTCTAGCAGGGTGACTTGTTGACACATATGGGCCTCAAAATTAAGTATTCAAGAATCGCTGCTGCTGAGATATTGTGGAAATTAGTTGTTTTACCTTTATCAGTAATATGGAAATTAGTTAGACATTGTTCTTGCGCGGTACCCTTATAGTTATTTTTGTGTTTGATTTAAGAACCACAGCACTTAGATAAAATTTAATTATTAAACTATTCAATAGTTTAACATACCTACAAATTCACGATGAGAAGTTGTTGACGATTGATGATTAATTAGAAGATTGTTTGGGCTATTTCCATCGTCTTGAGTTACCGCGAATTTCATACCTTTGTTTAGGGCTTTTACTGCGTTTTCATCAAGTTGATTGCTGGATAGATTTCGTGGAGTCTGTTGTTCTTATTTCTTTTGGTTTTTTCAGTGATGCTAATTTTTCTGATTTTTTTAAAGTTGTTTGTCAGTTCTTTGGTAGCTTTGTACAATTAGTAGTGCTGTTTGTATGTCGTCATAGTCTTGCCTATTATTAATGTTTTTGATTTCCTGTTTTATAATCTCACATTTCTGTTTAAGTCTGATTTTTGCGAGTCTTCTTGCGATTCTTTCTGGTCTAATGCTTGCCGCTGGAGGTTTTACTGTTAAGCTTTTTGGGATGATTTTGATTTGTCTTGCTTTGTACATGAAGGTTAGATGGTTTACTTCCTTGGCAAATTTAATCATGGCCTTTTCTCTCTGAAAGACCTATTTAATTCAGGCCCATAACGAATTTCTAATTCACGACGAGAATTTGTTGACGATTGATGATTAATCTAAAGGTTGTATGGGCTATTTCCATAGACGATGGAAAAAGGCGAAACAACCTTCCAAAGTGCACATACTTTTGTATATGTTAAACTATTATATATCCATCTAGAGTTGTTGTGCGTAAAAATTTATTACAACTAAGTATATAGATAAGAATCAGAAATAGAAATATTACCGAATCTTACCAGTTGTTTCAGGATATTACTTTTTCTTTATTCAAAACAGCTTGTGTAAAACCCCCACACTTATTTCCGTGTAGGTCTTCTGCATACTACTCATTAAACATTGTGCAGATGCTTCACTAGCTTGCCATACTTTCTCAATCATAATCTTTAACTACCTTTCTCTTTGAATTACGTCATTGGTGCTATCGTCAAGTTTTTTTGTTTTACCCATCTTTCAAGCATACAATTACACGCATGTTCTATTGTTCATTATTCAAATTTACTGTTGGAACTCTCTACCAATTACTTGTTACTAATACTAATTACTGGCAGTAGTAAGTAGTAATATTACCGAATTCCTTAATTTCTGCTATTTTTTTAATATCGAACAAAGCTTTTCTATGAAGATCTATTAATAAATTACCAGCAATGGTTTTATTAAATTAAGAATTACTTATTTTTAATTTATTGAAAATTCCGGTCAATAACAGTTTCAATATTGTATTCTATTATTTTACGCTGTAATATGAATTTGGAGAGCCATTCCTGGAGCTGTAATCTATTATTATACTTTCACCATTACATCAACGGACTGTTCTCGCTGTATTTTGTTAGTTTCTGAACCATTGAACATTTCTTCTTAGCGGGAACATTGATTATTGAAAGAGCACCCGTTTATGAGTTCGGCAATATGTGACAAATTTAATATAAACTCCTTTTAGGAGATTGCAACTAACAAATATAATTAACATCGTCATGTAGCTCATTTTCTAATCTTCCTGTCCAGCACGTATTCATTTATTTTAAACGAAGCGACGTAGATACACCGATAACATCAGGTAACTAAAATAGCTGAATAATTCTTAGTTCATTAAATTTTGATATATTTTTTCTTAATTTCCGTTTGCCTTCGTGTTATTTGCCATGAATTCCAGTTGCGATCGCCTGTAGCTGCTTTCATAATCTAATTTAAACGAGTCGCCCTCTAGATTCATATTAATCTATGTACATATCTTGTACTTTTACTGTAACCGTGTCTAGAAGAGTAGAGTTTTTTAATAAACACGTCAAACTTGTATCTTTGTAATAATTAATAAGATGCTATAGTTATACTCTATCTTACGCGCTAGATCTCACAAATGTTAATTTTGGGGTTAATTATGTACAGCATACTTCACTGAACTGATCAATCAGAACTTCACCGATTTATAAAACGATATATGCTCCGATAATGTATTTCCACATTCGGGTGAGCTTTATTAAAAATTTTTGTAATTGTGAGTTGTGTATTAATGTGTATAAAAATCCAGTTTACATAACGTGTATCATTCTATAGGAAAGCATTCTAGTTAGTATTCCTCATAAATTTGCATTAAAATGTTAGCTAATGCAGAAAAGTCGTAATCTCTACTATTATTCCAAATAGCTTTTTATATATAATAGATCGTACATTTAGTGATAATTATACCCCGTTATTGCGATATATTTATGAAGAATCTTGTTTTTATAAAAGTATATTTTATTTTTCATAAAAATAGGATTACTAATTCAAAACCTGTTCTGTTTTCAGCATCGGAGACACGTGGAAAGAAGAAGAAAGCTGATCTCCTTCTGCAACTGATAACATTATTCAAGGTTTTTAAAATAAAAGTATTGGTAGCCGTAGCATTAGTTGCAATATTAGCAATCAAAAAAATGTTACTTGCGGCAGCCTTTGTGCTACCATCAATAATTCATAACATTAAGATGCACTGTAGAGCGGCAGCAGTATCTACCTCATATCACCATGTCGACGAGCATGATGACCATCACATAGCTTACGGCGGTATCAGTGGTTACGGACATTCAGGATACGGTAAGGATTGGATTGGCTAAACAGGTATTTAGTTCAATGCACTCTTGTATTTTAAACAAGCTTTTAATATATTAACGTTGATCTTCTAATAACTTGCTTACTATAAATTAGAATACTATTGCATGAATTTTATCTTGTTTCAAGGTCATGTTAAGAATAAGCTGTTGAGCTTGGGACTTGATCCTGACAGGTAAAGTATTTTCTTCTCTTTTATTAACTATTAATACTTACTTATATAAAGTATGTGCATGAAAAAAGCTGCTCACTTTTAAAGCGTTGTAAAATGGAAATAATTCAAAGATACTCATATACATTTACATTTCAAGGTAATTATATAAGAATTACATAAAAAAGAATTACTTTTCTTTATTATATGCGAATGATCGCAGTTGTGGCTTACTATCATTAGACCTTGCACACCCCCTTTAGCGATTTCACTGGAAGCCTTTCGCCATTTATTTTTGAATCTTGTTCGTTTTTCACATCTTGATGGGTCTTCTAGGTAGGTCAAATAGGTCTTTATCGAGCAGTTCTGGGCAATTTGAAGGATTTGACTCCTTTGGTACAAAAGACATGTTATTGTTGAAGGGCCAAAAAAGCATTGGATCCTTATGAAGCCTAATTAGACGCAAAAGCCACTTTTGCAAGCACTCTTTAACACAAATTTTCGCATTGACAAATAGTCTGCCAAATAAGAATTTTTTTGGTAAATTTGTCGACTTTTTGGCTCTTAAATTTAACTGCAACGTTGATTAATTTATCTGCAGTGTAAAATTAGCGCCCTTGATTTTGCTTAAAATCTGTTTTTACATACAACTTGTTATTCATTATAACACCACCAAAATTATGCATGAATTTCTCACACAGTTTTCGCGCACGAAGATTTGTCAGAATATTTTGGTTATTGTTGCGGCTTATTGCTGCATCTTTTTCTATGAGCGTAACCCTGTTCGTTTGTGTATCTTTTGCACATAAGAAGCTGACATGTTAACTTGCTTGGCAACATCCCTTACAGAATATCCAGGATTTCGCTTCAGCACAGTGAACACTTCTTTTGACTTTACTTGTGACAGAAATTCTTTTCTCCCGCCACTGCTGGCTTTTCTGTTATTGTATTTTTTAAGCACATAGATAACTTGCCTTTGGAATTTTAAATGTTTCAACGATGTCGGTGTGAGACAAGTCACGATTTTCCAGCCTATTTCCCACAATCAACTCGTGATCGTGTTCCTTCATTACTGCCTAGTTTTAGACTAGTATTTTTCTTGCAAAAAAAAGATGATGAACTAAGTTTGATTATATCGTAAGCTTCTTATGCATGCACGGAAATCTATTTTACCGTTAAGATGTATCGAGCTACGATTATTTCCATGTGATCAGTTTTTTTCGTCCACTTACTTGATTTTCTGTAGTGTAGAGTAGAATGCCAAAAACTAAATCATTAGGTACCCGCTTAGCTATGTTAAAATAGTAGTATTAGTTCTTAATATATTTCCTCCAGAAGACATACTTTGCTAATGGTAGAGGCATTGCAGATGATTGCACCGGGGTCCTTCTTTCATCAATTGCGGCAAACAGTTTGTGACAGTCAACTTAGCTAAAGTTGAACGTAGAATCGCGCGCCTGTTTTTATTAACTATATAGAAGTAGATGTTTTCTCCATTTCAAATATAGAATGTTGCACTCGTAATTAGAAACAATGTAATAAAAATGTAGCATCAGCAACCTATTATACCGACAACAGTAATATATTGGTTGAGTGTTGTTTACAAGCATTCTGTTCGGTCAAAACATTTTGTTTTCAAAAATTGTCCTGTTTAGAAAGAAGGAAAATTAATTGGCTGCCAACATTGAAAAAGCATTGCTACGTATAATAATAATAATAATAATAATAATAATATAGATTTATTTCGAAAAACATACATTTACATAGCATGTTGTATGGATAGAATATCTAAATACAATGAACAAAATGTACTTACTTCAAGCGCATAATGCAAATCGGAATTCACTAGAATCCCACTATAACTACAAACATACAATGAACAAAAATAATTAAAAAATTTATTTGGATGGAATTATATTAACTTAAAAGTTTGTCCGTTTCATCGATGGATAAGAACTTGCTTCCAGTAAAGCAATCGATAAGAAAAATTTAAAACTCTTCGAAAATCAAGTTTCGGAAATCTTAATTTAGATCGGTATTGAATGAGATTTACTTAATTTCTGGATAGTAAGTAATGATTTGTTCTCCTTAACAAATACAGGTACACTTTTCTACTAAACAACAAACCCGTTTTTAAATAAAGGAGATACATTTTCGTCGCCAAATTACATTTTTGTTTAATACTGTAATAATATTAATAGAGAATACAGAGCACGTAAAGTCCAGTGCAGATTCAGCTCCAAATAATCTATGCACTATCTATGTTATTATGCGCAACAGAAACGAGTTCTCACTGAATATTTATTTAGGTTATCGTAATTGTTATTTTTTGCCAGAATCTTGCTATTTCTTAATGCATATTTAGGGTTGGGAACTTGCAATTTTGAACTTCTCATAGTTCATTTTCGATTGTCAGTAGTTCTGAATTTACAACAATTTTGTTTGTTTTGTCATTTTATTTGTGTCCATACTTTCTTAAGTCAAAGAACTTTCTATTTTTTTTTTAACTTTTAGAGTTTTCGTGTATAATATGAAATTTATGCTTGAATATTCGTAGATAACTTCGGTTGCTAATCGGGTTTTATGAAAATTATGCAAAAGTAAATGATTACAAAGTTATTTCAATCATTATTCTCTTGAATTTAAATAATAAAGCATTCTATTTCAGTTCTAATTTTGAACACTGTACAGTACCTAACAACAAAAAAAACTTATGCAAAGAAAAAGATCACAGTAATAATAGCAACGATTAATGTAATACAACATTGATAGTACAACTGAAAACCACAGAGGATTGATTCAAAGTGAAATATCCAGTTTAAATGTGTTTTTATTAATTAGCTACTGCAATATGTAGTATTCTAGTATTTTAATAGTTTTTCCATTTACAATTTTTTTATAATTATATACCCAAGTAGCAATTTTTGGTGTATATACGGTCCTTTCACGGTAATACAACCTAGGTTGTGCAACGAATTAGTTGCAATTTGGTGTAAAAGTCATTACATACGCCACTCTCACACGTGCCAGCAACTGTATTTGCTACAGGATTTTTGTAACCGGTGACAAATATCCCTACTTGACACTTTTTTTCTGATCCCGTATTAAACCGTTGCAGACACGATACCTCACATGTTACTGCAACGGAAGTTAGCATTGATGATTAATCATATTTATTTGATAGTTGTATTATAGTAACAATCAGGTCTTAGTATGACGTGAGTTACCATATTGACTATCATATTACGGCACAAAAACGTTACAACATGAACTTCGGTCGCATTGTAACCTCAGTTACAAATTGCTACTCGGGTACATAATGAAGTTGAAAAGTAGACGACTATTTCAAAAATGAATACATAAGTAAGTGACTATGATTAATGAATAATAGGTTGCAATTTTTTTTCTTTCAAGAAATAAACACGATACTGTTCTGCGAAACTTCTCAAAGAGCTACTCCTAGTGCTTATTGGTATTAAGTTGTACGCCTTGGAAATATTACAAAGAAACCCACTTTCATACAGTAATCCGGTTAGATAAATACTAAAGTTGTTTCTTGTTAGTTAATCTTGGATTTTATTATCAAATATGAAAGATTTTGAGAATGTATTAATAATAAGTGTGACATACAAAATTTACTAAATTATCCCCAATAGTCCCCATTGAAGCCTGCAATAGCTTATTTAAAAATTTTTAATTGAAAGGAATGCTGCATATGAGAATCATTGGCGTAGACATGTGTATTATATTTACATATGTACAGTGTGATCCTAGTCAGTCTAGTGACCTTCTCTCTATCTCTTGTTGTAATCATCTATGAGTTTTAAGAACACGGTTGTGCAATTATACCTTCAAGAAGTCATATTGATTGGCAGGAAAAATATCGTTCGAATCTAAGTATCGCTTTAGCTGATCATTCGTTCCTATTTCTAGCACCTGAGAGCATATCGGCAAGATATTTATTAGGTTTTTGTAGTCATTTATCTAGGGTTTTCGTTTCGGTATGACATCCGCTTTCTTCCATGAAGCTGGTAATACTTTTGATGACACAAGAATTAATAAGATGGGATAGATATGGCAAGATAATTAGACATTTGAGTTTTAAAATTTCAACATTTACATTTTATGGTCATTCGAACTCGTCTTAGCCACTACACAGCTTTGCAGTATTTTATAAATGTAATAATTCAGTTTTTTTAGCGTCTGATACCGGCATTTCATTTATAACAAAGTCATTAATTGGATCTATAAAAGGCCAATATTCAGGTAGCTCATAGTTGTTACTCGATTTAATACTTAGATGCTGTATTTTTCCAAGAATTTATCCCTAGAAGCGAATTCATAAAACACGCGTTATCCATGTTTAACAGCAGTATTAGTGAAATTTCTCAAACTTTTATAGTAATTCCAGGGAGTAATTAATTTAAAAGTTTTGTATTTTGCATACGTATTATATCTCATTTCATTAAAAACTTTATATTACCTGTTAACGATGTGGAATCCCTTTTTATTTTTACGTGTTTTAACGGCGCATATATGTTAAGCGTAGTCATAATGTTTTACTCAAGAAGTTTCACCTCTTCATCTATATTGTTTGTATGAAAAACTATTGCGAAGGTATCATATCACGAAACAACTTACAATCAAAGTTTCTAGTCTCTACAGTATATTTATATATGGGCAATCATGGTTCAATAATTGTAAACTTTAAATTACAGAAAATTAGTTCGTAATCTATAAACTTTATGTATTCACCCACTCCAGCGTTAGTTACCAATTTAGTTAGATATAAGAATTGCATCGATAAGTGATGATTTAACAGTACTCATTCTAGTGTGTTGGTTCATGATTTGTGTGATTCGTATAAAATCAATCATAGTATTAAAATGAGGAGTATCTGAATTAGTTGTTGATATGAAATCCATATTAATATAACCCATACATATGATGGCGTCACTTACGATATTAGCTGAGGTACAAAGAAATTATCGATCAAGGTTTGTTACCATCCACTTGATGCTCAATGCTTTTAAAGGTTTTAATAATAGAAAATTTAAAAACTAATCCGCATTTACATGCACATGTCTATCACCCGAGTACATTTTTCAGCTCTCATTGGTTTAGAATTCTGTACAGTTAGGTTGCTTCCACACATATTACCGCTAGTGAACCATGTCTTCGCAATCGTTTGCATGTCATAATCTCTCAAAGACAAAGAGGCCTGAACAGTGAAATTACTACTTAAACAGATATAATCTGTCAAACGATAGATAAGTAAATCTAGCTAATTGTAAATGCTTCCATTATAGTTCAGAATTACAAAAAAATAAAGAAAATCAATCATCTTCTGATTTCCCGCACAATCATACTTTTCTGTCTCTAAAGCTGAAGTTTATTTCAATAGATTTTGCTTTGCCCCTTTGCCAACCTTTTTGTGTATCGACTAATCAATTTAATAATAATAAATTTCTGATTACTTTCTTTAGCTAGCAAGCGGTAACAATTGTTAATGACAGTAATGAAAACATCCAGCTTTAATTTTTCTTTGCAGAACTAGTGTTTTTCCAAGTGCTTTCGTTTTTATTTTCGGTGATTCCGTAAACTATTTCGCCTCGTGTACTGATGTAGTGTATTTTGTGCATTTTTTACTTCCTTTTCATATTCTCCAAAGTTTTCTTGAAGATGTTTTACTCCAGTCTTATACGTCTTCATTTCATCTATATCATTTGTTTTTATTATACACTCGCCACGTATTGTGAGATATTCTGTTTGACTCCTATGAATATTTATTTTGTCTTGAAATTTTAATTTTAATTTTTCAGCTAGAACATCTATAAATAATTGCGAACTTAACACTTTTTCAACAACTTCCTTGATTAAATTATCTTCTCCAAAAGTAGAACGGCTACTTTTAGCTGTCTCAGTACGTCTATATCAGTCGTCTACACCTCGCGAAATATGAAAACAGTTCTTTTTGTCCTCTCAATCTAAAAATTATTTGTATATTTTGTTTAAACAAATGATATAAAGTAATTTTTATTGTGAACCGTACAGCTGTCGAATCGGTATCTAGTTACGTGCAACTGTCGATCAATCTCATTGCAACAAGCGATTGCATTGATGTTAAAGTTACTGTGATAGACCACTTGAAATAGTATTTTTTCATTTTATTGAAAAAATATGTTGTATAGTATATTTGACATAGAACATTTCTACAGGAAGTATAACCGTTTCTTTTTCAAATATCTTAATTAGGTTTAAATAAGTCATGAAAAAATATATAATGCCGAACGTTACCTGCTTTAACTTCACGTCACATTATACTTGCTCTTGCGGTAAAAGCCTTTTATGTTATGCTTGACCTAAAAGGATAATTCATAATCATGGTTGTATAGAAATATTATTCTAGGGCCAAATGACTGTAGTCCCGTATGTGCGTCAATTAACGTCTAATGTGTTGGGAGTGAAAAGTACGGGCATGCAGTTTCAAAAGCGTTGTTGTTATGTACATATATGTGTATATACAGTGTGTTCCCGGATCGATGCGTGAATAGGCCAAAAAGAAAACATTGAGATGAATTGCGATTCAACCCTGATTGAATAGAAATTAAGTTGTGCCATAATTTTAGTTTCAAAACATTAAGTAAACTTGATGATAATTTCTTCAAGTTTTTGAAATTTTAACAAAACTGGATAGATTTTATCTGCAAATTAGATATTATGTATAACATTTAAAATTACAAACAAAACATATCAACATTAAGAAAAGTTATTCGGAATGATAAATTATGAAAATGTAAAAGTTTAAGATTGGTATTATTTTTGAAATTCGCAGTATGCATATTTGGATCTAGGAAAATAAGAACGTTTGAACGCTTGTCAAGAATAATCATTACAATTAGCTATAGTTCTATTCTTTAAAATTGATCTCAATCTATGAAAATACGAGGGATAAGCTAGACTTATTGAGAATTGAAAAGTCTAGTTATCCGCGCAAAACAAATTGTTGTTTATTTAATAGTGTATTAGTTTATCTGTCAATTGCAGTTTAGTTTGTGCAAATCGGTCGAATAGTGTTTGATAAATATAGTCCATAGAATAAGCTTCTGTTATCGAAAATGATGAAATAATGATCGAAATGATTTATTATGATATCAAGAAAAGCTTGAGCGCGTATGAGTGTGAGGAAAGTGCCTTTATTTGCAGTGTAATATATAGTATAGATACATACATAAAACAAAATATAACAATACAAAAAAAAATGGAAAATGGCGGGCTTCATGGATGGTATAAAGAATTTGAACGAGGTTGCAAGTCGGTGGTACAGAGAAAAGGAGCTGACCCTCTTTTAACTGCTGTTAACTCCGAAAACATTGGTACAATGGTAACAATGGTAATTATTTTGAACATATTTAAAATAAAAATTCTAAAAACTTGTATTAATCTTTCTATTCTCAATCTCTCTCAATCTCACAACGGATTTAATTTAGTGTTATTCAATAAGTGTTATGGTATTGGCAAATCGTCTATTTCCACAAGCTGTACAACTGTACATATTAGCAGTGCTCAGGTTTTCAATCGACAGAATGAACGTCACTGATTCGATATTAATAGCCATCGTGCGGATATAGATACACATAATCAGAGCCCAACGAACCAGTATAGCAAGCACTATGTTAACAATTAGATAAGGTTTCAACAATGGTCGTGTGTTCAGTTCATATCATATCGGTAAGTCACCCATAAGTAGGAATGAGTCAAGTGCCGCACTAAGTGTTTATACCGCCAATGATACAATACCTACGGTGCAGGTATTCAGTACACTACTACACTACTTGGTACCTACCAGTGACTTACAAATATGTTAACTGAACACGGCCAATACGTCTGCTGCTGCCCTCAATTTAGCCGTGAAGAGGACTGTTGCTTGTCAAACTCATTTTGTCTACAGTTTTCCTTGCAAAACAGGAAACTCAGGAAACAACTCCGACAATATCTCAATCAAAGTGAGTCGTCATAAATTAAACTACGATAATTGTAACAAATACTATATCGGTCAAATTATACTCTATTGCACATAATTGATGCTGAAAATACTTTGATTTCACAAAAGTAAAGTAATTACAGATTTGTGGAAGATGTTATACCATGAAGAAGGAAAGGAGAAAAAAGAAGGTTTGAAGAATATAGACGAAAACAGATATGAAATTGTGTGTACCATATAGTTAGTTGAACACTTCAAATGCACAAGAAGATAAAAATGCGCAACGCCTAAAAATCTATTTTCAAACGTGGTAATTAATTATTAATCTAACGAGCAGTATCGGCTACTTTAAGCTGTCAGTTTTCTTTGAAGGCATAATGCTTGGCAATTAAAATTTCTGAGTCTAATCTCAGTTCAAAATCTACAAAGTGATTGCTGTTCTTTATGTCAACTAGAAATTGGACAGAGTATAAAAAAACTATAATACACTGCGATTTTTTATATGTAAGCTCACTAAATTACTCGTGATTTAATCATGCTTTCTCTTAATTAAGAACGCACGTCATTCTCGTGTGTATTGATGTACATACGCGTATGATTTTTATCTCCGGGTCATAACAATTAAGGACGACCATGTTCCCTGTGAATGCATATAAAAACTTACATTGACCTGTGTTCATAAAAACGGAGATCGCATAAATTTGTACAGACGAACATGTAATTTAGATGTTATATGAATCGGCTTTATATGCTTAAAGATAGCTATAGCACGATTAGCTTCAAGGATATATAATTTCGTTGCGATTGATTTATGATATATGTATCTAAACCACGATAACAAAATATGTAACCAACAATTTTTGTACGTGAGTAACATATTAAAGCAGCATTTTATTTTTCAGGTAATTATGCATCCGATAAAAACCAAAGGAGGCACTGAAGAGGATAATCGCCAAGTAAACCAAAATAATTAGTTTTATTTACAATTAGTAATTTATTAGAATAGAATAGTATTTATTCTAGATTTTTAAGTTTATATTAACATGCATTTTAAAATTAGTACCTTCCATTCGTATGTTATTTTGTAAATACGAAAAAGTAGATATTGTTACTTATCTAACTGTGTAATATAACTTATGTAGACTGCTATAATTGTAGTAAATATGTTATTTATTTATTTTTTTATAATTTTCTTGATGTAAATACACTGAAATAATTTGTTGTATACATAAACTGATTAATGAAATGAATTTTAAATATAATGCCAACTCCTGCATATTGTAGGTTTTGAAAAATAGCTAGAAGGAAAAAGTAAAATGAAATATACCCACAAAATAAGAAAATTATATACATCCAAATGAAAGTCATTAAAAATTGTTTGAACTTTAAACATATGTTTGTATTTCTGTGTACTCAAATAAATATGTGTTCTTCTACTTCCTTTCTTCCTGCTTCTTTGCTTGAAAAGCTACCGCAAATAAATTTACTTCTGTGGCATTTGATATTAATATTTGTTTTATATATAATTCGTAAAAATACCATTGATTCATAAATGAATTGAAAAGCCATCACAATATATAGAGAACGTAAGGCTGGAATTGTGGACAATGAGGTTATATAGCCATTATTTTTCTATGAAACAATGACATTAAGTGAATTTCAGCAACATCGTTTAATTCTGAACTTAGCCACTCTATACTAGCCAGATGGATTTGCTTGAACTATTTTGAGATTAATGCAAGAGTTTTAATTCGCGTTTTTTTAAATGCTGCATAGACTTTTAGTTAAATTGTTGCATGGCGCTTGTACAAGAAAGAACTTTGGGTACTGCCCTGCATACTATATAGGTTAATAATCTCAAGTGCCTAAATAATTCTAGCAGTAGAGTCATAAATTATGTCAAAGACTCAGTTGCCATGTCTTATTAGAATAATATGTAAATTAACTGTGAGGTGATTTTGGTAATTAATTATGTTCGGTAATTATGATAGGTCACGAAGGGCCCGTGTTTGATTTGAATGAAAAATGTTAACAAGTCAATTTTTCAATGTAACAACTATAAAAAACCGTTTCGTAAAATAATGAGAATGCCCCAGGCGGAAACACGCGATATATTCCTCTATATCCATATCATGTGTATCATGCAATTTATAGAGCTATAGGGGAATTACATCGTGGTTTCGCCTAAAGCACTCTTAATATTCAACGGACATGTCTATATTTCTGTTTGTGAGATAATAACCATAGAAGTAGAAGCTTATTCGCATAAATGAATAAATGGTTATATAACTTTTGATGTAACTTGAAACATTAGTATATCCAAATAACTAAAAGCAATTTCACGTGAAAAAATATCGTAATAAACAATAATTGTATTTATAACATGTCAGTATGATATTCTGTTGTTTCTATAAGTGACATGGATACGTTTGAAAAAAGAAATTAGCTGAGCTTGCCTACCGACGCTACGGAAATAAAAGGGATATTTATCAAATGTGTTACAGGGACTGTATACTCCAGGTGAAACTCTCTTTCCTACAAATTATGAGTTATACAATATCAGCGGCAGAGTAGCTCAAGTTATTTAAAATTTAGTGCCTCTAGACATCAAGTAAGGGTGAAATGTGTAAAAATGTATGTACCGAGCGGCCAACTAAGAATAGCGTTCGGCCAAGAACGGTTTATAGTACAGCTTCAGGAACAAATATCACTGACTAAAGTGGTCCCAACAAATACCTGGAAATTATATAGAGAAGTGTAGGATGACCGCCGGATGGTCTAACTGTATACCAAAAATTTTAATTCACATTTTATACAGCATTTACCACCCTACGGTCTAGGTTTTACCAAAACAAAGTGTCTCCTCCTTCTCACCCCTTATTTGGCAAACCACACAAAAAATGTCCAATGTAAAATACGTGGAATTTTTATAAGAATCCGAAATTGATGTTGGTGATAGACCTTAAGTTGGTAAATGTTGTATAAAATGAGAATTTAAAGTTTTGGTGTACAGTTACGCCATCTAGTGGGCATCCTAAATTTCCCTAAAGAATTTCCAGATGTTTCTCGGGGCCACTTTAGTCAGTGATATTTTTTCCCGCAGCTGTAGTATGAACCCTTCCCGAGATATGGCCGATAGCCATTCTTTGTTGGCCACCCGGTATATATTATATGCGCTAACATCAATGCAATACTTCTCAAATAATTTTCAGAAAAATGTGAGGACAGTTAATTTTTTTTAAGAATCCTGTTCTGTTTTCATGGTTTCAAGTGTGTGGTTTCAAGTATAACATTATTAGCTTAGTGTGTGTTGCAAAATGTGCGACTTTGGGTATCATAATCTCATCTTTTTAGGACTTTTGCTCAGTGGGAATTTATTTTTATGTATAAAATGTAACGGCATTAATTACTTCATTAATATTATATAATAGTCGGGCATTAATATATTATTTATTTAATATATTATATTTGTATGTTTTCTATATACCTACATATTTAACAACGCATCGAGTATTTGACATCACTCGTAAAACAAGTACGGACTACTGAACAATACAAACAAATTTTTGAATTTGTAAATAAAATGTGAATGACTCGATTTTTAAATGTGGAGCACATATATATGTCATTGTTGGTATTTTAATTAATATATGTTGTAAGCGACGCCCGAAGAATCAGATAGCACGGGAAGTAGTGCAATAAAAGAGAAAGTTTGTGGGTTTTGTGAGACTATAGTTAGAAAAGGCCAAAAGTGTGATTCATGTAAAGTCAGTACAATATACCTAAAATGTTTGGACGCTGCATACAAAACAGGAAAAATTAGTGACAGAAAGATATGGACATGCAAAATTTGTGAACCTACCTTAAGTTCTTTAGACTCCGATGATGAAGATATTACAATAATTGAAAACACTTCAGAAGTCGAGGATGTAAGTACTGTCCAAAATGAAAATCGCGATCTTAAGACACAAATTCAGTTGTTAAATAAATTAATAAATGAAATGGGAAAAGTAAACAAACTACAAAAACAAAGAATTGAATTCCTTGAAAATAGCATCAAACCTCGAAGTACGACTGGACCAAATATTGCCACTATACCCGAGATGTCTCTGCCTTCCTATAGCTCAATATTAAAAACGCAACCGCCGAAAAATGTCCTTGTAATAAAACCGACAAATACAGAACAAACAGGCGAGATCCTATCAGAAAAATTAAAACAAACAATCAATCCTGCTTCTTTGTCTATAGAAGTGAATGGTGTAACGCAGCGGAAAAGCGGTACAGTAATCATTAATTGCAACGACCCTGAAAATTTAGAAACTCTGAAACTGAATATAGCCGACAAATTTGGTGATGAGTTAAAAATTGAAATACCGCGTAAAATTAATCCCAAAATTATCATTTTCAATGTAAGTGCAGATGATGTAGAAGATAAAGCTGTATTTTGTCAAAACATTTTATTACAAAATAAATTACAGAAAACTGTCTGTTCGTTAATGAATGTCGTCCGTGTTATTGGTAGGCAACCAACCGTTAATGTCATTGTTGAAGTTGATCAAACTTTGTTTAAAGAAATTATTGCAAAAGGCATGCTCTTTGTGGGTTGGAAAAAGTGTTACGTTAAGGAATCTTTCCACATCGTACGGTGTTATAAATGTAGTAGGTACGGCCATCTGGTGAAGGATTGCAAATCCGCCGCGACTTGTCCTCAATGTGCAGGTGAACACCCCTGAAAGAATGCACAAGTAATGAGCTAAAATGTATAAACTGCGCTCAAAGTAATAATAAATTCAAAACCAAATATCCGACTGAACATAGAGTGTTTGACGATGTATGCCCCTGTTTGACAAGATTAATCGAACGTGCTAAGTCCATCACCAAATACCATCCTGAATAGCAACCAAAGAAGAATATTTCTATCAACATTCATGACATCAACATATACTATCAAAACGTTAGGGGTCTCAGAACAAAAACTGATACATTTTTCACCAATATTACTGCAAGTGAATATGACATAGTGTGTTTGAGTGAAACATGGTTGGCTGACGACGTATTTGATAGTGAACTGTTCCCTTCGGATTTCAAAATTTTACGTAAAGATAGAAACTTTGCTAGTGTTCATCGAAAACGCGGAGGAGGGGTACTAGTCGCTTTAAAGTCACATTTATCTTTTCAACAACTTGACTGCTCTCATGTTGTTGCCGCGGTACCTTTAATTGATTTAATTGCTTGTCAGTTAACTGTAAACTCATGTAAAATACTTATTTATATAGTATATTCGCCACCTGATATTTCATATTCGGATTTAGAGAAATTTCTTGATATCCTAGAACAAAAGAATGTCTGTGACAATACTAAATTACTGTTAATTGGTGATTTCAACTTACCTAATTTCAATAACGCCCAAACCAGTAATAAGAAATGTCAAGCCATGAATGCCTTTGTCCAATATATGAACCTTCAGCAATATAATACAGTAGTAAACAGTGATGGACGTTTGCTAGACATTGTCTTTTCCAACTCTGTGGGCATAAACGTGCAGCATGATGATTCTTTTCTCGTTCCTGAGGATATTTACCATCCTGCACTGGATATAGTGCTGCAATTACATACCAACCGCCTAACCAAGCTGCCTCCACGACGGGACAAGAAAGTTTACAACTTCAAGAAAGCGAACTACCCAGCTCTCTATAATGCTTTTATCGCTGTTGACTGGGCAGTTCTTCATACCATAGAAGAGATTAATTTGGCATGTGATTACCTGTACAAGACAATTTACAATATAATCGACCAATTTGTACCTTTAAAAACCAGATCCCTAGCAACTTATCCTGTATGGTTTACGCAGGAGCTTATAAAAAACATTAGGCTTAAGGACAAGTACCGCACAAGATATAAGAAATACAAACGTGCACACGATCTACGACAGTTTCAAGTGTTACGGAAGAAAATCAAAATTCAAACATCGAATTTATATCATGATTATTTAGTCGGCGTTCAACAGCGTATCAAATGTGATCCATGACACTACTGGGACTTCATCAAATCCAAAAAAAAAACTCCGGTATACCTAGTGTAATGAGAGATAATGATGGTAACACCGCTTCCTGTCCTTCGGAGGTGGTGAATGCTTTCCAGGCTTTCTTCCAATCTGTATACTTGGCTCCTACTTCATCACCACGTGAAAATACATTATGTGCAAATGCTCCTCATATAGATGTACATAAAATTGATGAATCTTTGGTTCTTGGTGCCCTGAAAAAGTTAAAGGATAATAACACAATGGGCGATGATAATTTGCCGAGTTTTCTAATCCGTGACTGTGCTTATGTATTTGCAACTCCATTGGCATATATTTTTAATTTATCAATTACTACACATACATTTCCGGAAAGCTGGAAAATTACGAAACTTTTTCCTGTACATAAAAAGAGTGACAGCTTTAATAGAAAACTACAGGCCTATAGCTATTATCAACAACTTTGCTAAAGCTTTTGAAACATGTCTCTACCAACTAATATACTCCCAAATTAAGAACCAACTAAGCCCACACCAACATGGATTTGTTGACAAACGGTCAACTGTAACTAATTTAGCGATACTAACTCGAGATATTTCAAGATCACTAGATGTTGGTGGACAGATTGACGTTGTTTACACAGACATATCCAAGGCTTTTGATCGGATAAACCATGAATTACTCCTAATGAAGCTAGATACGTTAGGCTTTTCCTCATCTTTACTTTGTTTGTTCCGCACATATTTATACAACCGGAAGCAATATGTGAGTCTTGGTGGCCATCAATCCAAATGGTTTTCTCCAAACTCAGGAGTTCCACAAGGAAGCAATTTGGGACCTCTCCTATTCCTGCTATTTATTAATGATGTCTGTAAATCATTGGATTGTTCACACCTCCTTTTTGCCGATGACTTGAAGATTTACTATGATATTAAAACCGTCGAGGATTGCTACTACCTCCAGAAACAAATTGATCTACTTGCTGTCTGGTGCCGCGATAAATTAATATTTCGAAATCTAACGTGTTAACTTATACTCGTAAAGCTAATCCAATTTTGTTCACGTACACTTACCACAATGAAGATATCTCACGCTGTGACACAATAAAGGATCTAGGTATTACCTTTGACGCCAAGTTCTCCTTTGCATCCCACATTACTACTACCACCGCTGCTGCTGCCAAAACACTAGGATTCTTAATAAGAAATGTACGTCATTTCTCAATATCGTCCATTATACCTATATATTATGCGTATGTACGGTCTAAACTCGAGTATGCGTCAGTTATATGGTCTCCTATTTACAACGTATACATAGATATGCTTGAGCGAATACAAAGGAAGTTTTTAAAGTATCTATACTTTAGGCGTTATGGCATATATAACAGGGACTTGAGCATGAAGTATTGCTGCATGAATTCAACTTTGAATCTTTATAAATTCGACGAAAGAAGATGGACATGATAGTACTCTACCATCTATTGCACTCTAACGTAGACTCTCCTGAATTGCTGGCACACATCTCCTTCCTTGTCCCATACATTCCTACGCGTGCGCACTCAATATTCTATTGCCCTATCCCGAGAACAAACATACTGCTGAAATCACCCATTTACAGGATCTGTCACTATTACAATCAAATATCCGACAATTCAATAGATATAAATTTTTCCTCATTGCCACAATTACTCAGTGCATGTCACTAATCTTAAGTTTCAATTTCATTTTACATATATATTACCGCGTTTAAGCGCGCCATAGTTTGCCATTATTTTCGACTGTTTACATAAACAAAATGTATTGAGTTTCCTTTTTAAGTCTCTTTCTTTCATTTAAATAAGCCTGAAGCTATTTTTTGTTTCTCTTTTACTTTAAGGATAATTTTATTTCATTTTTGTTTTATGTGATACCTAGTTATTTAGTTTTTCTATATTATTTTTCTTTCTTGTATTTACTTGTCCTGTTATTAGACCAAAAAAGTTTCATAACTGTATCTATAAAGGCGACAAACAAGCATAATAAATATAATATTTCTTACGTTTAAGAAACTCAAACTTTCTAATTTGCGCGAATAACAATTAATGCTTAATTGAGTATAGATTTACATCAGGTAATTTGGAAGGTTATATTGTGGGCGTGTAGCGAATCAGTAGATCTTTGTAGAACTTCGTTAAGGCAAAATGTATTTTCTTTTGGTCTAGAGGAAAGTTGTTATTATTATTTTATTATATTAGCTTTTAGTAACTTGAGAACCGGATTATCTAACTAAATAAATCAAAATATCCTCTATAAAGTTTATCTCATACACATTTCGAAAATAGAGCCGTGTAAAATGTATATATCTATTTATTATTATTATCTCTGAGACGGACAAGGGTAACCTTACAGTCTTGTGCCTGTTGGACTATTCTAAGGCATTCGACACTATTAATCATAAACTGATATCTGCTATTTTACATTATATTGGATTAAATGATGATGCAGTTGCTTTGTTGAGTAGTTATACGAATGGTGCGGTTGGGGGTAGACTGCAAATGGTGGCTCTGGACGGCATTGGATTTGATTGGTTGCCATTATCGTCGGGAGTTGCTCAGGGTTCTGTAGTTGGACCGCTTATACTATATGGCATATACACTTCTCAGTTATTCAAGGTTCTAAATTATTGTCGCTATATCACTGCTATGCTGGTGATACGCACGTTTATTTTTCATTTCCTATTGTCGACGCTGCTGAGGCCTTTCATAAAATTAATACTGACTTGGAGAGTCTAGTGTCTTTCTCGCGAGATCATTCCCTACAGATCAACCCACTAAAAACGGAAGTAATTTTATTTGGACCCCGTAAAAAATGTTTACAAATATTAGAATCTAATTTGCGAATTAAAGTGGATAATACCAATGTCGAATTTAAATCTGTAGTTAAAAACCTTGGTGTTCTCATAGAAGAAAAATTAAAATTTAATGATTACATCAACAAATGCACAAGAGCTGCCTACGGTGCGCTTAAACTAATATACAATCATAGGTCTTTCTTAAACAGAAAATTAAAAACTATGCTTTGTAAATCGTTGGCGCTACCTTTATTCAATTACTGTGACGTTTTGTATGGTACTTGTATTGACTCTCTGTGCGGCCGTAAGATCCAGAAAGTGCAGAATTCTTGCTTGCCACTGATTTTTGGCATTCGTGGGCGTCAACCTGTTAGCCATAAATTGAATGATGTAGGATGGTTAAATATGCGCAATCTTAGACTGTTGCATACGGCTTGTTTGTATTATAAAATCATTAACTGTGGAAAGTCGAAATTCCTTGTCAATAAAATAACATTTCGAACGGATGTACACAATTTGAATAATCGATTTAAGGGTACCCTGACTCCGCCTGTTCATGGAGCGCAACTATTCCAGAAATCGTACTCCTATCAAGTTGCCCGAGTTCTAAATTCCATTCCGTCGGAAATTTTACAGGTGCGATCCTTTAGAACGTTTAAGAATGCTTACTTTAATTATCTCCTTGGCAGTCAGAGGGGCTAGTAACCTATCGTTTCTAATTGGACATGAGTTGCTGTTGAACCCTTGCGTCCATTATGATGACTCGGAGTGTGAACAATATGTTATTACACTATTTAGTTTCTAAGACATTTTTTTCCTTAATTGTATATGCATTTTTTTAAGTTTTAGTTGGGAGGTTGCATGAAAGAACGTCTGTTCATCTAACAATGAACTCGAATGCAGCCCTTTTTTCTCTCCCCAAATGAATTTTCAGTATTTATTTGTAAAAATTGTATATTTAGAGAGCAAATAAAGTGCTATTATTATTATTATTATATTTAAAATTGCCTCTAATAGTAATTTTACACTAAATCGAGCAGTAAAGGATAGTAAGCGTGCATCCAAACAAAGACGGTAGAAGATAGCGTAAAATTTCTTATGAAAACAGTGTTAACTTCACCCCTATGTATCTATAACGTGTAAAAATACAGTAAATGTGTTTACACTACGTAGAGAGATGTTTACTTTAAAATTTATCTGTGCATTCTGTGTTAACATTTTATTCTAAAAAGAGTGGACCTATATAAGCACCGGCTAGTGTTAATTATTTACACTAAATCTCTAACTGTGTATATAATTATTACCTACAGAGATATGATAGAAGTTTTGCTGGAGTAAACACTATCCAATATAACGGGAAGTAAAATATGTACTTTTGCAATATTTAAAAATTAAATATTTTCTGGGCGTAATAAGCATGCTTAAGCGATGCCAATAAATTCCATGTAACCGATTCTTCAAAGAAAATTGTAGAATATGCTTTTGATATGGAAAAATTAACAGGACACAAAGTTAATAGATGGAACGACTATATAGCACTATATTTTAGCATAAAGTTCATGAGCTATTTTTTTAAGTACACACATAAAAACGTATTCTTGGGCCAAAGATGTAGACTTCTTTGAATATATTTATTTGAAACAAATAAATATTTTCTTGCCAATAGAAAATATATTAAAATCAAAAAATTATGTTTACTTGACTAAAATAAATGATTTTCTTAAAAATCTATTATAATCAAGTAAATATTTTCTAGAATGAAGACCTCATTTGAAGTGGAGGATGTTGTGTTGCGAATATCAGTAAACGCCAAGTGGCCAACCTTCAATTATTGTTTTACTGTGCGAAAGTTACGTGAATGTGTCAAACATTGGTTCCTCTTTAATAAGTGGTAATACACACCGCGAATTTTATTATCTTGGTAGAAGTTGTATCAAACAGTGGTTTGTTGAATTATACGCAACTATTGATACTACTGGTTAATTTTAGGTTAGATTCTCATTTTAATCTGTTTAAGTACTCTTAAGATATAGTATATTGTTTATAAAAGATCTCTTCTGCAAGTGTTAATGTGCTTAATATTTCAACTAATATCTAGAAATATATTTTTAGTTAATTAGGCAAAGGTGTCGTTATGTTATCTAAGCATGTTGGAACTAAATAAAATGTTGTATTTATATTTAATTCATTTTATAAAATAGTGTTTCTAAAGGTGTTTTTATGATTTAAAAATTCAAACTCTAATTGGCATAGTGTTAAATTCGATTTCTTTTTGTGCTTCAAGAGGCTTCCATATTATGTAATTAAAATATAACTGAAAAAAGATAAAGTTTTGAAAAAGTAAATTCTCTTCTAGTTAACCTAATAAATAATTTATATTTCTATTGTGAAATATGTAGCAAATACTATATCATTACTAGGTTAACTTAAGTGTACATGTATATTATATAATATGTATGTATATACAACATATCGCATGTGTAATTAGTATATTGAATACAATAAGTAAGTGTCTTGTTTTAAATAATTTAGGGTCATATTTATAGTTCGTGCTTCAGGCTGTGCCGATGCATGAGCACACGATTTTGACATGAATGTCATTAAAAATGTGTCAAAATCGCGTGCTCAAGCATCGACACAACCTGAAGTACGAACTATAAATATCGCCCTTAAATCCTCGCATTTAATATCAATCCTCGAGTATTTATTTTATCCAAGAACAACATAAGTACTTGCAACAAGAATGAGATTCTTAAATGAAGAAAATATAATATTTCTGATAAGCAAAAATTACTTGGTTTAAAAATATATTTATTTGAATTTCCGAGAATTTAATTTACTTGTAACAAATAGATATTTTCTTGCGTATATACAAACCTACCGTTTACTCGATTCAAGTAAGATTTACTTAATCCAAGAAACTACTTCTATGTGTGTATGTTTAGAAATAGTTTTTTTTGTTGTGATTGTAAATCGACTACAGAATTTGTTACCAATTTTCAATAGCACACCTGGTTAGACTGCAAATAGTTACAGACCTGCCACTTATATCATTTTAATTCTTAACCCGCTTTACATTTCCAACGTTTGAATAAAACGTACCGGAACATAATATAGAAAACTATACTAGATCACTAAAAACAATACTTTATAAAAGTTTTGTGTATGTATTACAATGTTACAGGCGAGGCGTTCCAAAGTTGCATGTCCTTTTGATAAAATGTATAAAGCGATGTTTAGTAAATATAATGTTAATCTATTGAAATCAATTTATGCTTAAAATGCGATATAAGATTGAATCATTCTTAAAAATAACTAAAGTTTATAGTATTTGTTGCGAACCGGAAAATTCCCCGAAAACAATTCACCGTATGGAAAATTCACCGACAATATCAAATTTTTCTTCGCACTTTATCTCGGCTTAGAACGAGCAGCATTACAGTGGTGTGTTTAGAATTTTTTTTTGGTTTTTTGATCTCTTTTTTGTTTTTTATATAATAGTAATAATAACAATAATAATCGAAAAGGGTTGTCTCTTATGTACAAGGGCTACTACTTTTTATTGTCTATAATAAATAAGGTTGTGGGCTATACCCCGCAAGTAATCGAAAAGATTCAAAAGAATACCAATCTCTTTAAATGAAGTATAAGTCACGTATTGCACTTGTAGCGGTGAGATCATCTTAAGATCAGCATTAGATCGTAATTCTAAGAATTTTACTAGGATATAGGTTTCGCTTAGTTAAGGTATTTTTATAATATAAAAATCGTGTAATTAGAAATTAACATCAGTCGGGGAATTTTCCATTCATTGAAATGTTTGTCGGGAAATTTTCCTGTCGGGCAATTGGTTGCCAGTGAATTGTAGTCGGAGAATTTTCCGTGGGTAAATTGTTTTCGGGGAATTTTCCTAGATCCATATAAAATAGTGTTGTTATTTGTTGATACAAAATAGTGTTGTTTGTTTATTTAGATTCGGGTTTTTCATCAAATCCAGTTTTGTAATTCACCCATTATATGTGAATATGTGAAGAAATTTTCAAGATTGTATGTACTCGATGAATTTCTATTCATTTATAATAATGTTAGTATGTAAAAGAACTGAAATTACTACTGACTTATTTATACCTCTTTTCTGTATAGAAATACACGCAGTGAAAAATTAATTGCATAATTTAAAATAGATAATGAAATCATGATGAAATGAAGATAATGACGAATGATGTCGTTTTAAAATAAAATAAATGACCCGTGGAGGAATCGAACCTTCCGATCTTCGCTTTAGCTATGCTAGTGCGACGCTCTAACCACTGAGCCAACGAGTCAATCGTAACAAATTTGTTTTATCGTATTTATTCCGTTTATATGGGAATTACTGGTCACGCAACAAGGTAAGCGGAATGAATGTCCCTGAATACAGTAATGATGTATTAAGTCGGGTGATTCTCGCTGTTTTTCCATGTGGTTATTTGTGCATACAAATAAGAGGCAAACGCATTTACGGATATATGTATACATACAAATAATGTGGTTTCCGCGTTAATTTCAACATAAGAGTTTACAATAATTTATCACGTTAATACTGGAATTTACACAAATATTGTAATAAAGCTCAATTTAAAGCTTATTTTAGAAAATACGGCTTCAACATGTTTGTTTTATCCCTACTGAAATGCTTTCAATAGAATTCGGAACATTCTAGCAAATTAATATTGAAATTGAATAATTATTACGCCGATGTAATAAGAACATAATCCGGTAAAACTGCGGCAGTTCAAAGTTCAAGAAATTGTATTAGTAAAGTTGTTATTTGTTATGATCGAGAAGTTTAACTTTCTTCTGTAATAATTATTTGTGTAAAATTTTGTGAGGCCCTTAATTTTCCAGGCTTAATATTTTGTAGTACAGATTTGGGTAAAATAACATTTAGAGAAAGCTACAGTATTTAAAGGTATGTACAAAATTGTCAAAAACGATTTGTTCGATAGCATATTGAAAGTTACTTAACGCCTAAGTTTTTAAAAAGCACTGGCAAGGAATAGAGATTTTAAGCGAATTGAAACATTTAAAGATGTATTGGATGCTCAAGCAAAAAATAATGCATTTCGAATTATGTGGAAATATAATGAATGAAAATAGAAAAATGACTGAAGTTGCTCAAGCTAATCCATTCATCAGAGGATAAGTTTACTTATAGATAAGATGCAGTTCAGTTGCAGCTTTGTTTACATATAGCTGAATATCTTCATAAGTATGTACTATATGTATGTTTCGATTAGATGAATTACTATTTGCCTGCAAAGAAATTGCAAATGATTAAGTATTATTATGACGAAAACTCTTAGCGAGTTTTCGTCGCAGATCATTGTCCGTTAGTTTCAAAACTGTACAATTAAAATTAAACAAATTAGGCAATTTTTACTGCTTATGTAATTCAGCATTTTAGCACGTTCAAATGTCCAGTCGTGTATTAACGTTTTTAAAAATTTATTTTGTAATCGTTGTAAATACAATTGATTATTTTTATCGTCGTCGTACGCACCCTGCCGCTAACATGCTAATAAGATATACAGGTTTTAATACCGGATTTATTGAGACAAATGAAAAACTGAGTCAATCAGTTCCTTATACACTATGTAAGATAATTAAATATCAAACACAATCCTTTCTTTTGTTCTTTCATGTGTTTATTGTTTATTAACAACACAGCTAATCAACATCACAGGCCGTCACATTAATATTTCGTTTAACCTATAAGAAGTTTACAATATAGAAACGATTCGGCCGCTATGTACGACATGCTGTAACATGGTAGTTTGTAACCATTTAAGAAAAGAAAAAAAATGTTCTTAACTGCAGACAAATTGTAATATATAAGAGCAATATTTTATCGAACTAAACCTTAAAGAACGGAAGTTCCAATTCTTTTCCTGTTCCACTGCGTACTTATACAGGTGTAGCAAGTACAATATATTTTGTAACAATACTTCCACACGTTGGGACGATTCAGCCTTCGGTTTAGAAATTTGTATCTATACAAGTGAGTGTAAATAGTTATTCTGTTAACGGTTTGTATTTAAATTATTTATATTTATTTTAAATATTTATTTCTAATTGCTATTAGTATACTTTCATTTTATTCAAATGATCAGTTGATATTTCCGTAAATTACTTAATATAATTTAATTTGAATTATACAGGCTTTTATAAGATAAGATACTGAGCACGTTTCCCGACTTTGCATCTCTTACTTATGGAGTTGGAACAGAGAGATAGCAGCATTTTTAGATTATTATTATCAGAGAGATTCCAGTCCACAACTTGAACTGTCTAGATGGAAATCTTATCCGATAATCGGACCGCTGTCAAGAGATATCAAGTCCGTTTAAATATTCAATTCTTATTCTTGACTCATGCTGCATTTATTCCTTTCATAATTAGAATCGTTGCTAAAATTAAAGTATTCAATTTATGCCTTATCTTTATTTCGTTTGAAACATCAAGCAGCCGATTTATTTCATTTTAGAATGAAAAATTAATTTTTTGTCGTCATCGTAATTGAAATAGCCGTGATAACATAATTTATTTTCTTAACAAGAACACCGGCGATTTTTGTATAGTTTATTTTAGTGTGATATTTTTACTGCTTTATTGTTGTCGGCGCTTCACAACTATGTTATCGTAGTCTGGCTTCCGCTGCAAGCGGAAACTTGCTATAATTCCAATTTATTGATTACGTTTTACGAAATCTCCTTAAGCCAAATCGGACTAACTTTCTCAATTGCGCAATTGTGTAAATTTTGATCCTGCAATCAGCATGAAAAAACACCTGTGAGATAGGTGTTTTTTTGCTAGGTTAGTTTCTTGGAATACAAGAGTCCTTCCCGCAAAAAAGATTGAGAAATGTCTTCAAGGCGAACCCCGTTACTTGCCTTATAATCCGTTTTATAATCTTGAAAAGAAATTACTGTATGATTCTAACAACTTTACAGCACCACGATTAAACTGACAAAATCACTTCGTTTAAATTAATCAAATTAAGTTATATATGTAGGTATAAGCGAGTCGCTTACCTAATCTCGAGTTCCGAATAGTATTTCACAAACCCCTGCCGTATCACGCTAGGGTATCATTTGTCACGCTTAATATCAGTAGGTATCAATTCTATCAAATATTGCGATATTATTTCCTGAAATACAACGCAATTGATTTATCTGTGACATCAAAATGATCGAAACCGTGATCGTAACGTATTAAACACGAATTTCTTACAAAGGCTTAATAGTAAGTTACCTGTATGTAATTTTTTTGCGCATAGTAAATTTTAAAGATTGCAGTTTCCGTCCGTTTGAGCTAGGTTAGGTTAGGTTACGAGTGTGATGGCATGCGAAGCTGTTTCACCGCGAACTTTGTGGGTCTATTGTGATCTCCTTTTTCTTTAGAAAACTCTCTCTATTAGTTTCGCCTTCTTAATTAGGCTTATCATTCTTGAGAATGGCTCTTTTATGTAGCCGTTAGGATTATCTACGCCCATTGCTAGAAACCTTCTCTTTGCTAGGCCATCGCAGTAGCACAAAACATGAACTGGAATTTCTTCTTTCTCTTGAGAGAACCTGCAGGGAGCATCATCTGCCAAGCCGATGTTAAACATATGCTTATTCAGTCTGCAATGACTAGTCATCAGACCTACTATCACTTTGTCAGTTTTCCTGTCTTTACTCAGTAGGTCTTCAGTAAACTCAGGCCTCTGTTCCCTTAGGAACACCTGTGCCCTTCTTTGCGCTGGTTATCTTTTCAACCATTCGTAGACGGACTTTTTAATTTGTGATTTAGTGATGCCGAAGGAGGGCCCGCTCCTATGAAAGGCCTTGACAAACCTTGTCTGGCCAGTTCATCTGCCACCTCGTTTCCCTTCATGTCCATGTGGCTGGAGACCCAGAGCAAAGTTATTTTCCTTTGAGTGCCCACCTCATTTAGGGCTCTTATGCAGTCCCAGACCAGCTTTGAGTCAGCACTTGCGAAACTGATGCTTGACTGTCAGAGTAAATACCGACGCTTTTACCTGGTTCGGTTCATCTATCTACTTCTCTGACACAGGTCCGTTGGAACTAAGAAATTAATTAAATTAGCAACTTGATGATTTTTTATTCTCATTCAGATAGTAAACGCAGAAAAAATGAATATTCTGTTTCCAAGACATTCACAAAAACACAATTCTTTTAATGGAACGCCTTCTATATATATACTTAGGGAACAAACGGTTGGTGCTTCTGGTCGCATATATATTTATATGTATGTATATACATATATACATATATTCGTAATGGCAATATTTTGAATAAAAAATTATTATATTATTACTTTAAACTAAGAAATAAGCAAACAAACACAACGTAAAATTCATAATGACCGAATATTGTGGAATAAATAATCGCATACAGGTTGTCTTAATAATTCTCAAACAAATAAATTTTTGTGCTTAGCTATCGTTTTAAAAATGCCATTTACTCATATCCAAAAAAGTCATATGTTGCTAGTATGTCTAATTTATCGAAAAAATTCAGAACAAGTGTTACAGCGCTGTTGCGAGTGGAAGTAAGTTACCATACGGGTCCATAGTTGCAGTAGTTAGGCCGCTGACTATCGTTGTGGTGAAGCGATAGGAGCCGGGTTTCAATTCCTCGGAAGGAGGGTAACATTTTTACCGTACTCGACCTACTATTCGCTGTTAGGAGCAAAGTGATTAACACCGTAGCGGGTGAAATTTTTATAACGGGAGAAAATTGTGAGACAGAGATTCGAAAAAATCAACTATTTTTTTTGATGCCATGTATCATGCCAATACTCAAAAAATTTAATTGCTGATACAATTCGAATTGTTTCCGGAATGACGTTTCCGAAATAACGATATCTCCAAAATAGCTTCCAGGAATCTAATTTACCTTCTGAGTTCTACAAAAATGTGATGTCAAGTTAACGATATTATTTAAATTAAAGCAAGTAATCATTTTATGTCACACTACACCACTGTAAAATTAGGATACCGAATTGATTGATTGGTTTTACAATATAGATTGTAGAAGAAGAACCTTCAGAAAAAGTATTATAATTTTTTTGTACAACTTAGGTAAAAATTACACGTTACAATTGCAGTTGGAAGTTCTAAACTGTTATTTACATTTTCCGAAATGATGATTTCGGAGACAAAGTAAGAAATATCTAAAAAAAACTGACATTCGTGGCCACCAATTAGATCTCCTTTCCACTAAAAGTAAGGTTTTTTATTTAGGCATCTAGAAATAATCGAATTAATTGAAGTTGCTGGTTGGAACGTATAATTTTCCTTAGATAAAAATTTAACCCTTATACATATTTAAATTTTCTAAATCTAGTTTGAAATTAATTGCGTTTTTCTGTTCCTTAATACATATTACGTCGTAAACTAATCCTGTTTCGTAACTAGTTTTCTTTTTTTATATACTAGAATTTTCAAAATTACATCGTCTATTTTTATGATGTTTAGACAATGTAGTTTATCCGGTTATGTAACTATATTTATGGTTATAAATAGGTCTTCTTCAGTGCGGTTTAGTTTGAGCAATATAACATTTCAAAAAATAAATAATAATAATTTAACGGGTCGATGGCCGCAGTGGTTAGGCGGCTGACTATAGTTGTGAGAGGACGATAGGTGCCGGGGTTCAATTCTCTGGAGGGACGGTGACATTTTTTCAGAGAGTTTAATCCCGGATCGACTTGCCATTCACTGTTGGGAGCAAAGTGATTAACAGCACGGCATCATAAAAGGCGATATGATGCTGTCACAAAGCCATTTGAACACAACTTACATACACCAAACTACACCGCAAGAGTTGCAGTGATAGCCAGACAAGTAATACAGCTTACGGAGTCACTGCAACTAAGCACCCACCACACATTAAAAAGAATTTTTAGTGGCGATTTATGTACACTACAAGACTTTTATAATAATTAGTTGTATGCGCCATTAGTGCTGTATTCTATCATTAAACTTCGATATATGTATGTGTGATGTATTGAAACACATACTTTAATAATTAATATACTTTATTGCATATCAGGACATTTACAACCGGACAATTGGCCTGCTGGCACAGGAATGCTGCCACATGTCCATGTGCGAGACATGCGCAAAACACTACACTATTTTCCCCCTTCACCAGTTATCGACTAGGCATATACAGATAAAATTACAACATATACCCCAGGCAACCAAATTACGTTTATGAAAGGTCAAAAACACGTCATTTTCATCACCAATTCACGTCAGCTTATGATGTTTTATCGACGTCGCTAATCACGTGAATTTGTCTCATCTAAGAAACGTCATTTTGATCACGTTTTTTGTACGTCGCAGTAGATACGTATTGTTTACGTTATTTGTTGGTGTGTATATGCACCATGACGATCAAAAAAATGTGGTACAAAGTCGTAACTTAGACATCGGTCATGTAAGCGTTTCCATCACAATTACGACAAATTCAGATTGACAAGTTGTAATAATTGTGATAGAAGCGGTTACATAACTGATGTCTAAAGTTACGCCTTTGTCCTAGGCACGCTTATACACATTTCGAAGGGCTAAATTCAAACCACAAATCAATTAGAGAGTGAAGTAGGTAAATTGTAAATAACAAACACAAGTGTATTGCAGTGTTTCAAGATTTATTCATTGCTATTTATTTACATTTTATCCCAACGCACATGAAAAATAAAAGTTTCAAACATCCTAAGTGCCGAAAACAAAATCTTGCAAAAGCAAACACAATTCTTGTAAAAGGTTACAATTCTGCTTTTCATATACAAACAATGTATTGTTATAGGCTCTTACCTTAAAAATAAAAATGTTTTTACAAGAAGAATTTGAACGACTTATTGAAATCGTTATTTTGATTAGGATTACTCCAAAGCAGCATTTTTTAAATTTCGCGGACGGTTTAAGTTGGTACTTACGGTACAAATTCTGTACATATTTTACCCATTTTTGTAGCCTTTAGTTCTCTACCATCACCTGTTTTTACATTAATTGGTTCTCTTAAATCTATATATTCATTAAACAACCGATCATCATTTACAATATGGTCAGTACAACCGCTATCTAAAATCCATTTAATTTTATTTATATCTAAATTATTTTTACCATCAACCTATGATACATTTACTTGTGTGATAAAAGAGTTCCTGTTGACCTGTGTTTCCCGTGATTTACTGGATGACGTTCTCGTAGCACCTCGATAGTTGCCTCTGCCTCTTCGTTGATTGGGACAACCACGATACCAACCTTGATGCTTTTCACCACGCCGTTGTTGTCCATTAGAATTAAATTGATGACAATCCTTTTGATAGTGTCCAGGTTTTCCACAACAAAAACATTTTCTTATTCGATTCCGACATAAGTATTCGACTTAGAATTGGGGGAGCTTTCTTCGTACTTATCTGTTCGGTTCTTCGCTTCAATTGACTTTACCTTTATTTTACTTTTTAAATATTCAACAGTCCATTCTGATTCAGGTACTACATCTACTAGATCTCCTATATAGCTGTACGATGGGGGTAATGCTTTCAACATGTGTCGTAAGTTCTCCTGTTCGGTTATTTTTGCTCCAGCTGCTTTTAGCTCATTTACAGCTTTTTCAAATTCATCAATGAATGACAGTACTTCTGCGAAATCTTCAAATTAATATTTTCTAAATTATTTCTACATACGATCTGTAGTGCTGTTGACTCCTTCAGGTACATTGCGTCGAATTTCTTCATTATTTTATACGGCAAGTCTAATTATGAAATATATTTCTAACTGTTTATTCGAAATGGCACTGTATATGTAATTTGTTGCTTTTATGTCTCCCATATTCCACTCGTCTTCTTTATCTGTACCTTCCTTTTCCCTTTTAACTACTAATTCACATTTTTTTAATTCCAAAAATTTGATAATCCTTTTTTTCCAGTTTGAATATTCAGAGCCGTCAAATATCGGTATTGCTATATCATCCATCTTCATGTACGCCATTTTTTTCTCTCTTTAGATTGTTCTCGATTCACCTTCTCTTATCATCAATACTGAATCTTCTTCGCAAGTACTTACTGCTACCATGTCGGAATAAACGGAACACACTTGTTCTATAATGTTTATTTTATTGTACGATATGTTAACAAAAAAATACCACGAGCTAATCTTCTTACACATGTCTATCATTCGTTAACGACACATACTGTGTTATATTACTACAGCATAGATGGCAGCACATACAAATAGTAAATGTACCTAACCTATTAGGTACTAACAGATATTTATCTCGGCAGCACATTTTGCTAACATTGTATATGAATTTTGAAACGAATAAGTAATTACAGCTCATTTTCTCGAGTCTTAAATAAAATTATATTTAAATCTCCAGAAATGATAAATTTTGTATCAAATGAATAAACGTTATTTATACATTTCTTTGACGTCACTTTAGTTACGTGTTTAAGATCACGTATAAAATACGCTCATCTGACATAATGTACAAACCCGTGTATATATTCGACCAAAAACTAACGTCTACCCGACGTTACCTGTCGTCATCTGGTTGCCTGGGACATATCTATATCTATATATATACACATATATCAACAACAGTATACTTATAAATAAGCAAATAATACCTCATTTATATAGTACAAACGTACCTTTTCTTAACTAAAAACTAACAAACTAACACTAATCATACTGTAACCGTTCTGGAGGTCTAATTATTCGTTTAGGTCTCTGTGGTAATGTAAGATCTGTTCCAAGTAAATTTTCAGATGATCCTATTGAATTATGAATATCGGTAACAGTATTTGACATTGGTGTGGTAACATTGTCTATACTAACACTATTAGATGTATTGTTACTAAAATCAGAAACAGATTCTGTAATTTTAGGTGGAAATGCATCTGGAATATGACCTTGACTAGCTTTCTTAATTTGGTTCGCATGTCGCTTCCAACTACATTCCACACCCGGTACCTTAACTAAATAATTACATTTGCCTAGTCGTTTTACAATCTTAGCTCTAACATACACAGTCTTACTAACCATTCTATAATCTTTTACCATGACCAGTTCCCCTATCTCAAATGTTTTTATCGTATTACCTCTATAGTTTTTAATTTGTTTATTTTGCTGTTGTTCTACTCTGTGTCTAATTTGATTATGATTTTCCTCTGAAGGTGGTAACAACACTGAAAATCTAGTTCTTAATGCTCTATTAAACACTAAAACAGCCGGAGAAACACCTGTAGTGCTGTGTGGTGTGTTTCTGTAATCCAGCAAAAATCTACATAATGCCAAATTCACGTTGCTGCCAGATGAGAGAGCTTTCTTTAATGCCGTTTTGACAGTTTTAACAGAATTTTCTGCCGCCCCATTAAATTCTGGGTTATAAGGTGAACTAGTTATGTGCTTAATATTATTGTCGGATAGAAACTTTTTAAACTCATCTGATACGAACTGTCTACCATTATCAGAAACTAGTACAACCGGTAAACCAAAACGTGAGAATAAATTACGCAAAACGCTGATAGTTAAATTACTTGATATGTTCTTCATTTCTATGACTTCTAACCACTTTGAAAAAGCATCAATTACTACTAAAAAATTAGTACCTCTAAACATACAAAAATCTACATTTATTCTTTCCCATGGTTGGTTAGGCCAATGCCATGGATTCAGTTTAACTTTGGGAGGGTTATTCGAATGCAAATTGCAAGGTTCACACTGACCTACTATACTTTCAATGTCTTTGTCTAAATTTGGCCACCAAAAATACCCCCGCGCCAAATTCTTCATTTTCACGATGCCCATGTGTGTGGAATGTAATTCTTTGAGTACTTCTAATCTTAACAACGCGGGTATAACTACTTTATGATTCCACAATAAACATCCATCATTTACTACAAAATCATATCTTTTTGAGAAATACGGACTAAGTTCGGGTGATACCTTCTTTGGCCAACCTCTACTAACAAACTCAATTACTTTTAAGATAACATTATCGCTTGCTGAAGCATTTTTAATAGTATTCCAATTTAACTTTACATTATTACTAGTTACAAAATTGCAATACTCCACATCCAGATTAACGTCTTCTAGCCATTCATCACCAGCTATTAGCATTCTCGACAACCAATCCGCGTTATTTTTGTCTGATGCAACATATTGCAACTCATAATCAAAATTTGACAATATAACTGCCCATCTACGCAACCGATTAGCTGCAAATTCGGGAATACCTTTCTTTTTACCGAAAATAGCCAAAAGCGGGCGATGGTCCGTCATTAACTGAAATTTTCTACCATATAGGTATCGATTAAACTTTAAAACCGCATATATGATACTTAGTGCTTCTTTTTCGATTTGACTGTATCTGACTTCTCTCTGTGAGAGTGCTCGTGAAGCAAATGACAATGGTTTTTCAATACCCGAGGGCAGTACGTGACTCAATACCGCTCCTATACCTACTGACGATGCATCCACAACTAATTTTAATGGTAAATTAGGATTGTAATGTGCTAATACTTCAGATGATTGCAAAATTACTTTAATATCATTGAATGCTTGATTACATTCCTTTGACCAATACCACTCCACATCTTTCTTTAAAAGTCTGTACAATGGATGCAAAATAGTTGCCAAACTTTGAACAAATTTACTGTAATAATTTACGGACCCTAGAAAAGATTTTAATTCTTTAACATTAGTTGGCGGAGGTGCGCCCTGAATTGCTAAAATTTTCTCCTTAGATGGACGTAACCCATCTTTATCTATGATATACCCTAAATATTCAATGCTTTTCTGGAAGAAACAACATTTATCTAACTTTACTTTCAATCCAGCTGATTCCAAAACCTTTAGAACTTTCTTTAAATTGGTTATATGTTTAGCATGATTTGGTCCCGTGATCAAAATATCATCCAAAAATACCACAACCCCTGACATACCACTGAACAAAGATTCCATTATTTTCTGAAATTTGGCTGGGGCACAAGCCACACCAAATGCTAATCTATTATAACGAAATAACCCTTTATGCGTATTTATTGTTAGTAATTCTTTTGACTTGCTATCTAAACCTACTTGCTGGTATGCCTGTGATAGATCTAACTTTGAAAATTCTGTTCCGCCCTGTAAATTAGCGAATAGCTCCTCAATCCTTGGCAACGGATGCTGGTCTACTTCTATATGTGGGTTTATCGTAACTTTAAAGTCTCCACACAGTCGTACTTCTCCATTTTTCTTAAACACCGGCACTACTGGCGTTGCCCAAGGGCTATAGTCGACGGGTGATAGTATGCCTGCAACTACAAGTCTATTAATTTCGGTTTCCACCTTTTCTTTAATAGCAAAAGGTATTGTACGAGCTTTACAAAACTTTGGATTAACATCCGGATCCTTTAACTTAATGTTTACCAAGCCTTTTTTAAAATAACCTAACCCTGGTGAAAATATTTCAGAAAATTCGCGTAAAATCTTATCTAATTCTACTTTATTCCCATCAAGATAATTAAAGTTGTTACCGAATGTAATATTATACACATTAAGAAAATCTCTACCCACAATTGGTGGCCCTCCATTTTTCATTACATAAAATGATACTAATTGCTTAATGTTTTGATAAATTACTTCTACGGTAACAATACCTATCGGTAAAACACTTTTTCCGTCATAAAAAAATAACCGTTTGTCGGTCTCTTTCAAAGGCAAATTTGCAAATTGATCTTTATATAACGCATCTGAAATAGCTGATATACTACTACCTGAATCTATTTGAAAAGTAATGGATTTACCATTCGCTACTATATTGATTAAAAATTCCGTATTCTCTTTAAAACGTTGACTATTATAATAGATGCATAATTCATCAGTACCTAGAGATAAGTAATTTTGACAAGTTTTATTTTTCCTTCTAGTACACACCCTTGCTAAATGACCTTTGCCTTTACAGATGTTACAAATAAAAGCTTTATAATAACACTTATCTGTTCCGTGATTGTTCCTTCCGCAAACTTCGCAGCGTGTCTTCTTAATCTCTTGCCTTTTCGGATAGGTATCTTGATCAGCTTTACTGTGCTCGCGCTTACTCGGCAATCGCTGAGTGCTTCCTGCGCCGGCTCGTTGTCTCCCCACTCCACGACTGCGCAGATGGTGGACGTTTTCCTCTTTGACCTTCTGGAGCATCTGTGCCTCTTTAGCCGCCATTTTATTTACTGCCAAATTCACAACTTCTTCAAATGTTACCGATGTCTTTTCTTCCATTAACCGGTCTAATATCGGCCCTGCTTCGTAACCAAAAATATATTTGTCTCTTAACACCACTGATAGCTCGGTCCCAAAATCGCAATTTACGGCCAAACCTCTTAGTCTTGCCGCCCATTCTTTTGCAGACTCGTCCGCTTGCTTCCGTGCCGTATAAAATTTATACCGGGCTGCAAATGCTGACTGTTGTGGACGAAAATGCTTGTCAAATACCGCTACTAACTCTTCATACGTTTTCACTTCCGGTTTCGACGGACTCACTAGATCGAATATTAATTTGTAAGCTTCTTCATCTAGTACGTTAAGTAAAATAGCTTTTTTCCGCTCTTCCACTTCATTTAAACTATTAGCCACGAAATAATTTTCTAAACGGGCTTTAAATATTGACCAATCGGATTGACTTAACGCAAATTCTCGCAAATGCCCAATTATCTCGGACGTGACCGGCATTACGTTGCACGTGGTTCCACTTTTCCGTGGTTTCACTTTTCTCTACCTTCCTGCTTTTCTTTTCGGAGACACTTCACTCGCGAGTTCCAATTTCTCGTCGCCAGATATGTGATGTATTGAAACACATACTTTAATAATTAATATACTTTATTGCATATCAGGACATTTACAACCGGACAATTGGCCTGCTGGCACAGGAATGCTGCCACATGTCCATGTGCGAGACATGCGCAAAACACTACAGTATGTTAAAAAATCTGATCCGTGGAGGAATCGAACCTTCCGACCTTCGCTTTAGCGCATACTAGTGCGATGCTCTGACCACTAAGCCAACGAGTCGTATGTGAATTAGGAAAGCATAATGGTTTATATCGATATCAAGATAAGTGTACTTAATAATATTGATAAAACATTACAACTCCTCGGGTGACAATATAGCCTAGAATGAGCTAAAACCTTTTCCGAATTATTGCTTCGTAGTCACAAATTAGGTATTCTGAAATTTCTGCTTCTTGAGGTGGTATTTGGAAGACAATGACCTGTAAGAAGTTTCGTAGTCTCTGCTCAAGAAAAGAATGACCTTTAACAAACTCGGGACTATTCGCTCTTGCAGTGTTAATTTATTAGCAATTATCTTCTCTTCTAGCGTTGTTAACATTTTCGCCAACAAAAAAGATCTATGTCAGCGTGACGCTGTTGACGATGGCCGTTATATATTGTATATTTTTAGATGTAACAGATAATTAATTATCCTACTATTAGTAATGACTTTGTTATTCATACTAACTATTTATAAGGTTGTTAAAATTGAAATACAGAGTACGTAAATATGTATGTATGTACTGTTATGTGACTTTGTGTCCATTTACATAACATATGTTTTATTATTCGAATTTACTACTACGAATTATCATGGCATCTGCAATTTATTTATTTTGTTATTTAATTACAATTCAAAATTACGATTTGGCATAAAAATTTAATTTCAAAATATTTGCGTTGAAATATAATTTATTATTTAGAAATTCTTTACATTAAAAAAATCATTATCATCGTTTCACACGATTGAGCGCTATCGCCAATCGCTTTCGTGGGTGAATTCGGGTATCTTGTACGTTGGCATGTGGGTTTTAGATTTTAATTTCTATATATATATATACAGGGTTGTCACCTAAGCGCGCGCTGGTCTATAGCTCGTATACTAATGATGTTAGTAAAATAAATTCTCGACGGTTTTCTAGATATTTATGGAAAACCATTTATTTGGTTTTCCACGGTAAATTTGTATTAACATTTAACTATGAATAACATTAGAGAATTTTACACATGATTAAATTAAGTATTCAAACAATCTACCATTTTCTTGTAAACACAGATTTAACCTGTTTGTTAAAGACCTATTTGTATTTTGTAACATTAAAAGAGTAACTGTATCAAAGGGGGCCATGGAACAGGTCCTTGTCTTCCAATCTAGCGACCTGGAAACTTCTCATTCAAAGTATGTCGAACTTGAATACTGAAATTGAGCAGGCGCCCCGTCTAACTGGAACCACATTCTTCTTAACAGCCCTAATGGTATATTCTCTAGAAGGTTATCAAGATCTTCGTCCAAAAATCTTTGAAAAATATCACCATTGAGATGTCCATCGAAGAAATGGGGTCCTACAATATGATCTCCAATTATACCTCCCCAGACGTTTACATTCCACCTGTGTTGCCGGTCAACTGCCCTCTTAAAATTTGGATTCACATTGGCGTAATAATGTAGATTATGCCTGTTCACATGACCATTATTGTGGAAAGTTGCTTCATCGGTAAACAATACAGTATTAAAAAACCGTACATCTTCTTGAATTCGAGCGAGACCCCAATTACAAAAATTTATCCTGTTTTCGAAATCTTGCCCTAGAAGTGCTTGACTCAGTTGTACGTGATATGGATGGAAATGATGCTTCTTCAAAATATTTTTAACTGAAGTTTGACCTATGTGCAGCAAATCACTAATGTCGGCTGTACTCCTATATGGATTTTCAACAACACTTGCAATAATGTTAAATTCGTTTTCATCATTTAATATGGGCTTTACTCTGTCATGTTTTTCATATTTAACTGTCCCAGTCCTGTTAAATCGATCCATCAATCTTTGAAATGCTCTTTCATCTGGGTGCCTTCTATCAGGAAACCTCTCGCCGTACACTCTGGATGCTAGAAGACAATTCTTTAAACATTCTCCGAGAATGTAAATCATATCAGTTGATTCTTGAATCGTATAGTTAATTTTTTTTTAAGAAAGAAAGATAATATGTTCAAGATGTCGCCGAGTGTCAGAATAATACGACAACAATTAATAACATTGTCATACCAACGAGTAATTTTTTTTTCCATAACCGATTTGATCTATTAACAAAAATTTACCGTGGAAAACCAAATAAATGGTTTTCCATAAATATCTAGAAAACCGTCGAGAATTTAAATACAGTTGTACTTACAAAAAATATTTGTTTTTTAATTTTGCATCAAGTGGTGAAAAAATATACAGGGTGTTCCATTTGAAAAAAGTAAGAAAAATTAGTTTGAAATATGTCATTGTTCGAACATAATTTTGGTAACCCTGTAGAAAATTTACGAAATGTAAACAAGGTGAGAGTAACCTTAGACCTTTCTCGACTCACTCCACACTAAATCGTGAGTCAAAAAATTGCTCCTACGTTTTTTTTTTATTTTCTATTTTTAGTGCGTAAAATTTCATTTTAATGACTTTTAATTTATTTCTCCGGAAATACCAGGAGTACTGAAATAATTTTTTGGGAATTGATAAAGTGCATTGAGATGAACTGAAATGTGCAACACAATACAAGGGATGTCATTAAAAAAAATTACTTCCATATCTTCACACTTATTTGGGTCACCTTATATACTTAAAAATATTTTCCTGAAATAGAGTCTTGCAAGTAGTATAGACTAGTATATGAACGAAATTCCTAACATCATTAGTATAGGAGCTATAGACCAGCGCGCGCTTAGGTGACAACCCTGTATATAACAGCTATCGGAAGTACACGACATATATCTATATAATATATATATATATATATCTCCAGTCAAATCAAGTTGTAGTAAGAACTCAATTCACTATATAAACAAGAGTAAAAAATTAGTTTTCGTTTTCTTTTATTTGTCAAAATTATACATAATATCTCATACACAACTTGGATATTATCAATGCATATTATAAACAAAACCACAGTCTAGATGGACAGTAAACTTCAAGTACGTGGAATCCATGGAGATTTTAGCAGAAACCATTTTAAGTTCGCGGAAACTGCATTTCACGATTTCACAGAGTGTCCAAGGTGACGAAAAACCAACAAAGCGGAATTTTAATTCGAAAACGAATATTGAAAAACGTCTAAATTGATATCCTGGCAAAGTAACTTCAAAATTATAAAAATTGCAATTTGGTTATTATACGTTAACACATCGAAGGTGCAAGATAGAAAACCCGGAAAAGAAGATCCATCTAGCTGCGGTTGGATAATCGTCGTATACGCGAAGAACAGAAGATTCATCAGGCATTTTGGTTATACATACACATACACGAAACACACTTCAAAATTCTTAAGGTAAGGGTGGGTAATAGTAAGTCAATTTGATTGTAAAATTTTAACTCTTAAATATAGTGAATTGAGGTACTTCTGCATTTCATTTTGATAATTTTCTTACGATTATTTCATTTCCAAAACCGGAACACCTCAGTACATATATGCATAGTAGTCTTCATTCTATATTAGACATTATTGCTAAGCCAGAGTGGCATGATAGGTTATGTTGTAGCGAGAGAGGGAGAATTAAATCACAATAATTAGAACTGCAAAGTAAATTAATCATTATTAAGGTCCGGTTTTTCAATCGCTGGTTAACAAATTTTAACTCAAACTGCCGGCTAAAGTGTTTATCGATCTCATAGTATAAACCAACTGCAGGTCAAAGTACATATATAATCTAGGCTAGAAGCTAGCAATTTAACTTTAAGTTAAGCTTAACTACCAGTAATATATAATAATCATTTCGACTTCAGGTACAAGTATCTACCTTGCTTGTTCATTTTGTAATAATCACAATAAACTTATTTCCAAGACATAAATAATAACTTAGATGCAATTCCTTCTTCTGTATTTCATTTTGTTGTAAAATAAAATAAATTGACCCGTGGAGGATTCGAACCTTCCGATCTCCGCTTCAGATTTACTAGTGCGGCGCTTTGACCACTGAGCCAACGAGTCAGTAACTGCAATAATTTATAGCAGTATATATTCAGTTATAATATCACAAGAGCATAGAAAATAATCGATTATATTTCCAAGTCACGAGATTCGGTATTCTGCGTTTTAAGGATGTACGTCGAGTGAAGAGGCTGTATAATGGATTATTTTCGTTTGTTCGAGTGGTATTCGTTACGATTATATAAAGAATGAACTAACGAAATTCAAAATACTTGCTAATTGTTCGTCAGAAGTTTGAGCATATCATTTCGCTGTTCACAAAATTCGGTGAACTGTTTCCAAACATATTTATGTGTTTATTTCGGTCCCTGAGCTTATATCAAAGCGTTCCATGTCGAAAAAATTAAAAAAAAACATGAAAATTGCTGAATATACATATTTTTGACGTTTATCAACAAACTTCAAAGTGTTTTGAAATTTGTTACCATGACAAAATTCATATTGTTGGAGGAAGCGAAACCAAGTGAAACACCAAAATTGTTACATCACATCGTCAAGAGTACATTCACTTATCAATATATGGTAACTATGTAAAATTTGTAATTGCTATTGGCTAAATTTCAAATGAGTTATATAATCGTGTATATATTGTCTCTAAACGGTGAAGGTTATATAGTACTGTAGGGATGATAATGAACAGCATGGTTATGTTGATGTAAATATATACGACGTGGGGACTTTAACTGGAACAAATTCTATAAAAAACAGATGACAATTTTTGCGAGAAATGCTTGGGCAGGTGCATTTTTATTTTTGAATACCGATCTTTTTGTGGTAAATTCATATATACAGGATGGCCCAAAAATAAGTTACGACCATCAACTTTATTTTTTTTAATGGAATGACCTATTTTTTATTATATTTTTGAATTCTTTATCGAAATCTAAGTATGTTTTATGCACCATGTCCTATACCTAAACTCAACAACTATCCAGAAATTAACGTATGTTATAAAGCTTAGAAATATCGAAGAATTGGAAACTCAGATTATATTGGAAATCAGAATAATACCACCTCAGGTTTTAAACAGTCTGCAAAATGAGTTTTCTAACCGATTGGCTCTTTGCCAAGAAGCGAATGGAGCGCATTTCGAACAACTTTTGAAATAATAAATTTATCGAATTTGTTCCATTTAAAGTCCCCTATCGATAGAACTTGATGATAGAAGTTGATGGTCGTAACTTATTTTTGGGCCAACCATCAAAAAATTCCTATTCAAAAATAAAAATCTACGTGTCCAAGCAATTTTCGCAAAAATTGTCACCTGATTTTTTATCGAACTTGTTCCAGTTAAAATCCCCACCCTGTATATTAAATTCCATGATTATATAGCAACAATACGGGTTAAATTCAGATTTAATGCTCGGCCACACACACGGCCTACACGTCTTTACATCCATCAAGAGCAAGAGATATTGTTCGATGCTAAATATAAACGCAACTCTCATGTTTTTTTTGTGTGATGGGTTAGTTGCTGTGACTCCGTAAGCTGTATCGCCTGTATGACAGCCAGGATGATTGATTGAGACCGTCTATTAGAAAGATCGAGTCTATTAGTAGTAATCAATTACTTCAAAGTTTGTTCGCTTTCGCTATAGCCTAACTACAGAGTTTTAAAGATTTTTCGACTGCATTATCCAGAGGCTCTCCAAAATTCAATTTTTATTAGTGCAAATTGAGACCACTGAATTTTTCAAAGTAATTATGATTCAATTTTCTTCTACATTCTAAAGAAGAGAGCATTCCCTATACCGATCTGTAACAATTTTCACGTTATTAAGGTTTTTGATAAAGTTTGAAGGAAATCATACCATAACATTTTGTTGGTAATAAGCCAGAAAAATGACAACAAATATTCTTGTTAGTAACTGTCATCAAAACTTTCCTTGTTTTGTTGTGAAAGTTATTCACATATGGATATTTTAAATTTATACTTTATACTTTTTATACGAAATGTATCACAAGATTACCCAAAAACCTGTCGTGCGTTCAATGAGATATGTCCTCATTCGACTGCAATGTCCAAACAAAAATTTAAACGCATCGAATCGATATTTTTAAAACAAGACAAAGGCATTGTGAAATTGTCGGTAATAAATATCACTACAGTTTAAAATGTTATAAATGCTAGATGTATCCAAGCCAAATGTAATCAGGATTTAACTGACGAAATATATTTCTTCCGCGTAGGTACTAAATAAAGCGATTTGATAGGTTTACATTTGTTTGGTCATTGCAAACAAATGATGTTTTTCATTGAACACACGCAAGCATTAGACATTTCTACGAAGTTTTCAGAGTCGTGTAGTTTAACAGCTATTTACGGGTAATCCTGTATATGCTGAATAAAGTTAGTCTATTATACTATACGTATTAGTAACATAAATCGTTTGCAATGAAGTTATAGTTTTATGAAAAAGAATTAGTAAATATATACCGTAAACGACACATTTTAATTCAATATTCGAAATTGCATGAGTGAGTGAGCGCCCAGTAGGATAATAGAGATAAATACTTTGCCGGGATGTTAAATGTTTGATTTGTAATGGGGAATGTGAAGGTATGTCGGTGCTCTGCTATGTGTTATCTGGCTTATCGACAGTGAATCTTTACTAGTGTGAGGAATACTGTTCGATTAGCATAATTATCTCTTTATGATGAATCTTTTCTTAACGTACACTTTACAAACAATTGTAACATAGTGAGAATTTAACACTTTTGACAGTGAGGTATTCTGTTCACGTGCGTAAACTTGGAAGCGTCTTTATTGATGCTCATCAACTGAAATAAAACACATACGAGACCAAAATTTGACGGCTATAGTGTATGAAATGTTTACAATTAAATATTTTCTACTACTTTACGCAGGAAGAGCTCTATTCCAAAAATATGTCGACATACTCAAAGCAGTACTGCATAATATGAGATAGTGATATGCGAAAAAACGCTAGAATTGAAATAGAATATTGTATTGAATATTGTGTAGAACCATGTATGCAAACTGTTAAGAGTAGCTTTTCCTTAGATATGTTAATTGTGTGTCTACGTAAACGGTAATCTTGTTAATAAGTGTCAGTGGAATGCTCCATTTCCGGTGCGATACTTACAGCGATTGTATCTCGTTTATGATACTACTTGTTTCAGGCTAATAGAGTTTCAGTTCAGGAATTAAGACTGTACCGTTGAAAAAAACTTCATTCCAGACGTTTAATTGAATAGACCGTTTGGCTACATTGTAAATTCTAAGCAAATTAGTTTATAAATTTACGTGAACATAGATGTAAAAGATTTTATCAGAAAAAATGTTAAATATCTTTATCTGTACGATGTTTAAGTTGAAAATATTACATTGTAATATAAAGTTGAAAACGATATTCGCCATCAATACATTCTTGATCAAAGCTTTCTTCCTAGTTTAACTTTTTAGCTTTTATATACATATATATAGTAGTGAACTACAGTAGCTGCCGATTGATGTGCTTTGATCATGGTTAATAACTTTAAATGGCTTGTTTATTATCTCCTATAACTTTTGATTATGAAAAACTGAGTAAAGTAGATGAAAACGTTTTCGCTTATCTACTGGCGGTTATTTTGTTTACACTCTCATATATGACGTAAACTAGAATATTATAAAGTTAGGAACTTTATGTTCCGCTGATGTAACAGTGAATTGGCGGTAAAAGTTTACAATCCTTGTTTTTCGCAACTACTTATAGGAGCATCTGAAAAAATCATCATTTTAAATTAGAGCCGAGATTAAAATATATTTAATTAGAAAAATCAGCACTTGACACAGACAACACTTTAGCAAGCATTGTATTAATTGTATATCAAAAAATAAAAGCTTTTAATTAAAGCGAAATATTGGTCAATGTGAAAATCGAGTTTCATTTATTAACCATAGGTCGTATTCACGCGACATTTTTATTCCACTACGTGTTATTTTCTAACGACCGCCATTCCCTGGAGATTAAAAAAAAAATAAAGTGATACCACACATTGGAAACCATACTAATATAATATTAGTTTCAGCAAAATGTAATGGTATATACTTTGGATGTATATGTACACAATATCGGTGGAATTTACATAAACAGTGTGTAAAAGCAAAATGGAATAAATTCATTGTTTCGGTTACGGTAGGTACATATTTAGAAAAAATCTCGAAACACGTAAAATTTAAATTATAAATTGACATCCTTCAACGTACCTTCAACCCCTTTCGAAGGACAGATAGAACCCCCATTTTTTTTAATAGGAGGTAAAGGCTTGCGATATATCGTTTGAAAGGTCACTTTATTCTCTATTCAAAAATGTTATCGTTTTTAAGTTTGTTGTAATAATTAAGATAGAATAAAATAAAATCACTTTGTTATCGAAATTTGCTACAATATACGCAAAAAATGAAATGTAATGCAAAATGTAGAAAAAAATGTAAAACACCAAAAAAAACTATGAATGTCAATGAAGTAGATGTTCAAAATGTTCACCATGAACATAACATTTTTTAATAGATAATAAAGAGACCTTTCAAACGATATATCACAAGCCTATACTTTCCATAAAAAAATGGGGGTTGTACCTGTCATTCGAAGGGGCGTTGAAGGTAGGGATCGTTTGAAGAATGTCAATTTATAATTTAAATTTTACGTGTTTCGGGATTTTTTATAAATATTTACAATAACCGAAATAATGAATTTATTCCATTTGGCTTTTACACACTGTATGTACCTACAGAGATAAAATCAGTAACCTTAGATTTACAGGCGGAACCGAGATTTCACTTATTTATTCTTCAAGATTAGGGTAATGAATCTTAAAAACACATTTATTATAACTAATTTACAATCACCAATTAATTTTTCACGACTATATTGGTTATAACTAGTAGTTTATCGTAAATGCGTTTTGTTCGCATCTGTTTGGTATATAGTTGGGGTCAATCTTATTAGTCAATGAAGTGTTAAGAGGCTTTAAGTCTTAGAGTTAAATTGTCCTATAAATGATTGTTCAGGTAAAAAGTATACACACAGAAAAAAGGCACGAATAACGGTCAGAAGGCCGGGATAATTCGTTGTAGGTGTTAACTATGCAATAGCTCTTTGAGTAAGAAGCATTATCTGGTAGCTTTTGCGTAGTTTATGTTTTGACTAAATGCGTATTGGGAGCAAATAAGAAATATAAGTATCATAGAAAAAGTTTTGCGGAAGTAGGTACATAAGTTCTGTGAATTTAGTCGAGTTAGTATTCACTATACAGGCGGTTTAACAATCCGCATGGGTTGTCTATTTAAGAGTAAATTATTATTTACATCATCGCACTTATTACGCGTAACGGTTAATAAAAATTATTGTAAAATGCTGCAACTATTAACAGAATTGTATTTAAATGGAAGCATAAACTGTTAGAATTGTAGACGTTCTAGAAGACAAGTTTATATGAAATTACGATAGGTGGGGATTGGAGGAATATTGCGGGTATTATGTCTATCTTTAAACGGCGAAACGAATAGTTTAAGCTCGTTATTTCGAATATATAACGTATATTTTGTATACTGAAGGTAAACATGTTTCGGCAATGTATTCAAACACAATTTTAGTTTATTGTAAACAATTTAATGATACATATTTTGTGAGGTTTCGAACTCCTGTGAGCCAGACGTACGTTATTTCTTTGGATGTGAAATTTTTCTAGTAATATGATATAATTTGGAAAAAAATTGCCATCCTAAAATATGTAGTATTCCAATGAGTTCCTCTATAGTGAGCTGCAGGTTTATTCAAGCCAAGTTCCAGAATAGCTGTAATAAATATAATTTGAATAAAATTGGATAAGTTTCGCTTTTTAGAAATATATTCGGCTTTTATGTCTTTTTATTTGTGGTAGCACCCCAAAATTTATAACATATGTTACCTTTTGTAGTTAAGTATTGTTGTAATAGTATTTCCTGTGAACCTTCTCAGTCGGTTTCAACTTCTGGGATATATTTCAAAAGTTCATATTCTGTCGATTCGCCGAAACCCCTACCTAAAATTTAAAAAAAAAATAGTTGTAAAAAGTAATTTTTTTCAAGCTCAAATTTTATAATACCTATTAATAATAGTAAAGTATAAAATGAAGCGATATCTATAACTCTGGACTTGGTTTTTCTACTAATTAAATTCAATTTTGCAGCAAGTAAGCAATTAAAATTCAGTAGTAAATAACACTTACCAAGTAGTATAAATCATAGTATGATGTTTCTAGTGTCTATTCATTGATCTTTTTCGACAGGGGCAAAAAACTATTATAGTTACATGAAGTACAATAATTATATACTCGTAGTATTAATACCTTGTATCTCTTACTACCGTGCGTGTTGTCCCATTACTAAAGCTCAGATTTTTGTGTAATTACTGTACCTACTAGATATTGCGTACCCTATATCGTTGGACCTCGTCGTATGGATATGGGAGGATTGCAGAGGAGATTACGGCCTGCTTCTCTAATCAACTTATGGGCATACCATATTGCGTACCACTGGATGTTCTTTTGCGAATTATTTCAATCAACGATAACTATACAAATCGGCTATGATTACAAGTAACTGATTAGTCATGACGGATTCATAGTTTATTTTTAAAATAAGTTCAACTTGATTGGGTTAGTTCTAAGTTTGTATCATATATCTTGCTATTGTACGTATAAAATAATAAAGTTGTGTTTGTTGAATATAATATATTTCCTATTAACTAAACATTTGCGTTTTGAAACATAATTCTATATCTTAGACTAGTGCAACAGTAAGCGGTACCCCATTCCTGTCGGAGTTCATTTCATAACAATGTAGTACAGGAAGTTTGCTAATCCTTTTGTTATAACATCCTAATCTTCTCCTAAACCCAACGAATTCCAAAAGTCAATCGGTCCAAAGACATTTTCTGTTTTCATTGTAAGATTATCTGGTCCTTTCACATATAGATACTTCAAGTCTCCGTTTTTAGATATTGGAAGAAACTCAGCCATATTTATTTTAGGTTCTCTGAAATTAAACAAAATATAAATCTGGTAACTAAATTACTATTTTGTGGTTACTAGTAGAAAATTGATTAATATTGACAATTGTAACTACACCGAAATAAACATATTGCCAACATATGATAACGACATTTTACCGCAAGGTCTCTAGATAGGGCATCCATAAAATCCTACACAAATACTACCAACCCTGTTTTTGCGAAAGACACCATCATATCTAAAAGTATATCCTTCATATTTTCTTCCTCTTGATTTAGAGGATTGTCAAACATAGTTGAGTAATAAAATTTGGCGTCTGATCCATGACCAATACCTGCAAATATAAAAATGGTTTTATTATTTGAGTATAAATTATGATAGATTGTGCGAGAATCAGATATTCTAAGTGAGATTTATACCTAGATCAATATTAAACCCAGTTATGTTCATCGGAATAAAACGGCCAGCGTACCCCATCAATAAGAAATAAACATTAGATTTAACAGCCTGACTTTGTAGATAGGTTGTTGATTTAGCGCCAATGTGGAACATACGATGAGTGCAAGCCTGAAATAATTAAATACACCAAAATTAGTGAGATCTCACCTATTCAGGATACAATGTGTATCAGAATGTCTAATGTTGTGTAAAATAATTTTCATTTTTACAGATACAAGACATCAGTTAGAACCATCCATTTTCAAGGAATTTTTTTTTGTCCAAATTTCATTCACTTAATATGATGCTACACTTAATATAATCACTGTATCTGCACCACCTAATGAATCGATATCCTACCTTTACTATATTCTTATAATTTTCTTTGGTGATATCCTTGTTATTCAAATAATGTTCCTTAATCCTTTGGGATATCTCCTCCTTATGACAATTTTTACAATCATAAAATTCTAGCATAAGCGAAGCCAACTTACTCCAATTGCTGTTCATGGTGTGTATTTCATTATATACCACTGGAAATGTAACAAAATTATAGTTTGACTTTAGGATTAAGTTTTAGTAAATTTTAATCTCTCATGGTGTTTTTGTTAAATTATATCAATTCATAGAGTAATAGATAACTCAGAATAAACTACCGCGATAAAGGTTGGGCAAAAATGGAAACTCAGTCATAGAGTCATCATTCACCCTCAATAGGGAATAATGGGAAAAATATCAAAATTATACGAAACTAGCGAAGAATTCGAACATATAATATTCCAGTACTAGGTACTACATTTCATTGCACAAGCCTAGTTAGCTAAACGTACGAGCTATTGGATATCTTTCAAATATTAATACTCACGTGCAGCTGGAACTGTACCTTCATCTTCCGTCATAGATAGCATTAGAGGAGCATTTGTTATTTCACGAAGCGTCAATTGCTGGTGTGGCATTTTTGTTAAGAAAGCTGATGGTGAATCTTTCTCAATAATAGGTCCAAATGGTACCAGTGGTAGAGACGGTGCTTGGTATAGATTTTTAACAGCGTTCACGATTTGTATAGCTGGTCTTTGTTTTAAACAGCTTCTTACATCCTTGGCGTCGTTGCCAAAACACCCCACAAGATTTGCTAGAATCTTACCATGCTTTTCTGGATATTTTCGAACAACCCATGGATTTAACGCTACTCCACTCTGCGCGTAACCTTTGTGGAACAGCCCTTTAATAGCAAATGATTATTTTAATTACAATATTTAATCAACAATATTTGGTATATCATTGCCTCTCGATAATTTTGAAAAATAATGCAAGTGTGTACTAGCACCACCAGCTGATAATCCGGTTATGGTGACCGAATCCTTATTACCGCCAAATTTCTTGATGTTCTTCTGTACCCACCGTAAAGCAAGCGTTTGGTCCTTTAATCCATAATTACCGTGACCGTCGCCAGCGCTGTAAAACCCTAAAAGCATTTGTAATTATTGGCGCAGAGATCATGTCAAGACCAATGTTTTACCAAACGGTCCAAGTCGATAACTAATACTGACATAAACGACATCTTTATCCATAATTTTTTGCGGAAGGGACATCATACTTGGACTTCCTACCATGAAAGCTCCACCGTGTATGTGAAAAATAACATCTAAACTTTCATTTGAATTAATTGTCTCACGTGGCACATACACGTTCAAGTAAAGGCAATCCTCTTGTCCTATAGTTGGCAGAAATTATTACAATATCACTTATAACCTTTATACTTGTGTTTTATTTTGTGACATATTTCCGCTTTACCTCAGTAGATCAACAATCAACTATACATTAATTGACACCAAAATGTAAATGTGGTTTCATTTACTTGATTTGTAGTTGATATAAAAATGAAAATATATAAGAAAGTAAAACATTTCGCATTATTTCCAAGATGAGTCATAATAGGTAAACATACCTGCAGCACCATCAAATATTCCTGGCAACATTGGTGTTTGTAAGCAAACATATAAATTTTTTGCTTCCAAAATACCACTCCAAGGTTGCGCAGGTTGGGGATCCTAAAAAACGATTAGAATAATTCGTAATTACTTTCAAGGAATATGTTTTTACCTCAAATCTCAAATCATGAACTGGTGGTTTGGCATATGGTATTCCTTCGAATGCCATATATTTTCTGCCATTATACGATTGTTTATATTGACCACGAACTTTGCCATCTTGGAGAAAAACAAGTAGATTGTCTTCAGCGCAACAACCTATAACGTAGTTAGATTATTGTCAAGCATATATCAGGACATGAACAGAATACGACGATATTTGTGTTGTATTAATGAATAAAGCAGAAGACGAAGTGGTGTAACTATGTTTAAAAGTAGCCACCGATTATATCGACTATAAATGGCGATAGTGACAAATACTTAAACGATTGTATGCAGCCAAAAATTTGATCATGACTGGTATGATCGATATTTAGTTATAATGTGATTCCTTGTTATGCAGCATTTCACTTCACGTACTAACCTCAATCCAAATTAGTTTTACAGTTAAATAATTAATTACGAAGATGTTTGATAAGCTAAGAGTCTGTTACAATTATTGATAGAAATTTCTATGACTGTGTCATAACCTCTTTTTTAGTAAAAGGCTCAACCATTGTTTCTGTGCCACGCCTTTTAGGATAAGCAAAATGAAAAGTCCTTTCTGGTACATACTATTAGTGGGGATAAAAAACTAACAAACATGGATAGTATGGAAAACTGTGTGCTGGTATATCGAAAGTTACACGCCAATGACCGAATAGATCTAATATGTTGATTAAGTAGGGATAACCAAAGAGATAGTAGATATTAGGTTTCTGCAACCAGAAGGCTAACGTTTTGAGAACATGGTTCACATGCAACAAATTTTACTTTTTCTATTTCATATACAGTGTTAACATATGGTATGTTAGCGTAGTCTTGTAAACTTCTATTAAAATATGTTGAAAAGCGCTGAAATAATAAATTGAAACATCAGTAGATATACCTTCATATTTCCCTACTGATTTACTTTTTGCAAGTTCTTTTAATACTTTCGCGTTATTAATATTAAACACTAAATACTTACCAACTAAAAAGAAAGAGGCTACAATAAAAAATATTCGTCGAAACATATTATAACATATACTATGCTTTTCTAGGCACTGCTGATTATTATTATTTAATGTTTTCTTACTAAATCTGAGACACTTTATGACTTTCTAATTTGAGCAAGCAGTTAGTAGTTGAAACCGACAAGTCTATGATCACCATTAGAAGCGAGAAAATGCGAACTGTTACGATAGAGAGTTAATCAAGTTCAAGTTGTCAATGAATGAGGAAGTAGTTAGATAATTTAATTAAAATAGTTATTATCTATTTAAGAACTACGAATTGTTACAAGGTCAGTTTATTATGTCTGAGGTCGTAGTTTCATATTTGTAAGTAACTAATACAATCAAAAAAAGAAACACGACTGTGCATTTTATTGTTAAGTTAAAGTGTTATTACTTAATTTTTAATACTAATACATACACAATATATACTATTGTTTTGGATCTGTTACACCTAAACTTATCGCAGATTTTATAGTAGAACTTGAGATATATGTACATCTAACATCTACAACAGACTATTTCAGATATTTTGAAGAGATCCTGCAACTATACAGAAATATGAAATACTGCAATGTTTTCTGATAAACATGTTTACATTGTTCAATTACACTAAACAAACATTTTTTTTTAATTTTCTCTGTAGTATCTATGTAGGTTTTTTATACACGTCAGGTTTTTGTACAAACGTTCTGTCTTACGATGTTTTTCTTTTTACTTTTATTTTATACCGTTTTACGGTACTTTCTGATATCAAACTCCAAATATAATGGGCCAACATTACACTGTTCCACTTTACTGATAACGTTTTTCGTAACAGAAATGTTTTGATGAAATCTCTCGTTGTGTTCATCATTGACGTCGCATTGACGTTGTATTTTAAAGCTCATGTTACAGCCCAGTTTGTTGTAACTACAAAGAAGTTCATTAACAATTGCTATGTAATTGTGAGATTTTGTGTTTCCTAGAAAATTTTGGGCCACACTCTTAATAGCATTCCAGGCACTATGTTCCAAGTCATTTAAAGTCTCTTCAAATTGTGCATCTTGTTGTAGACTTTTAATTTGGAGTTTTCCAAAAATTCTCTCTTTAAGTTTTGTATTTCAAATATTGGGAAATTTTTGTTGAAGGTATTGGAATATACAACCATCCTTATCCATTATTACTTTGACGAAATTCTTCATCAAACCTAATTTAATGTGCAGTGGCGGTAGAAATATTATATCAAGTTCCACTAGAGCCTTATGAAGTATGTATATTCTTCTGTCCGGGAATATACTGAGCGCTGACTGGCCAATAGTTAGCAACATAGTGGACATTTCTCGGTCGACTATCCCACTCACACAGGAAACAACAGTGCTTTGTGCACTCTAGTTGTAAACCGAGTAGAAGTGCTAGAACTTTGAGGTCAGCGCTAATATGCCATTTGTATACTTTGTAATTAATTTTGTCGAGAAGACGAGTCATTTTTAATAAGTTTTATTCATATGAACTGCGTAGCCAACCAGGATGGATGGATAAAAGTTTCCTACGTAAAGAAGGACAGTTTTCAAACTCAATTTCGAAGCATCCATAAAAAGACGCCATTCTCCTGGGTTTTGTTGATTACCAAGTATCAGTATCAAATCATCGACATTATTGCAGAACGAAAGACATTTTCAGAAATGTCCACTCAATGTTCGGCACTACAGAGTATATATTGTAATGTCTTTCTTATTTCAAAGTCACTTTGAAATTCTGTAATATTTAATGTACTTTTTGAAAAACCTATTTACAAAAATTTTTCAACATCCTAACTTCATGGAGCAAATTTAAAATTAGTTTCAGAACCGGCATGAAAGACGAGATAAACTACACGTAATGATGCATGACAAAAAAATGTGTTGGACAGTGTCATAGTAATGGTGCAGTGAAATGCATATTAAGGGTCGGTCTTTCCAACCTCAATTAAGTAGCCGGTTAGCTTAAACAATGATTAAGATACCGGTAAGAGTGTATCCTAACCGTTGTTTAATCTAACCGGCTACTTTATCGAGGTTGGAAAGACCGGCTCTAAGAAGAATTAACTTGGGATACAAGTTTTATAATGTTGACAAAGTGGACGTACCTAGGTACAGCTGGAAGCCAATATTTGCATTGAAATCGATGCAATATTTACCTGCACCTTTAAATGCTTTCATTACATCAGCTGCGGATTTAAAATGCTCCAATTTGGGAACTTTTGTCGAACGGTTTCGTAACAATGAATCATAATTCCAAGTCTTTGCACTTAGCTATACATATAAAATAAGTTTGTATGTTTCTCAGACCCCTTTTTTACTTAATTTCATGCATTCTACGCAAAGTAAAATTTTTGTAAAATCAGAAAATTCGTTGTACTTACCATAAAAAAATATATTTTTACATAGTTTTTTTTTTAATGTGGTGGGTGCTTAGTTGCAGTGACTCCGTAAACTGTATCGCTCGTCTGGCTATCACTGCAACTCTCGCGGTGTAGTTTTTGTGTGTGTATGTTGTGTTCAATTGGCTTTGTGACATCATATCGCCTTTTATGGTGCCGCGCTGTTAATCATTTTGCTCCCAACAGCGAATGGCAAGTCGATACGGGATTAAACTCTCTGAAAAAATGTCACCGTCCCTCAGAGAATTGAACTCCGGCGCCTATCGTCCTCTCACAACAATAGTCAGCCGCCTAACCACTGCGGCCATCTTCTTGTTATCTCCATGATTTTAAAGTTTAGTGAATCTTAAACTTATATGAGTGCGCGAAGCTGCCAACACAGATTTGCTTTAAATACTTGTAGATAAAAGCGTTTTCAATCCGAAAAAGTTCTGTTTTGAACATAAGAAGTTGATTTAAAGAATAACTTGGGTATACTTTCAGTCTGAAAATTTTTACTCAATAGTTATATCTTGAATTTTTTTTGACTGTTTAGCCCATTTACGTAGGTTATCAATCATTACCACAGGGTTTTGCGTTCATAGAAATAAAAACCCTGTCAGGTGACAGTTCTTCAATAAAGTTTTTCATTAAAAAGTCTATTTGTTTTAAAATTTAACAGTAGAATATTCAACTCTAAAACGGAGGCCCTTCTAGAGGAGGGTCGCCAGGAAACACCGCATTGTTATCTTTCCATACGTAGGTATAAATAGTCTCAGTTACAGAGATTTTTATTTAATGCTATCTCTATCTTACGTTTAGGTAAGTAAGACATAGTTATTGTATAAACTCAGAAACCTGGTTCTATATTTACGTATTGAGACAGTATGTCAAGTAGTCAGTGCTAATACGTTGTTTGATATGCGCGTATATTTGATATATTCAAGTGTATTTAACAAATAAAAGCAGCAGGACGTATGTATACTCTTTTCTGGAGCACTACATATATGTATATATATATATATATCTAGTACGAGTTAAGGCGATTCCAATAAGAATAAGGAGTTGAGAAAATAAACAAGCTACACTAAAACAGACGGCAATTCAAATAAATTATGTTATAATGATGTTTTCAGACACGCACCTGTGTTTTGTGTTCAATATACTGCCAATACACGAAAGATGCTTTTCTCGTTTAATTTTGGTCTTGTTAGAACGACTTCCTTTCTACAACCTATGAATAACACTGTGGTAAAATATAGTAACATAATCAGATCTGTTAATAATGATAACATAAACGAGAGATATTTCTTTTACATTTTTCAGACAACATCTACAAAAAATTAATTAGATCATGTTCGGAAATGTTTATACACATAAAATTATAAGCAGCGAAACTGCTCCTTCTCAACCTTTTCGCGTAAAAATTTATAAAATGTAGCATAAATATATTTCAGTGAGCCGAAAAAGAGTTTAATTTCGGCTAATTAATATCTCGTTTTACAGATTATAACGGGACGCGACAATTTCAATCATTTTATTTTATTAAATGTATTAACGTGATGAGGAAAACAAGCACTTATTAAATATATTAAAGAATATTATTTTATTAATTTATATATTTATATTTATTAATTTCCTTATGTTAAAATTTCATGTATTCTTAATAGTTAAAAAATGTAACGGTTTTAACCGATAACGAGTGAACAGGTGGCTTTTAGTAATACTGTACTTGCGTAGGAATATTGGCTCGCCTCCGAATATCATAAAACACTTCCCGTCAGGACGCTACGAGTTTAGTCCGCGTTGTAATTTTTAATAAAGCTTGTCAAGTTAGTGCCAAGTTAGTGTTCTTGTAATTATTATAATTATTTAAATAATCAGTAAACACGGCCTTACTATTAGGCCGTGTTTTCTGGGAAGGTCCAGCACGTAGCCATAAAATAAAAATACTGATAATTAAGAGATTGCAAGAAAGAACACGCCCGAGCCCCAAGACAGACCACCCGAAGGCAACGGACATTCTTCGGGAAGAAACAGAGTCAACGAGCGTACGCGAAGAAAGAAGTTGTAAAGGTATTTGGCGAAAAAAATGTTATATTTTATAAATGCGAGCTCGTAGAGAATAAAGTTATTAACTATTATCTTATGTAAATTTTGCCGCTGTTGTCCTCTTAAATCCATATACACTGGAACCTCATCTATATCGCTCACTTATGTCCACCCTCACTTATCTTCGCACTATAGCACTCACTTATATCCGCTCGGCATCCACCACCCGATAGTGCACCTATTCACATGAGACAATCAGGGCGTAGCACGGCGTTTCCTCTCCGCTAACGGGATAAGAGCGGGGACCCCTCTTGAGAGGATATGAGTGAATGTTTACGTTTCGCAACCGCTGATATAGACGAGGTACCAGTGTATATGTATATATTTAGCTCTGTTAGTTGTTTAGTCAATCGCGTAGTTGTTTCAATTTAAATGCACCTTTATGCATTTAGCATTAAGGTTTTGTTCCACATGTTATAATACAGGGTTTCCACGGCCAAGTGGGACATAGGCAGAATACATGTAAAATCGGTTTTCGGTGAATATTATCTCCCTAATACTACTTCATTCAAAATTAAGGGCCGCATATTATAACTGGGTTAACAATGAACATCTCCACAATCATAGTACAAAGAAAGTCATTTTAATAAAGCCAAAAAATTATTATTTTTAAATCTATTGTTCGTGAATTCCTAATAAGGCTTTTAATACGTGACTTAGTTCAAGCGTCCATGGCGCAATGGTTCGCGCGACGGCTTAATAACGCAAATGCACGGATTGTTTAGGGTTCGAATCCCGGCAGATTAGTTTTTTTTTTTATTTTTTATCTCCAACAATAATGCTACAAATTCAATAACACTACAAAAATCAGAGATTTTGAAGACTATAAAACCGATTTTTTGAGGATTAAGGTAAATAATGAATAATTTTTACAATAACAAAAATGATCACGTGCTATTATATTATTCGATTTTTAATTGTTACTAACGATGAATCATTTGTCAAAATAAACAACAAAACTTAAAAAAAAAAAATAAATAAAATTCATTTCTCGGATTCGAACCCCAAACAATCTGTGTCTTACGTTATTAAGGCGTCACATGAACGTCTGCGCCACGGCCACTTGCACTAACTAACGTGTTAAAAGCCTTATTAGGAATTCATGTAAAATAGGTTTAAAAATAATAATTTTTTTGGCTTTATTAAAATGACTTTCTTTGTACTATGATTGTGGAAATGTTTATTGTTAACTCAGTTATAATATTCGGCACTTAAATTTGGATGAAGTAGTATTAGGGAGATAATATTCACCGAAAACCGAAAATTTTTCCTATGTCCCACTCGGCCGTGGAAACCCTGTGTATATTCATTCGTGTAAATTTGTCTACATATTCTGTATTATTATTTATTGTTAAAATATTACAAATCCTCCATTTACCGTATGTACCTAAGAACGTAATAGGAAAATATTATAAGAAAATCTGTCAAGTACCTGTTTTTCTTTATTACGTTAGAGCAGCTTTCAACTTTCTCAATTTAAATGACACTTGGATATTATTGCATTTTTTGATTCTACACTCGATTTTACGATCTGTGTATTAGATTTCCTTATGGATTTTTAAACTATTTTTGAGTTATCGTGACTTTTTAAAAATCTTGCCTTTTCCAGTTATTTTTCGTAAGGTTTCTCTCGTTCGCATTTAAACGTACGACCTTTATACTCTAGCAACGCAAGTGGAACCATAAGGGTTGCAAAACCTATTTCGAAAACCCTAGTGGCAAACCTGAAGAACTTTGTTACTATTAACGCTTTTAGTCAAACATCACTTCCTTCAGTCTATTCACATTTGAAAGTAGGCTATGTGAATGACAACAGAGAAAACAGATACTTTATCAAAGTGAATTTCATGATTGTTATTGATCCAATAAACAAATAAAAAATATATTAATAATAAATAAAACACGTTTCCTTGTAAAGATGCATTTTATAAAGTTTTAAAATGAGATAAATCAACAACGGAGAGATTATTTAGTTCAAAAGAAGTTGCATGTATCAAATTCCGAGGAATAGTATAAAAATAAATCACTACATTTACTTGATTCTTTTCACTTACAGCAATAGGCTGTGTGTAGTTCTTGGTTACTCTAACACTAATAAATAAACCAATAAATCAATCAATGCTATGGAAGATGTGCTCAACTGTAGTTGAATTGGAACTATCGAAAGTAAAGCATTGCAATTTTCTCCGATAGTCAAGCAGCCATAAGGATAGTGCTTTATCAGACTAAACAACCTAGGCAAAGAAAACAGAGTTGCATTTTACAGGGTGCCAGAACATATTGAAATCAGCACCAACGAATCAACTAACCTTTTAGCAAGGAAGGCCGCCACAACTTTGTTTGTAGGGCAGAATCCGTATTACGGTATGACATCTAATTGCACCACTATTACGGAAACCTGAGCCAATTATTTCGGAAGAAACGTTATAGATGAAGAAAAAATGTCTCATCTCAAACCATCAGTTATTGTAGTTTATTAACGCCATTAGACAATTGGGAGAACGAAAGGAGACCCAGAGATATACCTTACCCACTCGCGTAGGGACCTGTACAGATTAGTGCAGGGGACTACCGTGCTAGAGTGGGTAACTTGAACTTACAGATGTGGCACAATAATCCTGATGGCTGCGGTGCCTACCTGTAACTATAGGGCGAGCGGATCTGGTATTCCGAGAAAAAGCCCTTAGATTATCTGCAGAGCTCTGAGAGCAGGCAAATACTAGCAGCTTACAGCTCATGCGAGGGACCACAATAGATCGCAGTGCAATATTACCCTCAATTAAATCTAAAAAAATCATAATTCTGTTCTTCTAAAACCTCTTATCCAAAGTTCTGCAGGCTGTGTTAAAATTTTTTATACATTCAATATAAATGTACAATAAATGTTAAACCTCACTGTATAATCAATAACAACAACTACGAAAAATCGATCATATTGATGCGAAAATTAGTTTTGTGTCTAAATCCCTAAAAATATATAGGGTGTTCAATTTAAAGAAAATTAGCTGAGGAAGTTCATACCTCAACTTTTTCACCAAATTTTGAACACCCTGTATAATCTGTTGTGGGTTTCGATATTTGTCTTGTAACCGTTAAGGCTCTAGTTACGATTTCTAAAATTTGGAGGTTGTACGATGTAATAAGAACGAAAGAGAGGCTAGTAAAAATTACTCCGCAAAAGACAAAATTTAAAAAATGATTGTAATTTCGAATATAATGTATGGGTAAAATCTTATTCCATGATCCGAAAATGCAAATTATACAAATGTTCTATTTAAATGTAAAAAGTTGGCTCTATCGAAAGTTTTACGACCCAAAACATATTTTAGAACATAAAAGGCAATAGAATATCCTTTAACCCGAAAGTTTCACATTTATAAGTAGTTAGAAACTTATGTTTTAATTCCTGATTTATTTCACTCTAGAGGTCAATAAAACTTAAATAATTGACCAATTTAGCAACATATAATAATATGTTTTCGTTAAATAACCTTTTATTTGATGCCGCGCTGTTAATCACTTTGCTCCCAACAGCGAATGGCAAGTCGATCCGAAGGATTAAACTCTAGAAATTGAAAAAAATGTCACCGTCCCTCCAGAGAATTGAACCCCGGCAAAAAAAACCTAGTCAAAACACTAAAATTTTAAAAAAGGAAAATAATTATAAAAAAAGTACGAAATGATATACATTAAGAAAGATGAAAACCGGTAAATTTTAGAACGGATATTGATAATTTAAGCGTTATTTACAATAATTTATTCACGCATGAATTTTATTAATTTTAAGCTCTTGACTAGGTTTTTTTGCCATGTTTTTCCCTAGTCCTTGAACAGGCCATAGAGCTTGACAAAAAATAGATTGATTGAATAATTCAAACATTTCAAAAGGAACTCGAATATAATGTATCGTAAAATCTATTCCATAATCCGAAAATGCAATATTATACAAATGTTCTATTTAAATGTAAAAAGTTGGCTCTATCGAAAGTTTTACGACCCAAATTATATGTTTAGAACATAAAAGGCAATAGAATATCCTTTAAAAGAAAGTTTCAAAACATTTATAAGTAGTTAGAAACTATGGAAACTTCTAATGCACGGGTTCCGTGGTACATCCTGTATATAACCTTAGTTTTAACATTAGCACCAACTACAACCACTTTTGTTGAATTAATAAAACTGTTTTTACTATTGCGGTTTTTACTTGTCTGATAAATTCACAGGTCATAAACTTTAGGATACATTCCATGGAAAACGCCTGCCATTATTGTTTGATTACGTTGTAAAATGCTAAAACATACCTGTGACCTGTTTCACTGTTAACATGGCTGCCTTAAGTAGGTATATAGTAAGCTTCATAAAAATTTAAATTGCTGCAATATACTCACGTATAACCTCAGACATGTCGCAGTTTACGATTTTCTTTTGTGTCATATTAATTTATATAGACGAGACAGAGTTTATGGATCTTGGTACTTACGCTCATATTACGTTTAGCTTACCTAGATGTCTCGACAATCGTTAGTTAGAGATTATAATATAAAGACGTCAAATAATTAAATCAACTGAAACACTTAAGAAATAGGAGTAACCTGTAAAGGTGTGGTATATTCAAACAGAAGCTATTAATTAAAATGATGTACAGTGATGATGATGATTTTCTTTTCTGTTTTGCGGCTTCTACTAAAACGATTTCGAGGAAAAGATTAGAGCTAATGTAATATATTATATGGCGCTTTCAAGTCAATTCAACGTCTTACTTTAGAGTAGTACAATAGTTTCATAATGAGACTAATTATAGAAAACATTAGATGTAATATTATAGAATAGTTTCTTATAATCAATCTCTGTGGAAAATATAGATATATTCCTAAACTCAAGCATGTGATCTATTTTGAGGTGGTGTTCAACTAGTACACAAAGCAAGCTTCAAAGGTTCTGCCTGTCTTTGAGGCTAAGCTAGCAGTGCACGGAAGCCCCACACATGTGAACACGAATAGAAAAGTTAAACATCAAGCGCTTTATGGGCGTTGTTTATAGTGCTACTAACGAAACGGTTGTATAATTCCAGGGACAATGAGATGGTTGCGATTACGTTGTGTGATGACCTGAAATACGATATTATTGAACAAATTTTGGGGATATCCATCATTCACAAATCTGTTTCCCAGTTGTTTCAATCTTCTTAGGTGAAAAATTTCGAGTATAGGCTTTAACATTCTACCACGCATACGAGCCACAATATTAATCCTTTGGTTAATAAAAAAGTTGGCTCGAACTTAGTGTATATACCTTAAAATGTGTGCTTAGTGTATCAATTTGAGATAACGTTTTACCCCAAAAGTCAAAGAGTTTGTAAGTTGAAAGACAAGGAAGGGGCCATAGAAGTTAAGGACGATACTATTTTAGCGAGTAAAATGTTTGAGCTTTCTGTTTCTTATCAAATATTTTTTTAATAGTGTGTCATCTAGTTTTATTAATAGCTGTGGGATGGATCTGTAGTAATTGGTAATTACAGACGCCTGGAAATAGGCTTTCATATAACGATTGGTTTACAATAAGAAACATCTAACTTTTAATCAACTGTAGTGATGTTATCAATTATAAATTGATCCACTATATTTAAGTTACCACGGTTGATGAAGTAGTTGGTGATGATATTATCGGGACGAGATCTTAGGATGCTAATATATATATAATGGTGAAAAACATCCCTTATGGGATTGCACCGCCCCCTAAGGAGCTTTCTAGATCCATTTTTTGGGGTGGATCAGTCCTCATTTCCAATTTTATGCGTTATCTCTCTCCATATCTGTCTGAGTCCGGCTTTCTCTTTCCACCTAACTACTCCTGCTCTTCTCAGATCCTCTTCTACCTCCTGTAGCCATCTCGTTCTTGGTCGTCCGCGTCTTCTTTTATTCGCAGGTTCCCACATTAGTAACAAGCGTAACACCGAAGACGGTCCAGTTCTCCATACATGCCCCAACCACTTTGCCCTTTTCTGTTTTATTTCTCGAACTACATCTTCACCCTTCAGCTCTTTCCTTATGTCACTGTTCTTCCTTGCTCTATACAAATTTCTTCCTATTTTGACCGGTCCTAATATTGATCTCATTATCCGTCTTTCTACTATTCTGAGTGTCTCTTCTTCTTTTTTTGTAAGTGTCATTGTTTCCGCGGCATATGTTATTATTGGCTTTATCATTATTCTATATATCATTAGTTTTGTGTTTCTCGTAACTATTTTACTTTTTAATAGTTTCTATGATGCTAATGGGGGTCCTATTAATGATACTCTCGAGGTTAGCCAGAAATTTACAAATACACATATCTATATTGATGTGTTATCTGGACACATCTGTTAAAGAACTTATCACACTTGGTTACGTTGTATTGTAATTTAACAATTCAGAGAGAAAAAGAGCAGAAATTATTAGTTTACCCTTAGATACGAAAACCTTAGAAGAAAATTTTTAAATCATAAATGTAATTCTGAAAGAATACGCTCCTAACGTAACCTGTTAAAACGTTCAATCCTCTTCGAGGTCTTCCCTCTTTCTCCTCATAGCCGTGATATTAGCTTTTTACTCCTTTACTCCTTTCGATATCATTAAGAAAAACACGGGCGTCTTCTACACTTTAAAAGGTTATATTTTCTGGATTGCAAATCGATTGGATTGTTAATATCTGAAAGATTCTTGATACGACTACGTGCCTATATAGCTCCACATAGAATTATGAAATTTTTTTACTACAACAAATAACATTTTTGATTTTATGTACGACATTTACATTCGGAATGTGTTTAAGATTTGATACGTCCCACAATGGTTTCTTCGGATAGGCTCTTACAAAGATAACGTGATCTAGTAGTAAGTCGAATTATATGTATGTTGCGGCAATTAAAACAAATTGAATGTGATAAATGTGTAGATATTCTAGTACGTGGTTTGTCTACGTTTGAAACTGAGCGTGTATATAGCTACCGTTTTTTTGTTAAAGTGGCAAATTTAAAGGTAAATGTTTAGCGATATAAAAGCAGCACAACAATAAATAATTGGTTAGATGTCGAAATCATTGACTAATTGTAAGGCCGGATTATTTATACCAGCAAGTTATGAAGTGATCAGGAGCGTCTAATTCGACACGGATGCATATAAGTATATTACTAATGGCTATGAGAAACTTTTACTAATAGTGAACGCATCCAGAGACTGCGTTTCGAAATTGTGCTCCAAGCAGTAATTAATATAACGGTTATCTACTAATCACTGGTTTAAGATTTTCAGCGAGGATAGAACACATTCATCTAGGTAATTACACGCTTGCCTATCATTTGTCATAGAGATAAACTCAATAATTCATTTAACAGGTTTTGGTAGGCCTCGTTTCCTAAAAACTAGATTCTGTATTCGAATAGATTGCTTGCCTAAGTGTGAAATAAAACTGATAGTATCGCTACTATTTCCGTGTATTGCAATATTTGTGTTGGCTACATATCACATCTAAAGAAAATCATTTTTATTAATTTGTGCGCTCTGCCATAGTTCCGTCTAATTTTGCAGTTCTCGTCAAAACATTTAGCAACAATATGAGTTGTGAATCACCTAGAATTACATTTCTGAACATAAAGAAATAGCACAGACATTATTTTGTCAATATCACAACTGTGAATTATAGAAACTTAGCTTAGACAGACATCCTACGAAATCAGGCATTACCTTCCAGTGTATAAAAGCCTCTAACATAGTCAGAAGTTTATTTATTGCTATAGCTAAACTGTTATCCGAGAAGGAAAAACTATATAACTTGTTATAAATAGGTAGGGTTTTTAAATCGAGCGATAGCCAACAAAATAGGACGATCTCATCATCTCAACCGCAATATGATAAAGTTGAATAATTTCTACGGCAAAAATCGCTCTAAGGGGACTAATCAAGAACTAATACGAAGGCGGGGCTCATTGATATTTCGATTAACCCCCTCTGGATATGCAACAACACAACAAATAAAATGTAATTTAAATTTACCAGTAATTAACAAGCGTGTACAACGAATTTCATCCGGCAGTAAATGTTTTTGGTGGTTAAAAAAGGATTCAAAAGCATCCTGAAAAGAAATTCATACGCCCACAAGACTGAAATTTGTGTAAGATCATATGAGATGTGATAATGTATGGAGGAATGTTATATTGTCTGACGAAAAGAAATTTAACTTGGACGGGCCTGATGGTTTCAAACATTATTGGCACGATTTGTGCAAGAGCACTAAATTTACGATCAGCCGAAATGTTGGTGGTGGTAGTATAATAATTTGGAACGCTTTTACCGATAGCAGTAAAGTATGTTTTATTTCTTAATGAATAAATTGTAATTCTTGTATAGAACTTCTAGAAATATGTAGTTCTGATAGACTTTGATGAACAATTGCCGACATAAGACTGAATATTTGAACAATACAATGCAGCTATCCAAGACAGCTAATTCCAAACAAACAAAGAGGTGGTGTGATAAAAAAGGAATCAATTTCTTTCAGTGGCCTGCTCGCTCGCACGATCTGAACCTCATCGAAAATCTTTGGGCAATATTGGCAAGAGACGTGTATACTCTAATAAGCAATACGTTAGTGTCCAAGAACTAAAATCTGCGATAACGTCGTATCGCAATAATATTCCTATTTCAACATTGACCAACTTGATAGACAGTATCCCCGACGTTTGTAGTTATTTTAAATAGATGATCTAACACTCACTAGTAAGTTTAGAAACAATTATAATTTTTTTATGTACTTATTTTGTTTATTAATTTTGGGTTAACAGACCTGTACAAATTTCACTGTTTTGTAAATATTGTATGTATAAAATGTTATAATTTTTTTAATGTTATCTTCTCTTGAATTTTTGTTTCTTTGTAGTTAAGCATTAATTTTGATGCATAATTTGCCGAAGTTATTAAGAAATCCCAATATTCTGTTTAAAGGTTTATACGGCACCATCGAAATTTCGTTGAGCGTATGCGGCTTCGATTTAGGGAATACACAAATTACATAAATGTAATAGTTAACAAATATTCGAGTTATAGGCATGATGTTCATAATAATAATCAAAAATGAATAATACATCAATTTATATTATATGTAAAATAAAGTATATATTAATAACAAATTCTTTTCATAAGCGCAAAGATCAGAAACTGGGAAGTTAGTACTTAATCATTCTCATTATCTTTTCGAACACAATATTTTGCACATCTATAATTTAACAGATATATATGTTTAATGCATAAGCAGGTTGCATCAATAAATATATTCTACAAATTGTTTACTACTACTCAAGAATTTTATATTTATTCTTGTGTATGTCTGAAAGGACATAGAAACAATCAAACAATTACAATTTTATTCTCTATCTTGTACAATGAAGCAGTAATTTAGCACATATTAGTTAGTTTAGTTGAAAGCATATATACAGATTTTTTATTTTATAAATGTATCACCAAAAGGATTTAATATTTTTAAACATAAAATGCAAAATACACCGTTCTAGTCAGGGAAACTATTATTGCAACCGATATCGTATTATCAAAGCAACAGCAAGTTACTATATATTTGAAATATATGAAATAGAGAGACAAAATAATTTTGTTGATTGTAATAATACTTAGTAACAGCAAATGAACTTACCCCGTTTATATTTATTAACGAAGCCGACACAAATTCACATTTATAAAGCAGTACACTTCTCACAATTTTACCAAAAGTCATCATGTCCATTGATCACTTGTGTACCTACATATGTCACTTGTACGTCACAATAATAATGTTTTTTTTTTCACTTTTATATTCGAGTTATCTACATATATATATATATATATCTATAGAATAATTAATAACGATAACCACTATAAGTTTGTGTGCACCATTGCAGGTATCAACTAAAATTGCGCCCTTCGAATAGTTTTAAATAAACATGCATTTGCAGCTCCTTGTGACGCATCATCAAAAAAGTGTTAATAGCATTTCTTGCCATGTTTTTACTTTCGTTTAAAATAAACAATAATAATACAATTCCAGCAAACAGAATTAAAGGAAACGTATGTATTAATATTTTTCACAACACCTAATATTATTCGTTTTCAGTATAACACTTATTGTGACAATATGTAGAGGTTTGCATATAAAAGGTATGCTTCTTGCATAGAAATATGAATTTTTAATATTCGCTATAAAGATATTTCAAGGACAGAAATGGTTTTAGATTACATTTGTCACTTACGTAACTCATACTGTATGTTCATTTTGATTTGAAAAAGATGGCACATATCAACAAAAACTTCTAAATAATAAAATTTCGTCCATAACAGTTCGCTTAACGGTAAGCGAAAATTTCCAGATATACATTTCCACTTACAGCTTGAGGAAATGTTATGATAGATTTTTTTTTATTTACGAAGATTCTGATCCTACATATCCATATTTACCAACGTTGTTTTTAGAGGATCATTCATTATTTTTTTTAACCGTCAAATTTCAATTCAGACACAAGTGAAGTATTTGTTGTAGGCGTGAGGGCCAAGATACTTTTATGAATTCCGAGCTTTTGCACAGCTAATTTAATGATGTAAATTTAGGTTTTTATTGTTTCTGATAACAGCATAAATTAATAAAGCTCGCTATAAATTAACAGGCGGTTTTAGCTCCTAAAATGTGCTGTGTACATACAGTTAGCACTGCAGTAGAAAAAAATTCAATACACAGTCAGGTAGTTGCATTTCTTCTGTACTATGGTTACTGTAGTAGCGTTTCTGTAATTATTTTCTCTCCCATACAAGGGACTTCGACCGAGTTCATTTATTATCATTGGAGCTATAAAGTTGGTTAAATTAGCAAATGTGTTGGTGCTTAAATTTGAACATTCAATTTCATTTTAATAAGGCTCCCTATAAGATAAAAAAAATGCTGTCATGCATTGTTAGTGACACTTATCATCATTAGTAAATTATTGTCTTGAAACTGCAGATTTCCGTGGAACAGTTATGAATATTAAATCAAGTACAACTGGAGAATAATATCGAGTTCTAGCTAGTGTTTCTGCGAAATAACACTAAATGAACTTAATCTGTTGTATACACATTGTTAATAGCGTGTACCTACTCGTATATTATAACTTCTACACTAAGTGCTCTACTGTAGCATAGGTACCGCGAAACATAAACATTTTCGACTGAAATAGCAATCACAACGACAGTTTATTATGCTGCAATATTAACGAGTAAAAGCTAAATTCTCATCGTGTGCGTTACGTTTGCAAAATAACACCAATATCAAAATTCGAAGTACAACAGGCAGTAGGATGTGGGTGAGAGCATTCACCTTCTCGAATGTCGGTTTAGTAAGTGGGTGTTAAATGCAAATAATAGGAGTATATGTAAATGTATGGGTATATCCAGAGGCATGACAACAAAGCGATATATCTACGCGTTTACGTGTTACATAGAATTGAGTAATAAACTCCTTCATTTTTGTTTTAGAAATAGTCTTTCTGTGAATATAGGAACACATAAATCACACTAAATTCTGAAAATCACTTTTGTTTCAAAAATATTACTAGCGCTGGCAACATCAATTAACTCACTCTTTCTCGTGTTGCTAGTCGACGGACAACTTTCGTAGTGTCTACTACCGAAAACCACTAAATAGATATTGTGTTAAGATTTATGAGAAATAATATAGCAAAGATCTACATGAGATTTATTCCCTTTTTTTCTCTTATTCAAAGTAATTCGTCCGTTAAAGTTAGTCTTGTATACATACGATGTGGATTGTAAAATGCTTAAATAAAGCTAAAATAAGTTATCATCTAAACCTTAATACTATTACTAATTACTAATGTAATAGACATTCATAAAATAACTTACTAATTTCATAGATTATGATTAACGTTTTCGAATTGAAGTTGACAAATTCTGGTGATAGATACACTTTTACCGATGTGACAGGGTTATTAACTTTAACTTAGCACATTACCAGAATGATAAATGACTTTTCTTATGAGCTTAATTATCTACAGCGATTTGATTCATTACCTAACCGCGTTAATAGAAATTGTACTACTAATGGAACTAAATGCGAAGCTAGCAGAGATATTTTGGCACCCAGTTAGACTTACAGACCCGATTAAAGTTGTAGATGAGTTATTAGCAAGTTTTCTGCTTGTCAGAATGGTGAATAGGGTGTACTGATCTACTACACCATCTACTATAATATTTTATGGTTTTCCTACATGCATGTCATCAGTGTACATAACAAAGCCGTAAAAAATTTTACGCAAAGCTGAATAGACAATAAGCATTGTAGAGGTAATCGTAACTAGCTTATGAAACTGTGGAACCTCTCATTAAAACTAAAAGTTTTCAATTTATATAAGATTAATAGAATTTACCCATTTTAATATGCATCTAGAGGAAATGTATTGATCAGTATATCGATTGAGCATATACTTAGAAACATAAATAAACACCTACAAACAAACGTCTCCAATGCGTAGCAAAAATAACTGTAAAATGTATAGGCATCTAAATTATAGGTGTGGAACGTATATATAGAAGCCGTGTTTGTTATTCTTAAAACTGGGTATGAGTATTAACTTGTTTTCATCGCACACATTAACTTTGTAAGAAGTCTAAGGTACCGTATGCTCTTCAATAAAACCTAATAAAGTAATAATGAAAAGCTATAAAATTCTGCAACACTCATTTACACTGGTTCTTATCCACAGTAACTATGTATGCATGCACATACATACAATTATGTACTACTGAATTTAATCCTTGGTCGGTAATGCTTACTATTATTACATTTGTTATGAATTTATAATGCTATACGTGTGTTACCTCTCTAGCTGGCGCTACGACAGTTTTAGGTATAAACACATACATACAGTACTACAATGAAGGTACCGTGTTCTTGTTTCACTAGAGGTTGTGAAGTGGATTGACCTGTTGGAGCATAAGCTTATCATACTAACTTGCGGGTCCGTATTTAGCTATTTTTTAGAATTAAAGCATTTAATTATACCAGTATTCCTTACTATCAAGTAGAAAAGATTAACAGGTTCATTAATTAATTTGATTATTTTACTTAAAACTTTAAAATATTTACGCGAATAATTTATTAAAGTAAAACTTAAATCGGTCTTCGTAACTTATTGCATGCAATATGTTATAAAGTTCTCATGTACGCTTGTCGCTAACATTCTTCACATAGCACATCGAGTTGTCTAAATATTTTTATTTCCATCGTTCCTCAAATTCTTTAAACCGTATAAATATAGGCATTGGTTAGAGAACGTCAGTCTAGTAAACTGATATGTTTGATGAACGCGGTAGTAGGGCTCTGCGAGTAGATTTTCGATTGAGTACGTGTTTGATGGACATAAATTACAGTCCATACAGATGAAAAATATACATTTATGTTAGACTCTCATGTAGAACACGATGATTACACAAAGAATACCGCACCATACATACATTTGTAATAATTTAACAACGCAATGGAATTCTTGGCACAAGGCATGCACAAAACAGTAACAGGTTGTAAGCGAAGTAGCAGTGCCTCACTCTTTTAAACCTAAAATGTGAATATTATTTGACTAAACAAGAAGGCCTACATATTGTGAGGCCATGATTTGATATTACTACACAAGTAGTTTGGAATTGCAAAGAAACTCTCAGCGAATAATGCGGAACAGAATTTCACACAAAAAATAAATAATTTAATAATATAATTTTTACTTTTTAGATATCTGCGTGTGAGATAGATGTGCAAAATTTCTTCGCTAGCTATTTTGATTTGTTGTACAATCTGTACCAACTTTGAATTTTGGTGTTATATGAATTTGCGATAGCATCAGATGTTATTGTCTTAAGAATCTAGTGGTGAATGTAGAGATATTAATTTGAATTGGCTTTGATGCATTATCAGCTTCGTGTATAAGTCGAATGATCAAAATGCATAGTGTTCACCTGTTTATGTATGCCTCCATATCATTTATTGCTATTGCTCACGAATCAGTTTATTGAGGCGCGATTATGACTCTTTACAATTGTTTCACTTATAAATTAATGTATAAAATTCTTGTAGGTGCACATATACGTGATATGTTGACATGTTATAATTTTTCCATTAAAGAGTCTATTAAAGAAAACATTAATTTAAGGTTATTATAATTTGCAGTTGTCATGTTAATCTAAACGATTTGTCAGTGAAAATAGACGTACTATATACAAATGAAATAAACCTCCATCTCTGAACAGAAAGAAGTTTATTACACCACAATATGTTCATCCAGTAAATCGACAATTTCGACACTATTCTCTGTCATTTTAAATATGCTATGCATATCAATTGCTTACATAACATTTCATCATTGTCCACCAGAAGCTCAAATAAAGAATTTAAATAGAAGATGTAAATAATAATAGAATTGTAGACGTGATTTTCACTGCGAAAGCATATATGTACATGCATACATAATAATAGTCGAAGTTAACTGATTAGTAAATCGGCGAAGCGTCAAAAATAGCTTTAGATAGATTTATCGAAGACAAAGATAAACGATAATCAATGCTTCTCTGATATGATATTGCGTTACAAACGATATCTCATTGTGACGTAGTCAATGATGTCATTATCTCCTTCAATTACCGCACCAAAGTTAAACGTTAATCGTGCGACGCGCTGCAAATAATGTTGTGTTACATCAGATGCCCAAATACATATGCTTTAGTACCTATCGTATTCCCTTTTTAAGATGGTATATCAAAATAGGATTTAGATTCTCACACACGGTTACACAAACAACCGAAGATAAGCTTCCATGTGTATAAATGTTTTAATGTTTTTTCAAGTGAGTAAAGTGAGAAGATAAAATATGTTTTTAGAAAATATGCAATCTATTTTATTACCACGTGAAAACCATTGAAAGTATTTTTGCAGAAAATCTAGTACCTACTTTGAGTTATTTTTGTATGACATAATAATTTGAAATAATCAATTTAATTTAGACTAACTTCTAAAATAAACTGTACACTTAAGTAGTTTTTTTGTGTCTACGTATAACAAAAATTGAAAATTAAATTATTAAACAAAAATTATTTAAGGTTGGATTTTGTATTGCATATTTGTACCTATTTAGGTCCATTTTTTGCTGTAATTGCAGTATGCGAATTGAATGAATTTAAAATTATAATATTATACACAATTTTTGCAAAGGACCGATAAGTAAACGAATACAAAGTAAGTGAACCCAAAAAATGTGCGGATACTGAAATCTGAAACAGTATTACTAAATACATTATAACTTTAAGGTGCGGTTTCCTAGAAGCATCGGTCGGCCGAAATCCACCGCGACTGAAATCCGCTGGAATTAGACGTACGTTTTTAAATGAAGGCGGATTCCTAGAGTCGGTCGGACGCCGAAAAAATTTCCGTTCACTTTGGTCGGTTTCGGTAGTCGGTTCTATTCAGTCGATGGTTGATTTCAACCGAGAGCGGAACGGAATTTTAACGAAAATGAATAATCCAAAACTGTCTTTTGTTGAAGAAGAACACTTAATAAACTTAATTAAAGAACATCCAGCCTTGTATAATTGCAAATTAAAAAGTTACAAAGACCAAACATTGAAAAATAATATATGAAAAACTATTGCACGTAGTTTGGGACGGTCAGATAAGTTTTTCGACAATTAAGTAAATGAAGGGCGCAATTTTCCTCTTCTGGTTCTTCTTCAAGCAGAAGTAAAACACATATTTTTCTTTTCAATACGTTGATGGCCAACAAGCTTCGACGAACTACGACGGAAATCTTAAAAACTACACGACCTAGGACTCCACCTCCGCGACCGAATTCCACTCGGTTCCGCTACGCTATCGGTTCCGTCGTCCGCCACCGACAGTCATAGGAAAGCGTAGCTTTATATACTTATCAAAATAATGAACCTGAAGCTAAAGAACTGGCTTCTGTTGTATCAATAATTATATTAAACTCTTCTGATTTATTAGTTCCTACCTTAGTTAGCGTATACTCCAGTCCTTAAATCTTTTGAAAAACTACAGAACTCCGGTTAAATAAAACATAACTGAACTAATGTATTTTCTCACGTCCATTTTATCATTTAAATTATAGAATCAAAGTATCAGTTGAGATGTCAAGCCGGAAGCCATGATGACTGCGAATGATTGAGTATTGTAATGAGGATTGTATTCTTTTAAGTAATTAAAAGTTAGATATTACACTCTCCATAAATGACCGAAATTGGCTAACACTAACAGATTAGTTGATGTTAGGAAAAGTTTGGAATATTGTACTGCAGCATTCTTCCAGTAAACTAGCAGATATTTTGTCTAAGGCGGTTGACCTCTTATACGACAGATTGAGAATAAGGTAACATCAGTAAATATAACTACAATGAAAAACATAAATTGGTTACTTACCATTATTTATGAGGTCCAAAAAACATCACTGTGATTACCAGAACGGTCACAAATCGTAATTTCATCAATAGTAAACGTAAAGTGCAATTTCAGGATTATTTAAGATATGCTCGTGGTGAACAATAACAAGTTTATTATTTTTTCGTTTCAAGGTTTAACGGCATTAGGGCTACGCTCCACATTGTTTTAATTTTTCGATTTTCCGATTGATCAATTTATTTTTTGTAAAATAGTATTTCCTATTATTTGATTTCATTATTTACTTCTTTTTAAGTTACCTCGAATCAATCTCAATACAAGTACTTTCGCAGTCAATATTTCCCCTCAATGTATTAAATTTTTAATTTCTAGATTTTTGTTATGACGCTCTTTTTTATCAATTGTGCTAAAACAACTATTAAATTACCCGAAAAAAAGTTACAATACACTACTGAAGCTCTTTGCCTCTAGCGTGGTTGACACATCGAGTTACCGTGACCTTCTGGCGCCCCTCACCTAGTTTCCTCCTGAAGAAGCCACTTACATTAGTAGCGAAACGTCGAGTTTGAGTAAGTTGTATATATTTTTGTTTTTAATTTTAGTTTTTGTTTTATTTTATTTTGTACTGTAACAGAGACTCGGATCGTGGAAGCCTTCGATATCGTTTAACATTAATCGGTGTTAGTAATCTTGCAATCTTGATAAATTAGCGATTATTTTTGTTGCTAAATTTGTTGTGTCTTGCAATTTGACACGACATAACTTTGGCATTTGTCAAGGGTAATGACTAAAGTAAAATGCAACTATTCTCCAAAAATGTTTTGGTACTACAGGGTTACTCAAGGAACAATTTTTAATATACAGTTTTACGAATGCAACTTATTGTGAAATATTTAAGTTACAAGAAACTAATATTGTACAAGACAACAAATTTAATGATAACAGCAAAATCAAGACTTTTACTTATAATTGCGTTGCCATCGGACATAACAAACTCACCCCAAACAACGATGTAATATAATAATCTACAGAGAGTAATTCCACTAACAAATCCACACAACTATACGCGAATTCAGAGAGCATGAAAGCAGAAACGTGCAGAGAACGATAGCATGACACCATTCGTATAAACTTTGTTCCATTACATATGCCCAACACGATTTTCATATTTATCCTGATTGGATTATTTCCTTTGGGAACATTTAAACAACTTTTCGCATTGACATAAGAATGTGAATGCGAAAGAATTGCAAGATAATATTTAAAAAATGCTAAGAAATATGAACAGTCTAAACATGTAGAAAATACATTGAGCAAAATGGAAATGTTTATCCTTTATTATAGCCAAAATAACAATTTTATTCATTATTTTGTTGTAAATTTTTATTTTTTACGTAATAAGTAGTCTCTCTTTTGTCACATCTATCCTACGATTTATGATAAAGATCATCCATCCCACGTACTGGAAATAATTACGTCAAGTTCAAATTTAGGACTATAATAAACATGACTTTGTTTTGTTGACAGTAATTAGTTAGCTCTCTTAAAATATTAAAAGATATACGAGATGTTTCATCTGACTTTGAACATACTGTATACGTATGTCCACATCAAACTCTACATGTTGTTAGCTTACAATTATCAAGTCACTTATGTTGGCATATTAATTACTTAGAATCTTCCTATTTGCAATAACAACAAATATTTAAAAGTTTTCGCGACCAGACAGCAATAGAATATCATAAAGTATACGTGATTTTGATGTAAAAAACAATATTTAGGGATATTAAATCCAAGTGAGAAAGGAGTAGGTGAGTGGAACGGTAAATCTAGCTAGTATAGATCCAATACGAGAGACAAGCTGAAATTATTTAGAATAAAAAGCACGTTCAATATTTTCTGGGATTGTACTTTAAATATGCTCAATGTTGTTCCTTTCAGCATTGATGCATTTGGCCATTCTTTCTTTTCACTGTTTAAAGGCTCTCAACTAATCTTCTTTCGAAATACCTTCAAAATAAGCGTGAATTGCTATATATATTCTTCAAACGAAAACCTCTTATACTGTAAATTGCGTTTAAGCCCAAAAAATAGCCGAAAGTCACACATTGCTAAATCAGGTGAGTACGGCGGATGTTCTATTACTTTTATAGTTTTTTCAGCCGAAAACTCGCGAGATAAAACTGCCGTATGAGACGATGTAGTATCATGGTGGAGCATGCTTTCCTTTTTTCGGGAACTGTACTGAATACTTCAGGTAAACATTTTTTAAAGCATCACTTAGCTGTAACTGTAGTTTGTCAATCCAACTTAATTACATTTACTAAGCCCGTAGTTCTAGAGAATGCCGCATACATCTTTTTCATAGCTCGCTTTTTCTTGGTCATTGTAGGAGTTTACTCATCTTCGTGAATACACACACGGCTCTCTTGGAGTGCAGGAAGGTCGAAAAAGAGAATATAAGTTTCATCATCTGTCAGTATTTTCGAAAAAACATAGTGCCCATCATTATTTAAGACATCTAAAGTTTCATGGAAAATTCTCTGCTTTTTAGAAGTCGGAAAGGTGATTCGGCACAAAACTTACCGCATTTTTAAATGCAGGTGACCGTGTACTAATATCTGAAGATCCAATCTTGAATTGATGCACTAAGCAATGGTCCATGGTCCGGCTGCTTAAAAATATTCAAGCTGTCCCTAAGGAAATGAATCCATCTAACTGCCCAGAGTTGAGACCTGTCGAAAAATATTGGGCGCAAATAAAAAAGAAAATTGAAAAAACACGCAATTTAACGTGTCAGATATTATCCAACGATTTAGAAGAAAGTGGAGGCAAGCATCTGGAAGTATGAGCGAAATGCATGTACAAAAACTGATGTACGGAATTAACAGAAAAGTGCGATTTTTTTATAGTTCTCGAATTATTTCTTAAAAAAAGTGGAGTTTACTGTAAGTTATAAGTAGAGTGGACCAATTCGGAGCGAAAGCAGTGGCGTGACTAGTCCACGGTCATCGTGTGTGCACGTATAATAGTAACAGGAAAGTGTATTGCGCCTCTGCTTCCGCTCCGAATTGGTCCACTCTAGATATAAGTGTATTCAGAAGTTCAATAAATTTTTTTAAGTTCACCCTGTTTTACTAAATATTTTGTAATATTATAACATGCCATTCCTTATTACGACATAAGTGGCTAAGAAGCTGAATGTAAGCTCTCTTTGCACAGATAAGCTCTTAAACCTTCTTTTAAAATCATTCTAAATCGTGATTCAAACGTGCTCTCTGGTTAATTCCATTTTATTTTACTTTTAAAAAATAAGTATAAGTAGCTGAGTTATAACGAACAACAAATAGACGTCAAGTGACAGATAAAGAGTTGCTCTAAATAAACACTGTTGTTTTTCACAGCCTACTACTTATTCTCAATAAACTACTTCTACTACTTCTTATTCTCAATAAATTCAGCTTATCCCTCGTGTCAATCGCTTTTTGGTAAGGACGCTGCATACGATTAAGATGTGCATTGAATACAACTGCCGATAATGGCAGAATATCAGCTTCGTTCAAATGCTCGTTTACAGTTTGCTACCTTGCAAAATCGTATATCTATTACCATAATAAGTACTGTTAACAAATCAAGTAGGTGGAACTGCAACTTCTAAAAGCATATACATACCTTGGATTTCTATTAAATCATCGCGCCCCCTAAGTGTCTGTTTATGCCTTAACAACATCTATAGCCTCAAAGTCTCTAATTTTTTCATATGCAGTTCTGTTTATGTGGCCGTGAACGAAAATGATATTCATTTGCAGAAGTACGTATTATTCATTTTAGTTCGTCTGCGCTGAATAAAACTGTATGGGCAATTGCTGCTAAATTTCTAACTCATCCTGGTTGCCTGGTAGATCCTATGATACTTGCCGTTATTAAAGCTCAACATCTATGAAATATGCAGCTGACCACAATCATCAGTATTAAGTGAGCTATCCTGTGATACCTCCAAGCACCGCTTTTGTTACATTCCTGTTGAACCACCACCAAAACAAACAGCGATGGTGCACATATTTAGAAATTCAAATCACTGTATGAACATTTAGACCGTTTATGTTACATACGAGTCTGCCTGTTTTCAAATAAAATGCCAGAGTGCAATAAGCTAGAAAGCGAGTCCATTGCAAAAGTAGTTTTAATTTTTTGTGTTTACTACTTAATGATTGTCTAGAGACATAGCTTTACAACATACTATCAATGGTAACTAAAAGAATACGGAAGTAGGTGGGTCGCTTCCCCACGAGTAAATATAATGTAACGCTTATTGTGATATTGCAGTTTTCAAAATTTTGCTATAACTTGTTTGTTGACGTTGTTGCGTTAGGCGCATTAACTTTTGAGCGTGACTTTTGGTTCTTACTATCTCTTAAATTGTATCTTATGGTTAAGGTGAGTACAAAATTACTAATGAAAAACAAAATTTTATTTATGAAATTTGAAAACTAGAAAATTAGTAATTGTAACGATTCTATCAATTTATTTTCTTGCGATTGCATGAATCCATTGTCTAACCTTATCATTATCATGTATATTGAAAGAAAATTTTCGATACTATTTTTTTAAACGTGTTGCTTACTTCTAAATAACTAGATTAGCAAAGTTTATATCAAGTACAATAATGAATTTAACATTACTAAACGTAACAAACATGAAATTAATTGAACTGCTTACGATTACAGTCTTGGTAAGTAGTAACTTTTAACGTCTTTAAATTCTATTTTAGATAACTTTAATGAATAGATAATAAAAGAAATATACTAAAATGTTATATCATTGACTACTTGACGTGTTATCGTGTATAATTTTTTTCTGCCTGCTTTCTAGATGCTTATATTTCACTACCCACGCGCTCTACAGTATCTGCCCCGCCTCCTAGTATAAGATCAAAATGATTGAAATTAGTAAGACAAGAAGAGAAAAAAACAGCGTACGTAAACCTGTATCAGATTGGTTATTTGGTATATAACGCACACATATGAAATATCGATTTTTATGTGTTTACATTTTGTGCGCGTGTTTGTCGAAGCACCTGCAGATGTTGCATTTAGAAAAAGATAAATAAACAAAGAAGTGACTGGATGAATTTATCAAGTCTACACTTCTTTTAATCTATTTTTTAAATACAATCACGGATGGTGTTTTCATTATTTTAGAATTATTAGAATTACATTATATGAATCAATACTTTTATTGAATTTGAAAAACAGCTGTGTATGTTAATAAAGAACCTTGTGAGAGAGAAAGGTTATTTATTTTTATGAAATATTTTTTGTTTAATTTTAATATGCAAGAGAATTTATAATATACATTTATGTTGAAATATATTCTTATATTCGCGACAAACAATACTCATTTTGTGTGATAATTTTTAGTGATAATACTTGCCAAACGGTTTATAATAAAAGTGTTTAGTTGGAAATATTTTGAGAATAGCATTATAGGAGGAGTAATCAATAATACTTTCAGTCGCAAATACTCTAGAATTTTGTATGTATCTATAAGACGATGAAAACCTTTACGAAACTATTTTGAATATATTTTGTACAAATTGGAACTTATTATTATTAGATTAGAGAGATAGATTATTTAGTGTGCGCACGTATAGATCATAATATTGGTGATTTTCTATATGCTACATTACATCTTTAAAGAGCACGAAATATAATTTGTTGATAACAATACATAAGTAAGATTTGGTATTGTTGTATCTTGCAGTGTTACAAATTAATCTGTTTAATAGAGCTCGTATTCTCTATAAAAGTAAATAGTAATACGTATGAAGTAAAAGTAGATGAAGAATTACACCAGAAACTATTACGTACAATGATTGTTTAATTATTATTCATTTCTGAAAATGGTTTTTTAGTGGACAAGATATTTTGTATAAAATACGCAAAAACGTATTTCATGGATGATGATTATGAACAATTCGTATCATTATCTGTATCTGAGGATAACATAAAGTAGTCTCAAAATTTAACAGTAATGTGTAGAATATTTTCGGCCATAACGATTACCCGATGAAATATTGATTGTATACATTTATATACCCACTTGCCCACTGTATGCTTTTCGAAAGTAAATAAACTGAATCATTTGTAATAACTTCAGACTGCACTATAAGTGGCCCCGTCAATTTTGAGAGGTCCAGTTTTTCGCACTCAAGGTCAAATGTAGTGACGCTAATTTATATATTGGCTATATTTATTCAAAAATTTATGTTGACTGCTATTTGCAACTGTATCATTGTTAAATACGAATAATATTCCGACGTTTGATCATATTTTTTTAATTTTTAATTGCTAATTACACAAAGAATCGCTTAGGTATAAATTGCTCTTCATCAATCTTTTGCAAATATTGTAGGCATTACTACCAATATATATTCAAAAGAAATGAAAAAACCTTTTCCTTTGAAAATAAATACACAAGCGCTTTTTAACGTCTATAAGTCAAATCGGCATTTTGTTTACGGTGCTCGGAAACCAAATATATGTATGATAAAGATACTGTCTAACTGCGGTGTGTGTGTGTGTGTGTGTGTGTGTGTTTATAAAGAAAAGTATATAAATTGAATTGCCTATGTGCAAGAAGTAGGCGGTTACTTTACAGATTTTATTCAGAAACAGGTGAATATCGGTGAATATACGTTTATGCAACCAAATACGCAGTGGCGAAAAATCTCCATTTAGATGACAAATCAATTAATCAATGGTTATATCTATGAAATTGTTTGTGGCAGCACTATGGCTATCAATAGACTTAATCGGATTTATTGACAGTTATAAATACTTTTGTAGGATTATATCAGAATTAGAAAAGAATGTGTTGATCAGAACTTTATTTACATTCTTTAATGAATTTATCTGCTAATTTAAGCTGTGATATGAAATCAATATCTATCCGGATGAAATCCGTGTTTAAATTTTACAACTCCGAGGATCTCGTTTGCTGTATATTTTTTATATGCTTTTCGCGAAACTGTTATATCTGGCGATCTTTTCGGAATGGTTGCATGACCTAAATATATATGTACGTACTTCTTCAGATCCAGATTTTCTGCCCGAAGAAATTAGGATCAATCATTTGGATCTCACGTGTATTAGTATAAATGGTAAGGAGAATACGTTTTTCTTGTTTCTTGAAGGGTGGGAGATTCTCAAAAATTGAGTGAATGTTAAGAATTTAGCGATATAATAGTTTAAAATATATTAGGTATCTTACTCACCGTTGAGAAGCTAATATATAATCCGTTTTTTTCATAATTGTCGTGGGTAGAAAAAATTGACTGCCAATTTTCCTTCAAAGTGTGCGTTAGCGTTATCATTCGTCTGTCCTGACCTGAATTTCGGATCAAAATATTGATGAATGTTCGAGTTGAAAATTAAACTCTAATGAATCATGTATTGTTAAGGGAATTTAAAATCAGATGAATTACAAATTACTTCGTACGTATTTCATTCTCACACTAAATTATATGTCTGGTTTAATATCATTAGCCCAACAAAATATTTTTCTTGCATAAATTTTTCCCTGTGTTCTTAATTTTTGATTATTTTTCTACTATAATTCGGACAATTTTCTCCTGTTTACTTCATTTCGATTTAAAAATTTTAGAAATGTTGGCGTAACCATATTTTAGGTCAAAATATTACTAATCTAAATGTTACTATTGCAATAAATCTTTATATCACGACAGAAAATAGGGGACCTCTATCGTACTACTGTGACTTGTGGAGAGAACAACACGGACGCTATGCTCTCGTGTGTTTTCATAGTACCTAAAGATCTCGTTGCAACAAAGAGATGCGAAGTAATCCTATCGTTTGTAAGTTGAACTCTATTCCAGTTGTATGAAGCTTATACTACGTATTTCGCTATAGGAACCTGTTACAACTTTCCAAACATTTTCAACTAAAATGGATTAGAAATCTATATATTTGTCGAGAATTCTATTACTAAATTACTACAAGTTATTTGCTAAAATTAAATAAACGTTGGGTATGGCGTCTTTCGCCTTAAACTATTTCTTTGGAAATAATAAGCAATTTGGTTTTTCTATATTCCTCCGGAATATAAATTGGATGCTTTTCAATATACCTGCTGAGAGTTAATTTTCTAAAGGTACAACAAAAAATAATGATACTAAAAAGTTCATAACGAAATTCACTGGTTTCCTTTTTTGGCAGCGAAATGCATGTATGTATGTTTCACCGAGCAGAAAATCAAATTTCCTTTAGCAAATAATTTTCTTCATCACAACAATGTATTTATCATGGAAATTTCCTTACAAGAAATTATAGATGTTGTTTACACAGTAATAGCTTTTGTGTAACTGTAGGGGTAATTCATCACGACAATTTCTATCTCTCGCGAAGAATAATGCCTACGACGATATCTAAAGTCCTAAATGAGTTAGGTTAATATTTTTTGCAAGTTGGTATGTATTTGAAGTCTATTTCATGTTCTGGTCATCTTTGTTATCTCCTTCTATTTTTTTTTGTGACATTCTTGATTTCTTCTTCAGCTGAATTTTTAAAAGTTAGTAACAGTATTATAAGTTGACTATTACAGCAGTGTATAAGTGTTCATATTTTTCTCATTAAACGACAAATCACAGTAATTACTTGTGCTTGTCATATATAAACAAACTGCACTAACATGTCTGCAAAAAAGGCGTGAAAAACATTCTTGTGAAAGAGATTGTTCACCATTCCTCAAGAAGTAACTGCACTGATCGGCCTTCCTTATATAGCAGCTCTAAAAAAATCCGTCCATCTCAACATATTGCAACTATGAGCTGACAGTGGTTCATTTGTAGAAAGTTTTCGAGATATTGAATCGTAGATTTTATGTTTTAGAAGTAGTTCGGTTCGATGCCATCAACGATAGATCTGAAAGAAGTGCAAAAGACAACTTGATGTGTATAGAACGTGCATGTGTATAAAGAATTTGTTAAACGATGTCTGGATTATTGTCAAATTGGAAAACGTGTAACTATAGACGCAATGTTGCCTACATTTCGTGGAATAGACCTACAATTTATCAGGGTTTTATCGATGAAATAATACCTAACTTACGATAAGTTTGAAGGAAACAATACGGGGCACCTTCTTGTATATAAACAAAAAAATATATACTATTGTATATTGCCGATGTTCCGGACATTTCAGACGTTTATTTGTAGTAATCGATTGAAAATAACAATTAAATGGTCTGTTTCCAAAATATTCACAATAACATATTATTTGCAAGATATATCATATGTATTCCATTCTTCTTTAAACGAAAGCCCGTTACGAACTAATTCAAGACAATTTTATTTAAACGCGGTAAAACCTAATAAAAGGCAGCAGAAAACTAGTTATGTAGTTATAAATATCGGGACTAAATTCGTTACGATACATAAATAATATGCTAAACATCTTTCACCTAAATAAAGGGGTGCGGTTTGACAATTCAGTCTGTTTTGTTTAAAGTTGGCTTTCTGCCAAAATAGTTTCCGATAGATGCAATATGTACCGTTCCCAATTCAAAAGTCGTAAATGCGCAGTGTAATGCAGTGCATTTACTTTATTGAATAATAGATATATTTCTAAAATTGTTTGCATGTTTGTACCTCATTTAATTTGCAAGTGACAAACATAGTTGTATGTCTAGGATTGCGTATCATTTACTTTGATATTCTAGTTTATTGTAACAATAACATTTTTAGTTACATCCACAACAAATTGATTAGTATCCATAATATTAAATAGTAGTATAAATTAGTATCCATAATAAATATAAAATATAGAAATACATAAAAGAATAAAGTATTAGATATCTGCTGTATTTAACTGTGAACGGAATTGTAATAGCGTTCTTTTTTTCTACATTTGAATTGTTTGTTTAAACGCTTCGATCTTGAACTAAAACATCTAGCGCTACAAAATAACCAAGCAGAATTCAAACAATTGGTTCAAGAATTAATAAGCTTTTCCAGTAGAATAGGAATAAACCCTGAAGGTCTCTAATTAAGATTAGGAATTACCAGTAGTTTTCACAACTGTAATAAGGGAGGTAAGAACGTTTATATAAAGATTCATTTAGTTAAAAAATCAGTGTCTACCCTTCCGCGAAGGGGGTATACAACCGCTTGGGGAGAGAGATCGAAAGAGATTTTGAAGCGCTTCGAAGCAGAAGACGGAGCGCTGTAGTCGACAGCAGTCAGATCGAAGGTCCGTATAGCGTGCCTCGAAAAAAAAACGAACGCCCGCGCCGAGCATCTAGGTACAGCTGGCAGCAGGGTTATCGGCCGAGTGCACCAGCTATATGCTGGATAACTACAAAATCAGTCCTACATTTGAATTGTTTGTTTAAACGCTTCGATCTTGAACTAAAACATCTAGCGCTACAAAATAACCAAGCAGAATTCAAACAATTGGTTCAAGAATTAATAAGCTTTTCCAGTAGAATAGGAATAAACCCTGAAGGTCTCTAATTAAGATTAGGAATTACCAGTAGTTTTCACAACTGTAATAGGGGAGGTAAGAACGTTTATATAAAGATTCATTTAGTTAAAAAATCAGTGTCTACCCTTCCGCGAAGGGGGTATACAACCGCTTGGGGAGAGAGATCGAAAGAGATTTTGAAGCGCTTCGAAGCAGAAGACGGAGCGCTGTAGTCGACAGCAGTCAGATCGAAGGTCCGTATAGCGTGCCTCGAAAAAAAAACGAACGCCCGCGCCGAGCATCTAGGTACAGCTGGCAGCAGGGTTATCGGCCGAGTGCACCAGCTATATGCTGGATAACTACAAAATCAGTCCTAAACCGGGGGTGATGCTTTACAAATCACACACTCGCCCGATCCTAATCTACGCCACTTCAGCTTAAGCCGCAACGGCCCCATCCCACATCCTCCCACTAGTCCGGATATAAAATAGCGTCCTGAAACTTGTATTAGGAAGGTCAACCAAGGATTCTTCGAGAAAGCATTCGCAAGCAGCAGCAGCAGCCCGGCGATGAGTATTAACGCCACTGCATAAAAATCAATGGGACCTATCTAGCACCGTACAACAACAGAAACACTCCGGCTAACGTAATGCGCTAATAGAACCAATACTAATACCTCATTCAGATTTTCTGATTTCAGATATTCATCAGCGAAGATCCGCAAAAAGACTCTAAGAACACTCAATGACCACCAAAAGCACATCCGAAGAGGAGGTCGGAAAAACCAACGCGACGCGATGAAATCAGTATCACAAGTTCATCATCACGAGTTGATAAATTACAAGCTTACACGGGTACAGGTACAACATTTATTCATTTATTACATGTCATCACATTTCAACTTATCACGAAATATCGCGACTTTATTGAGAATTCACAATCAGTTAGTTTAGTTAAAGTTGATAAAAGTAAGTGTTACATGTAGTTAATAAAAGATAAAGGATGCGAAATAGTGTGCTATTGACCAAGTATCCCAGTTACAGCAAAGTTCCGTAAAAGACGAACCATGATTTTACTGTGGAATCGCCCAGACCATTAGATCGCAACAGTACTCTTTGTAGAAAAATAATATTACTAAAGATTATAGTGATAAGCACAAACAGTTACCTAATCAATTAAATATTCAGCATTCATTTTATTATCCTATCGTTATAAACTAATAATGAGAGGTTACAGTACGTTAAAGTTTGCTTTGATATACGCACAAATAAATCTCTGAAGAAGAACAACTTCTTTCGATATGTATGTAACACACTCTGGAAAATCTAATTTCCATAAAGCATCCCACTGAAATGAAGTAATTGTGAAAAGAACGCTGCTATTGCGTAAATTGAGCTTGTTTTTTCATGAAACATAGTGAAAGTTGGTCGGTAACAAAGAAAAATATTTCACGTCCTGAATATATATAAAGTACAAAGTTAGGTTTTCATGTAGTTCTGAAGACAGTTAATGTTACTTTCCGTTGGCTATTATATAAACAGACGTCCAAAATAGTAGGTGTCTAAACAATAAATCTGTAATACATAATTCCTATACATTAAGGAAAATCTAGATTAATAAATCTTCTTGCTGCTTTTCGGGCAGTTTGCCAGTTAGATACGAATTTAGAAATATCAAGGAATGGTCTCAAGGGTTAGCGCATAAGAATTTATTGACGTTATAATAAATTCTTCCCGTCGTTATTAACTAATTATTTCCTGGAAAATATCCATAGAAAGCGGCATATTATTTGATGTTGTTGGCTTTTAGTTCCTCAAAGATAAAGTCAAATCCTTTACAATGTTAGGGAGCAATCGTATAGCAAATTTATAAATATTTTCTGCAAAACAGTTAACCAACAATAACATTGCTTTATTTTAACATGTACAATTACGTCATTTGTTGTTATAGCGTATAGGTTGTAAAAAATAGACTGAATAATATGGTTCGCATTTTATTTCTTCCTGCGCTGTCAAAGTAAGTAGATTGTGATTTTAACTTGAATACTCTCCGCACAAAGGTTTCCGATTTGGATACAGAACGCTCAGTGTTACGTAACATGTGAATATTCATTGAAAATATTTTCTTTACGGAGTTGCCAATCAAAACTCACCAACTACATATTAAAGTTGAAATTTTGCCAGAAACTTTATTCTCCAAGGTATTGAGCACTTTAGATATTGTATACAATACTCATAAAGACACTGTTGCAGTTGTTGATCGAATTTCTGCTCAATATTTGTCTGATTGATTGATATGTTGGAAAGTGTAATAAATAGTGAAATAAAGAAAACAAACAATCGTTCAATCGTATAATATACAGTCGCCAATTATAGTGCTTGGGGAGTAGTCTGATATGAGATGTGCTGAAGCTAATGATATCTCTGTTATCAACTCTTGTCCACATTTAATATAGCTAAGGCTAGTGGCAGCGATAAGAAGCACTGCATATCAGTGAGATTGCATTCGTCTGCTTGGAGGAATCTTCACATTAACTGTTTACATCCATTTCGTTTACAACGAGTTCAACATTTGCATGATGGTGATTTCGTGTTCTGTAATTGGATAAATAAAAGTCGAAGACTGTAAAGTATGTTCTATCCGCTGACAGAGCACAGTTCACCCGTGATTGTATCAATAATCTCCACAATGCAGACCGATGGCGATGGTCCGACAGATCTCGTAGTGCTACCGTAGAACACAATTTTCGTCGCCGATTTAACCTTAATATGTGGTGTGGTTTGTTAAGTCGTTATTTAATCGGTCCGTTCATAATCGATAGTCATTTTATGAGACAAAAATACTTAAATGTTCTACAAAATAATTTACAAGACCTATTAGAAGATATTCCACCTAATATGCGACAGAACATGGACTTACAACATGACAAAGCCTGTGCTCACTATATAGTTTACAAGTAAGAAACTTTTTGGACATCTTTCCAAATTAGTGGATTGGTCGAGATGATCCGCACAATTGGTCAGCTAGATCGCCAGACCTTAATCTTCCGGATTATTGGGTTTGGTGGTGGTTTGAATCTTTAGTATACGCAAGTAAACTAAACACTACACATGCATTACTAGATTGTATAATGAATGCGGCAGCAGTTACAAGAAACAGGCAGGCAAGTATTAATAGAGCGACCAGATCTATTCATCAGTGAGCTAACTTAGTTTAGAAGCAAATGTAGTATTTTTGAAAACTATAAAACTTAGCTAGTGTGATATAAAAATAATAATAAAAAAAATCATTGAATACTGCTTACCGTTGTATTTGTGTAACGGTTGAGAATAGGACCCGTATTTCTAAGAACTTTTATATTTATATCGGGTCTATGAGCACATACCTAAAATACTGACATATCCTCCTGAATCACTCTGTATATACGACTATATTGCTGATATAGGCTTTAGTATTACGTCGGTAGTAGGGACTCACAGGTAACAAAGATCCAGTAAAGTACCTACATAAAAAAGAATGATTTTGAGGCAGTACATGGAAGAAGAAAATTGGTTAGTATATCTAACTTGAATTGCTAAACTCTTCCAAATAACATTATTTGTCTTTAATGTAGATTATGGTATAATAAAATATAATAAGTTAAAATATTATTGTTCTTTTACAAAAGAACTTTTATTTGTGTGGCTGGTTTTATATTTGGTATTCGAGTGTCTTTGTTTGACAATAATAATTTAGGATAAGATCATCGGTGTTACTGAGTTAATTACACAAAGTATTTTGTCAACGTAACACCAACTGCTATAAAACTATAAAAAATACATTTCAACAGTAATTATTAGCACTAAATTCGTTTGATTGTTATTTAAACATATTTCCTACTTCCGTCAAGTTTTTGGTCAATCAAAATATGTGATAGCACCCTAATGTTAACAAATAAATTTGTTTTGAAACATTGTGACCTAATAAACGGAATATTTAACCCCAGATTTAGTACTGAAGTTCACAGATATCGTAATGAATGCGTATGAAATATAGAGGTAAGGAACTCTGAGAGATGCATCAACTTCAATATTTCAGCTGTTATACTACTGTTCAAGCACTAAAATTAAAGAATAACGTAAGACATAATTACATACATATAAGGTACTTATTAACTTACTAAGTACTTGTATTTGTTCTATATTTATACGTTTTTAGAGATTAGATGAATAAATAGATATATTTTGGAGGAGAATACTGTTGTACTTTCGTAAATAAACGAAATGATAAATACTATACATAAATATATGTTGTAATTTGTTCGAGAACTCCGCTTAATACGGTAACAATACCAAACAATTTTCTATAGATACTTTTTACTGGCAACAAACAGATTTTAATAGAAGCGAAAGACTGAGTTCACGGCATTGATTTCATAAAAAATCTTTTAAATTCGTCCGAGAAATATTTGCAGTAACTTATTTTTCTGTGAAAAAATGAAATGAAGTGTATTTGTAGCTCCTTATTGCACCTAACCATTTTGTAATCTGGAGCTTACACAGATAGGGCTTTATTTGTATGTAGTTGTGTATTTTAGAGACATGTCGTTGTAGCAGATCCTTTTTTGTGATATAGGGATGAAGAGATATTCACAGCATTAGAGACATTGATTCTTACGTAGTCGAAGAAAATGCGTGAAACCAAAAAATAATAATTTTAAACTTGTTCTACACTAAACTATTTACAAAGCATCTATCAGACACAACGTCTCTGTTTTGGAGATTAACAAAAAGAAAAAGATGTATTGAAAGAACTTAACACTGCCATTAATTTTACTATTCGATATTGGTGTTACATGTCTGGCTTGTTGATCCGTACTGAAGGTAAAAGAACAATATTTGATATTCCAGCTGGTGAAGAACAAGAAAGAATTTCCAAAGAGAATATCTCGGCGTACGCGATTAAGACTAACCAAGAATCTTAAAAATAATTATAAATAAAAATTATTATTAATAATTATTACTTACATTACAAAGAAAATTAAACATAGAATTCTTTTTATATACCACCCTCGCTTTTCTACTGGATTTTTTCCTTATTATAACAAAAATGGTAATTAATTTATCTTGCGTTATTTTGAAAGAAAGAGAGAGATATAGCCGAGGCTACTCGTGAGGTCGGTAAACAGATAAAAATTAAGTTCCAAGGATAGTATTTTAGGTTAGTCTACAAATGCGTTTCTTTCGCTATCACGATGTTTACTCTTCTAAACTACCTATATATCTATTATTGCAACCAGAGTTATAGATGTTTATGAGAATTGCTATACAAACACGTTAGTATAAAATCTTCAACCGATGGAAGGTTTACAGAATTAAAGTAAATTCGCTTAATATTAGTAGTAAATTAATCTTTAAGAAAAGATATTGCTTCATAAAAACGAAACCGCTCGTTTCCAGAATTTTGCTTCGACATAAAATCCATAAAATAATCCTTTTGATTCGCTTTTAATAACATTTGTAAGTTATTTTTACTATTTTAATTTCGTCAGGTTAGATAAAGTAAATAATTTATTAAAATTAACAATCACAATACTATCGAACAACATAATTGTATGTAGCGAATTAGATAAGATTCCGGTTGTTTACAAAGTCGTAAAGACCGCACATTGATCTTAGTCTCCTATTCACTGTGGATTAATTTTGATTTATTGCTATTTGTTTTTAGATTGGATATATAGGTAGGTATCTAGATTATGATTAGTTAATTACCAATTGAATGCATTGAATGTAGTATCATTTTCTTTTAATAGAAACGCATGTGAAGTTATAGTAAACTGGTACATAAAAATTAATGAAAAACAAATGATTTGATCCACAATGACTTTACGAGTTTTACGACTGATTATTTATTTAGTTTATTATTCAAAGGGATTGCCAAATGTTACCGGAATAATTACAATCAGCGTATCTGTACAGTGATTTGTGTCTAGGCGCACAGTAATATAAAATGTTTAGCAGTCGTAGGGTTTATAGAAAAAATAATTGTGTTACTAACATCGCTTCAGTTGACACGAAATCGAGAATGCGCTTCGACGCCGTGCGTCTAATATAAGAGAACTCTTACGCTTTTACTGGCGCAGTTAAAGGGGCGCCGAGCGTCGGTACTGACCAAGATTTAGGTTGGCTATACGCGCATCAAGTTATAACTTTGTGAAAGTTTACAACGGAAAGCGTAAAGTTTGCAAAAGCAAGGGACTAAGTGAATTAGCCGACAATCTTCTTTGTTGTTTCAAGTTCTTCCGTGCTTTTTCAGGTAAAATTTCAACCAATACATTTTAAGCTTTTTAAAGCTTCTTAAAGTTTAGGTGATACTGTGTAAATTTTTAATTACTTATCTGGATAAAGTATTCTGTTATCATATTCTATTTCATATTTCGTTTACGGTAATATTAAATTATGTTTCGCTCGAGATTTTTGCGATTGAATTCTAAATCTAAAGTTATATGCCGATGTTGCGTAGGAGTAATTTTCCCTACTAGCGGATAATAAATTTGTAAATCAAATAAATATTTTGCTGGATTTGTGCCTCTAGATGTGTAAAATTCTTTTTTAGTTACACATTTACTGCCAAAATAAAACATTTATGTATGTACCTTCTTCACAACTAAGATTTATTCAGGCAGTTGCAGATAGGTTTAATTTTATGTTTATACCATGTCGTAATAGTTTACTATGTGTAATATACAGATAATGTAATTCCACCAACTTGAAGCCTTGTGGATTCTATACTTAGAAGACATTTAAATTAATTTATTTGATATATTTGTTTAGTATAAACATATGTGTATCAAGGAAAACAACACAATTGTCAAAAAATGTCTTGAAAACTATTTTGTAGAAATATTATACAAGAAATGTTGTATTTTGTTATTTAAAATTATCGTGAGGTAAATACTTAGCATCTTTTTTTTTGTAGTTTGAGTTTGCATAATAATAATAATGCAAGGTTATAGCCTATATTTATATGATGTGCATACATATATGCAGCTCAAAACTACTAGTTTAGCGTAGCTAATTGTTATTCCACTGCATTACTATAATAAAATATATTAAGTATTTGGCAGACGTAGCATAACATTCTTTAAGCGACAAAATTAATACTTTAACCAAATTCGGAACCATTATAGTGTGATATTTACTGTAATATACTCTTAGGTATAATATAGTATATTATAACATACTCTAGGTCATCTTCCTCAATACCAAAGCATAGTTTTAGAATTTTGCAAATTTTATTTCTGTGATTGTTTAAATTATGTCGTGCTGTAATTTCGATGTGTTAATTCATGTAAATAAGTGATACACTGATTTAGTATCATAGATTGAAGGTGTTAGAAAGAAATGGACCACTATCATGTGATAATATACATGCACAAAACAAAAATGAATGAAAGCAGTTGTAGTTGTTGTATTTTCTTCATTATTTTAATACAACTACAAATAGAAGATAGTATAATAAGACGCATAATGATTTATTAAGATCATATAGAGCTAGTTGTTATAACAAAATCTAGGAAGTGGTTTTTAAAAATTAGAATATTAGGAACAAATAAATTGATGATAATTTTTATTATTAACTTTAATTTTATTGTAGTTAAGTTCCTACAATATATCTCAGTTTCATTGGACCAATACGCGATATTCAAATAATGTTTTTGTTATAGAAAGCTAAAATATGGTGGATTGTTTATTTCCGTAAATAATGCGCCACTAACGTTGACAGTTTCATAAATCATGATTAATAGTAAAAGACCTATTTCTTGAACGGTGTCTATCAAAACAACGTCAGTCATCAATCGCTTTCTCTGGAAAAATAGAGAGTTATTCTATTTTATATAATAGTTACAATACAAGAATTAAAATATATTCAGATGGGCACGTATGTTTCTCAAACAAAATATAGAAAAGTATGACATTCTATGTTTATTATGCATAAACGTCGCAATCACTGCTGTTATTGTTATTATCAAAGTCAATAGTTGAATTGCAAATCTTTTCTCTGTTTATTTTGTCAATACTGTAGCAAAATTTTAACATTCTCTCGTTCTGCTTTGTGATGACAGTAATGCTGTAGTAGAGTAACTTGATATATTATTAAATTTTAATAACAAAATTCCTTAATAAAACTAGCTTCTAGAAATAATATTCATTCTTAAAATAATGAAAAGTATCCATACTTCGGGGGATTATTCGTTTTTGCATTGTCCTTTATAATAAGTCTACGCTGAGTTCCTTCTCGACAGTGCCTCTATCCTGAGGGAAATTGTCCAGCGTTCCTTAAATGGAGCGCTCCAATAGCATTCATTTTACTTTGTCAATTACGTTTTGGCAATTCAATACTTCCTAAATGTTATGAAACGTAATATTACTGATTATATTAGTTATTTGAAACTAATACGGTTTGTGAGTTATATTTCGCTTATACTCATCCATAATTATCGAAAGAATTATGTTTATATATTCTGGTATGGGACTTTCCCGATTTAAACGACTTTTATCAGTGCTACCACTTATTCCTATGAGATTTTTTTTTAATATGAATATACTGCTCTGTAGGTAATAGATTCTAACTACATCTCTTGTAAGGAAAGCAAATTTAAGAAGACTCAATGCAGCACCCGTTTTTTACGGCTACGCTGACGAATTTTGAAACTATTTTGTAAGTTTAGTAATATTTGTTTAGTTGTTTGTCGTCCGATTCCTAGATATTTGATGTATACTAATAAGACCACCCAAATATCTGTCGTGTATGTTTTTTTCGGACATGTTATCAAAACTTCTCTGTGTTTACGATTTTGATTAAAAACCATTTGAAACGATCGTAACATTCGCGTTTAAAATAAGCACATTCAGTGAATATCATGTTATCACGTTATCGGCAGTGCAAAAACAGTAACATCTATATGGGCCATCTGCCATACTTTATTAAAGCATAAACGTTCAGCATGATGACTCTTCTTTCGTTCCTGAAGATATTTACCATCCTGCACTGGATATAGTGCTGCAATTACAGAACAACCGTCTAACCAAGCTGCCTCCACGACGAGATAAGAAAGTTTACAACTTAAAGAAAACCAACTACCCAGCTCTCTATAATGCTTTGACTGGGCGCGTCTTTATACCATAGAAGAGGTTAATTAGGCATGCGATTACCTGTACAAGACAATTACAATATAGTCGACCAATTTGTACCTTGAAAAACCAGATCCGTAGCAACTTATCCTGCATGGTTTACGTAGGAGCTCATAAAAAAACATTAGGCTTAAGGACAAGCGCCGCACAAAATATAAGAAATACAAACGTGCACAAGATTTACGACAATTTCAAGTATTACGGAAGGAAATCAAAATTCAAACATCGAATTTATATCATAATTATTTAGTCGCCGTTCAACAGCGTATCAAATGTGATCCACGACACATCTGGGACTTCATTACATCGAAGAAAAAGAACTCCGGTATACCTAGTGTAATGGGAGATAAGGATGGTAACACCGCTTCCTGTCCTTCGAAAGTCGTGAATGCTTTCCAGGCTTTTTTCCAATCTGTATACATACTTGGTTCCTACTTCATGACCACGTGAAAATACATTATGTGCAAACGCTCCTCATATAAATATACATAAAATCGATGAATCTTTAGTTTTTGGGTATGACGATGGATGAAACCCTTTCTTGGAATACCCATTGTCAGAAAATGGTAAACCAATTAAATTCAATTTGTTACCAAATGCGTAATTTGCGACGCTTCATTAACTTTGGATCTTTGTTATCGTTTTACTTTGCTAATGTACAGAGTAGGTTATCGTACGGTATTGCGTTTTGGGGTTCATCGGCTGCTAGTCACAACGTATTTTTGGCTCAGAAACGTATTATACGATGCATGGGTGCGCTTAGTCCGCGTCAGTCATGTAAGTCTCTCTTTAAAAATGGAATATCTTAACCATGCCCTCTATTTATATTTACGAACTTCTGAATTACATACATAAAAATAAACAAGATTTTCCTCGTAATCATGACATTCATTCATATGACACTCGAAACAATAACAAGTTCTATATACCCAAGTTTTCATTGAATTTAAGTAAGAACTGTCCTCGTTCATTAGGTTTGAAACTTTATAACGCTTTGCCTCAACAATTTAAGGATCTTCAAAACGAGAAGCTGTTCGGATCAGGCATTAAGGCATTCCTGAAGCAAAACTGTTTTTATTCTGTTGAGGAATACTTTGAAAAATGTAGGAGCTAGCACATGTGGGTGTGTGTGTATATATATGTATATTTATATATATGTATATATATATATATATATAGTTAAAAATATTTACTGGAGATCCAGAATAAGGGTTTCGTGAAAAGAATCAAAACGCAGTCAAATTCTGCTAAGTAACGTTTCGGAGCTTTTATTCTCCTTCTTCAGACATAAGCAAGATTGACTAATTAAATAACCAAAGCTCACAAAGTGGACATACCCAACATTCATGACAATATTTTTTTTTTATATCTATCATCACTATTTGTAGTGTTAGAAAATTTTTAATTATTAAGGACGAAAAAACATGTTAAAATTTGATTAAAATCTTTAAGAGACTAAACACAACATTTTAAAATTATTTAAAATAAAGTGTGTTATTTTACCAGTAAAATGATAAATATTGATCATTTTACTGGTAAAATAACACACTTTATTTTAAATAATTTTAAAATGTTGTGTTTAGTCTCTTAAAGATTTTAATCAAATTTTAACATGTTTTTTCGTCCTTAATAATTAAAAAATTTTCTAACACTACAAATAGTGATGATAGATATAAAAAAAAAAAATATTGTCATGAATGTTGGGTATGTCCACTTTGTGAGCTTTGGTTATTTAATTAGTCAATCTTGCTTATGTCTGAAGAAGGAGAATAAAAGCTCCGAAACGTTACTTAGCAGAATTTGACTGCGTTTTGATTCTTTTCACGAAACCCTTATTCTGGATCTCCAGTAAATATTTTTACCAATTTAACGACGATAAGTGTCAGCAAATTTATCATTCCGAACTTCAATTTAATATATATATATTTTTTTTTTTAATGTGTTTGTAATGTTATGTATTTGTGTAATTGACAATGTTAAAGCCTATATGGGTTGAAAACAGTGGATTTTTTTTTTGTTTTTATTATTATTGTTATTATTATTGTAAAAAGTCAGTATGATATAATCACCAATTTCGGTATGACGTTTGGTGAACATGAACCATGTTAGAAGCGATTTTACAAGTGTGATTGATTGTACAATTTTTTTGTTTTTAATATATATTTTTATGACAATGTCAATGTTCTCTTGTATGAACTTACGACAATAAAGGATTATTATTATATTATTATTATTAGTTCTTAGTGCCCTGAAAAAGTTAAAGGATAGTAACACAATGTGTGATGATAATTTGCCGAGTTGTCTAATGCGTGACTGTGCTTATGTATTTTCAACTCCATTGGCATATGTTTTTAATTTATCAATTACTACAAATACATTTCCGGAACTTTGGAAAATCACGAAACTTTTCCTGCGCATAAAAAGAGTGGCCCAGCTTTAATTGAAAACTACAGGCCTATAGCTATTATCAACAACTTTGCTAAAGCTTTTGAAATATGTCTTTACCAACTAATATATCCTAAAATTAAGAACCAACTAAGCCCACACCAACATGGATTCGTTGATAAACGGTCAACTATAACTAGTTTAGCAATACTAACCTAAGATATTTCAAGATCACTAGACGGTAGACAGATCGACGTTGTTTACACAGACATATCTAAGGCTTTTGAGCAGATAAACCATGAATTACTCCTAATGAAGCTGGATACTTTAGGTTTTTCCTCACCTTTACTTTGTTTGTTCCGTTATACAACCGGAAGCAATATGTGAGTCTTGGTGGCCATCAGTCCAAATAGTTTTCTCCAAACTCAGGAGTTTCACAAGAAAGCAATTTGGGACCTCTCTTATTCCTACTATTTATTAATGATGTCTCCAAATCATTAGATTGTCCACAGCTCCTTTTTGTTGATTACTTGAAGATTTACTATGATATTAAAACCGTTGAGGATTGCTACTACCTCCAGAGCCAAATTGATCTACTTGCTATTTGGTGTCGAAACAACCACCTGGAAATTAATATTTCGAAATGTAATGTATTAACCTATACTCGTAAACCTGATCCAATTCTGTTTACCTACACTTACCACAATGAAGACATCTCACGCTGTGACACATTAAAGGATTTAGGTATTACCTTTGATGCCAAGTTCTCTTTTTCATCCCACATTACTACAACCGCTGCTGCTGATAAAACACTAGGATTCTTAATAAGAAATGTGCGTCATTTCTCAATATCGTCTATTATACCTACAGTCGAATTTTTGGATCTTGTCCGTTACGTCATGAGTAATATCAGTATGAATCGACTTATATGTCATGTTGACATTTCTCTCTAATGTACGTTTAATGGCGGTGATCAATATTTTACGTATATCTGTGTTTAATTACGCTGTTAATGACGTAACGGACAAGATCCAAAAATTCGACTGTATATATTATGGGTATGTACGGTGGAAACTTGAGTATCCGTCAGCTATATGGTCTCCTATTTACAACGTATACATAGATATGCTTGAGAGAATACAAAGAAAATTTTTAAAATATTTGTACTTTACGCGATATGGTATATATTCGCCTCAGGGATTTCAGCATGAAGTATATTGCTGCATGAATTCAACTTTCAATCCTTAGAAATTCGACGAAAGAAGATGGACATGAAAGTACCCTATTATCTACTGCACTCTACCGTAGACTCTCCTGAATTGCTGGCTCACATCTCCTTCCTTGTCCCACACATCCCTACGCGTGCGCACTCAGTATTCTATTGCCCTACCACGAGAACTAACATACTGCTGAAGTCATCCATTTACAGAATCTGTCACTATTATAATCAAATATCTGACAATTCAATAGATATAAATTTTTCTCATTGCCACAACTACCTAAGTACATGTCACTAATTTTAACTTTTAATTTTATTTTATATATACATATATATTAGCTCGTTTAAGCGGACCATAGTTTACTATTATTTTCGACATTTTACATTAACAAAATGTATTAAGCTGTGGTTCTGATAACAACCTCAATATTCACATACATGTATCAGTATATTCAATACAAATTTTAAAACCAAGTGCAGTTTCTTTACAACCAATCAAAGATTCTACTTCGGACTTTCCAATCAAAACAGTTGTCGCCGAAAAAGTTACAAATCATACCTATACGGCCTTACAACCCGTGGGTGGTGAGCAGCGGATAAGGTACATTTTCTGGTGCAACAACTTAACGAAAGCCAAGCATCCCGATTCCCAACAACTACTACAGTAACAACATAGTGATAACACTCATCTATTGTCATCCATCCTTTGCGCTCGTAAGTACCAGCCTATCAAATGCCGCCGATATTTGGATCGCCAAAAGAACAAAAATATTTTACACATTGTTGGCACATACAAACAATTTAATTGGTGTATTGCTATGAAAATTTTGAACTATTAAGCTTTTTTGTTTTGTTTTTTATGGAATCGTTGTTCAACATGGTGTAAAATCATATCTGTTTACTAAATAACTTTTTAAATAAAATTCAATCAAAAATACTATTTTCGATCGCGTTTAGTTGGCCAAAACCGCGTGTAGGCTATTTTTGTCATCCACTTTTCAGCTTAATAGTGCTGCAAAGTTATATCTGACGTAAATAGTGTAATATTCTCAATTATTGGCCACTTTTCACCCGACTATTTTTGTCGTATGTATTTATCTTGCACTGAATTATACACATGCGATTGCAAGAGTATGTAGGGTCTGTTTGACAAGGACATTCTAGAATCATGTCGAAGTAATTTTTGCTACTATCTGTTACTACAAAATATGAAATACCTAAATTATAGTATAATAATATTTAAAATTTGCGTTTATTATAATTTAACATTTAACACGTACTCAATTACAAAATGGCTTTCAGAATTGTTTCTTATTAGTATGTATATTCATCAAGTTAATTTTTCAAATGGGCGAGCTTTTTGGGGAAAACTTACCAACAGTTCAGGTATACTGTTGGAAAATTTATCAGCAAAATAAGCAACAGCGCGGCATTAGAAAAGGCGGTATGATGCTTTCACAAAACCATTTGTGCACAATTTATACACACAAAAACAACACTGCAAGAGTTGTATGATAGCCATACAAGCAATACAGGTTATGGAGTCACTGCAACTAAGCACCCACCACACATAAAAACATAGTATGGTCTACTAATATGAACAATAGTGCTATAGTAACACGATTATATACAGGGTGGTGCAACCAAGATGGGGTGGACGATTGTAACTAAACGATGAGGAATTTCGAAAAACCTTTCTGGAATTTGATTGATAGCTACATGGGCTACGTTTTAAAAATATTTATTTTATATAGGGTGATCGAACCAGTCGGTGACGAACCATACTTATGTTTTTTAAATGGTAACACTCGGTACTAGAATATTCCAATCGATTTTGCTAATCAATACAAACAATTTTATATAACATTAGTTTGGTCTAAAACCCATAATTACGGAGAGAAAAGCGATTTAAGTTGCAAAAACGCTACAATGTCTGTCCATTTTATAGCAAAACCGGATATGAATATTAAAAAATTAAATGTATTATTGAATGTGCCATACTCTTCGGTAAAATAATGGCCTACATTCAACTTGAAATTATTCACTGTTATACAGGGTGATCGAGTTTTGTAAATTTAATTCGAACTTACTTTTTTCAAATAGAACATCCTGTATATTATTTTTCTGTGTTAAAGAACACTTTGTCAGCTTTCCAAAAATGCTATACATGTTACGCTTTTGACTGACGGTTTTTAAGCAAATTGACCGCAAATGTAATTTTTTGAGACGTGTTACGTTTAAACATTTAAAGTCATTAAAAAACTCAAGTTAGTATTTTATTAAAGATGCTGCAAATCCTAACAAGTGAATCAGTTACTGTCATCCCTGTCAAAACATTAAATTCTCTATTTGTGATTTATTCTTGATTTATTATTAATTATTCAATATAAATGACTCTAACTACAGAAGAATTGGTAAATATGGTGTTTATACTGGGCGAATGCCAAAAATGCCCACTGTTGGCTAGTAGAATATATGCATCCCGATATCCGGAATACGAAAGAAAGCCAAGACCTGATGCATTTCGAAGTTTGTTGGAGAGATATCAACAAACAGGAAACGTTGCATTTACAAAACGTAAAGTAATTAACAAACCTGTTACAAATGAAGCAAACCAGTTGACGGTGTTATTAGCAGTTGAAGAAAATCATCAAGAAAGTACCTCTGGAATTGAAAGAGTGTCTGGTATTGAACGTACCAGCATTAAAAGGATTAAAAAAAATATAAATATCATCCATATCATATGGAATGGCACAAGCAACTTTACGATCGCGACTATGCTAATAAAAAATTATTCTCAATTTTACTTTTAAACAAGATCTGGGATGATCCAAATTTCATCGATAATGTAATATTTACTGATGAGGCTATTTTTAAACGCAATGGAATGGTTAACCGGCGTAACATGCATTATTATTCTGTAGAAAATCCACACTGGATTCGTCAAATTAACAATCAAAATAAATGGTCGATAAACGTCTGGGATGGAATACTTGGCTCGCGTGTAATAGAACCTTTCTTTTTTGAAGAACGGTTAACTTGCGAAGCATATCTAAATTTTCTTAGAAATGAGTTGCCACTACTTCTAGAAACTCTAAATTTGAGAGCAAGAGAGCAATTTTGGTTTGAACACGATAAAGCTCCCCCTCATTACTACAGAAACGTAAGAGCTTATCTCGATAACTGGAAAGTAAATCGCTGGATCGGAGGCGGTGGTCCAATTGCGTGGCCACCGAGATCACCCGATCTGTCACCAATAGATTTTTTCTTGTGGGGGCATGTTAAATATGATGTTTATAAAGACATTCCTACAACAGTGGAGGATATGAAGGCCAGAATAAGGCGGAGTTTTTACAATATTTCGGAAAGCATTTTACAAAAAGTTAAGCTATCATTTATCAGTCGGCTCGAAATGTGTCTCCATTTAAACGGCGAATTGTTTGAACATCTATTGTATTGTAGTATTGTTTAATAGTTACCAATATTGTTATTTTTGTTACCAATGTTTTTCATTTTCAATAAATCTACATAACATTTTTATATTTTGTGCATACTGAGTTTTTTTTGTTTGTTTATTGTGGATTACACGCATGCGTCATCGCGTGATGACTTTACATCTTTAAACGTAACAAATCTCAAAAAATTACATTTGCGGTCAATTTGCTTAAAAACCATCAGTCAAAAGGGTAACATGTATGGCATTTTTGGAAAGCTGATAAAGTGCTCTTTAACACAGAAAAATAATATACAGGGTGTTCCATTTGAAAAAAGTAAGTTCGAATTGGATTTACAAAACTCGATCACCCTGTATAATGGTGAATAATTTCAAGTTGAGTGTAGACCATTATTTTACCGAAAAGTATTGCACATTCAATGATACACTTAATTTTTTAATATTCATGTCCGGTATTGATATAAAATGGACGAACATTGTAGCGTTTTTTCAAATTTAATCGCTTTTCTCTCCGTAACTCTGGGTTTTAGACCCAACTTATGTCATATCAAATTGTTTGTATTGATTAGCAAAATCGATTGGAATATTCTAATACCGAGTGTTCCATTTAAAAAAAACATAAGTTAGGTTCGTCAACAGCTGGTTCAATCACCCTGTATAACGATAATATTTTTAAAACGTAATCCATGTAGCCATTAATCAAATCCCAGAAAGGTTTTTCAAAACTCCTCATCGTTTAATTACAATCGTCCACCCCATCTTGGTTGCAGCACCCTGTATATGATCTGTAGGAGTATAAACTAAAATTATATATAACTATACATGGTGTTTCGCAGGCACAAAACGAACTAAGGTGATATTTTTTAAATGAAACAATCTTAATATTGTTGACTTGTTGACTAGATTGCTGATAACAACCAATAAGTAGTCTAGAATTGATAATTTTCAAAATATTTAGAATTCATTTTTACTATCAACAATATTCTTATTCCTTCTGGTCACATTTCACCCCAACCAATTAATTATGCTGGGTGATGCGTTTTCGCACTATGGAGAATATTTTCATTTCTTTAGTGGTACACCCCGTACATAATAATATATTTTCGTAGAGAAATGGAAGTACTTTTATGTGATATAAAACTTCCTCTAGTAAATGAGGTAAGTAGAGGCAAACTTTGAAAATCAGTGTTTTAATAGAAGTTGTAATGTTAGAGGGTATGCACAAGACGGAAATTCAGTAGTTGGAAAATGTTGCCCATCCTCTTTCCTCAGACCAGCCTCTTAACCAACTACCTAAACTTCGAAAATTTAGGTATCTAATGTGGACCACAAATTGATTATATCTTTTAGGAAGAAAATAGCGAATGCCATCTAGAATGTCAATACACAGTGTTCAATTAAAGAAAACACAGCTTCTGTTTGATATATACTCATTTACGGAATAGCTCAGATCCTTAGATATAATAATTATACTTGGTGTTCTTATTGGCTATCTATATCACCATTATTTCAAATTAATGCGTATCAACTTACTTATTTTAAAAAGAACCATCTAATTTTTAGTATTGATTCGTATTGCCAAGACAATTCTAATACTACATATTCTCTTTGATAAATTTTACGTTTGAAATTAGTCCTTTTTGAATTATATTTTCTTTTGTAAAAAAAAATAGCAGTGAGCTGCTATAAACAACAGCATTTCAAAACAATTCGTTCATATACAGATGTAAATTCTAAGGTTATTCATTAAGAAAGTGTGCTATATCAGATGCAGTGTTATAAAAAAGTTTTTGCCTGAATAATAACATATACTTCCCTGTATTAGTTTGTCCTGTGTACTCTGACAAGCATTCCTAGTATAATATTATTATATAGCTATGTTTCTTATTTCATATACAGGATGTTCTGTCAAGTTTCTTATTCCTGTAAACACGATGTATACTTACCTGAGTTATTGAGATACACGTTCGCACGATGTAAAAGCACAGCTAACAAGAAATTTTCCTGATAAATGTGATTTGTGTCAGTAAATAAAACGTCACCCGCAAAATGGGCACTTTGAGCATGTTGCAGGAGTAGCCATTTGTAAAACGCTACTTGCGTGGGATAATCTGCAAGCACACGGCTTTGCACTCTGCGATAATAATCTGTATGTAGTTGATTTTATCGAAACTATCTCCAGATAAGAGAATTTGAAACATTGAATTATCGTGCAACCTGTCGTGTGCTTAGTGTTCTACCATTTGCAATGGCTTCGAGAGTTTCTACCTCTGGATGCAAAGTCCTTTTAGTTCTGCCGGGCTCTTCTGGTCGAGGAGATTGTATTTATGCGGTATCTCGTAACCATTGTACCCCATGAACGTACGTTGTACTTGTGGGCTGTTCGAAAAATGTTCGGCATATATTCTATGAGATTCGGCATTGTTCTGTTCTTACTCGCCATAAATTAAAATCATATCCACTAATTCATTGTTATTGTACGCCATAATGATGAAAAAAACAAAAAATTACTTAAACACTCAACAACGGGAAATATGATTTACAAAGCTTAATGCAACTTAAGTGCATGCGCTGCAAATGAGGCAACTACTAACAGAATTTTTACCTCACACCAATGTAGTATTTTTGTACAAAGGTCGTGGTCAATGGTCCCTTCGCAGGCGTAGGTGGGTCGGAATGATAACGTAAATACTTATTTGACTGCATCGTCTATTTCTTCGGCAATCGAGAATAAATTTATTTTTTGTCTTACGTTGGATATGTACTAAAATACCACTCGTATAAAGCGTTCCAAAAATATTTTCTCATAATTTCAACATTATTTTCTCGCTTATTTGTCAACTTTGAATTATACATGTTTTGAAAACAGTTTAAATATTATACACTACCTGCTCTCAAAATTACTAACCAATTTGTAAGAACACGGCAGGAATTGATTTAATCGTAGTGCTGCTAGTGACGTATGCTATAAATTATAGTGGTCTTGAAAGAGTTAGCAAAAGCTTTCTTGAGATAATTTATCGATTTGTCCACTCCAGGAAAAGTTTTCTAGTACGTATTATCTACTAATGAATGAAATTTGTCTAGACATTCTATGTGATAGATTTCAGGAAATATTCCCGTACCAATTTATCAGCGCTGAATATATTTGAATTTCCGACTGTGACCGTGATTCTAAATTGAGTTTGCCAGTAAATTTCTACAGAATAGTTTCGCTCCGTTCTGACCAATGATATGAACCGACCCAGTATATTTCAATACACCTTCTATGTTTGAATGATTACTTATTTCTTTCTATTGTTCATTATTTATCGAAATGTATCATCTGCAATCCTCTAAGTATCAAATAAATGTTCTGAATGCGTGCAGAATGTTTCTGATCCTATATAGGATCAAGCTAATTAGTAAATGTAGTACTAGCGAGTATAGCGAAAAAATACCGTTCGCGTTGCCTAGATTTTGCTTAAAATAATTTTGCAAAACAACGAGTCTATTTTTCCGGAATTTTCATGTTGTAACTTGTATATAAGTTCGCGACATCTGGCGGTAATTTTCGAACTGTAGAACACCGGGTTGAGTAAACAGTGAAATTAATTTCAGTATCAACAACAGCAGCGGTCGGTATATGTCAGTTTCGGTGCCATAATGGTTAGCGAGAGGACATTTCTGCAACATTTACATAGGTAGAAGTTATGCCGTTTTCTTCTACCATAAAGCGTAGTAGCCATCTCTGACCAATATTAATAATAATATATTTTATTGTCATCGTTCATAAAAGGAACATGGACATTGTCAATATTGTACATAATAAAAATATCCTGTAAATACAATATTATAATAATAGATGTAGAAAATAAAATATTTCTGCAACTGACAAATTGTAAAATGATACTGAAACTATTTGAAATTAATCAATTACATTACTGGCAGAAATTTTAAAACACATATTTTGGATTCGTATTCAGAATAACCTATTTTATTAATTATTTTTTTATTTTTTTTTATTAATTATTTGGTAGTTATTAGTTGGTAAGCTCTATAGAAGTGATCCTGCCTACTCTATAAAAAAAACAATGATGTTATTGAAACCACCAGGGCGAAAATGTTTGTAAAGTAATTGAAACCACCAGGTTGAAAATATTTGTAAAGTAATATACAGTGTGGTCATAAAGCTTGGAACCAAGCTTATAACCGCATTATTTTACATTTTTAGGAAAAACGCTCGGACAGGTAAATTTTCTTTTTAAAACGCCATCTTTTGACATACAATTTTTTCTATGACGTCATTGGTTTTTAGAGTGATGACGTCATCAACCCTTTTTTTAAATAGCAACCATATTATTTTTTTATCGTTTTTGGTAGATCTTTATATCCTCCAAATAGTGATATAAAACAATTGGTATGCTGCATCACAATTTTTTTAAAATAATATAAATTTAGAAAAAATAAGAAAATTTTATTTTTCTACAAAATTAAAATTAAATTAAAAAAATACATCTGAACTTAAATTTATTGCAACAGTTGACGTAAAGTTTCAAAATGGACCCCACCAACCAACTGACACTCTCCCAGCCGAATGTAAACTCTTCGTATACTCGCCTCAATTATGTCTGGGGATATTTCTGTAATTTCTACGCGAATTCGTTGTTTTAAATCTTCTAAATTGTTCGGTTTGTTAAAATACACTTTCGATTTCAAATAACCCTACAAAAAAAAGTCTAACGGAGTCAGGTTAGGAGCACGAGGTGGCCATTCTATGGCGCCTCTCCGTCCAATCCATTTATTAGGAAATATTTCGTCAAGATAGTGGCGAACCTCTACACCATAATGGGGAGGTGCCCCATCTTGTTGAAACCAAATATTTGGATGGGGTACATCACCATCCTCGTGATTTGGGAAAATAACAGCGAGCGCTGGAACCAGTTTAAATCTTAAAAATTCTAAATATTGCACACCAGTCAAATTTCCGTCAAAAAAATATGGTCCTAAAATGCGTCGTCCAATCATTCCAACCCATACGTTAACTTTTCCTCTGGGCTGAGTATGACACGCTTGAGTCCAATGCAGATTGGTCTGCGACCAATATCTGCAATTATGGCGGTGAACAGATCCATTTAGGCAGAACGTAGCTTCATCAGAGAAGACGATGTTTTCCAAGAAATTTGCATTTTGGTCACAACGTAACATTATGTCTTCACAGAACTGCAGTCAACGATCTTCGTCATCTTCATGTAATTCCTGTACAAGTTGAACTTTGTAAGGATGATAGTGTTCTTTTTTAAATAAGTTAACGACAAATGAGTGAGCCACGCAAGTTTTCTGGTGGAAACATGATGCCTTTCCTCTGCTTCTAGAAGCACATTTAATTTCACATCTTCTCCTATTTGAGGTCTACCTTGCCGTGGTCGATGTTTTACGGATTCAGTTTCGGTAAACTTTCTAACTAGTTTTGTCGCCGTAGACCTGGCAATTGGAGGTCTATCAGGATGTTCATGGTTAAACAATTCACATGCTTCTGCATGCGTTCTTTGTCTGTCCCCATACCCAACCAGTAACTCATACTTCACAGTATTATGAAAAAGGTGCTTATAATATGTTGCGAAAATTTCGTGATTTAGGGTACAATATGATCATCAGAATTTGCTTTTGTATTGACATCTTAATTACTTTTCATGCAAATCTTGGACAAATCATCAAAGAAGCAGAGATGTTCCATTAGGACATTTAACAAATGAAGCAGAGGCACCAGGAAAGGCATGGTTATTAGCTGCCTATCTTTCCAATACGTTTACTTAATTTCTTTTCCTGACTGCACCGGCGGAACGATCTCAAAACGCAAATTCAGCCAAAAGAGAGACCTATTGTGCCGCCCTTGCCATTTTAGTCCTCTCAATCAGGTCGCATCCGCACAAAGAAGTCCGCAACCTGGTCAAGAGTTTTTAAGAATTGAGTTTGAGAATTGATTTACTCCGGGATCATCTAATTGATCGACCCCAAGGTGCATCCGCCTTTCACTGTTCGCTGTTCGACAATCAGCAGAAATTTCTTCCACTGCCACAGTTTCTACACAAGGGAGGGTTTACTAGAGCTATGCGATGCATGTGTTTATTCAGTGCGCAGTAACCGCCTAAGATCTCTGTGAGTAACCTCAACTTGCTCATAAAGACTACTTTGCAAAGTCTCATTTGGGCGGATCCCGAGAGTTTACAGTGTCTCACGCCGGCAAGTGCATTCTAGTAGGAATAATGCTTAGCAGCGAGTTCAGATCTGTCGGTTCTGGGCCCAATGAATGGTCGTTCGGTCAGACCTCTTGCTAACTTGTCAGCTATTTCATTTCTTCTGATTCCAGTGTGTATTGGCGCCCATCTCAGCGTAGTGTTGTGATCTTCCGCCAGTTTTTCGAGCTTCCTGTGAAAGTCAAGTACCACCTCGGAATCACACCTGTCAGCCTGTAGTGATCCAAGGGCAACCTGGCTGTCAGAAATTCTACCGATCCGTTTACTTGTGGGCAGTTTAAAATGCTCTGCACAGGCCTGGATTGCAATTATTTCGGCATTTTAGAAGCATCCTCAAACCAGCGGAAAAATATTCGCATCAATTTGCGAACGAGGACTTTCACAGTCTCTGTGCTTGAGATGTTTACATGTATCTCCCACTAAAACTGAAAACGGGCGAGATTTTGTCCGCCCTTATGAACATTTGTCCCGTCTGTTCGATGTAGGTGAAGATGCTGGTATTGTCTCCCGTCTTACCCAAGAAACCCTGCAGCCACTACAATTTGCTCTATAGGCCCCTAGGGCTGCCTCCGACCACAACACGAGCTGCAGTGAAGGAAACCCAAAGATCATCTCCATCGCCGCAGTCGGCGTCGAGGACACGGCTCCCGTGATGGCTATTCTCTCGACCTGGCAAGTGCATTAGTCGCATAGCCCAAACTAGATTTGTGCCACCAGAGCAGCGTTCTTTTACTTAAATTACTAACCTATATATTAATAACCTAGTACACATGTTACTTTAGCATCAGCCTATATATCTTTTGAGTAATATTGGACATCCACATGCAATTAATAACCGATCACAGTATATATTCAGGCACAGTCCCTACTTACTTATAGGTACTTATAAACGATCAGCAGACAATGCACTCTCGTAATTTATATCTTTTTTATATGTATAGGTATGTGACGATACATTAACATTTGAAAAACAGCTATGTATCATCCAGTAAATCAGCCTATTTCTGAACATATAGGTACGTAGATAAAACGTATTTTTAGTGGTACTTGTTTCACTTTGAAGAGTCTCAGCTCCAAGGCGGTCTTTGATTTTCAAGAAACAATAATTGAAAATACAAGGAAAAATATAAAGTAGGTGAATAACAAAAAGTCAAACGAAAAGCTTACGTAAATTTTCTCTTGTTTGTACGAGAGAAGGCTATGAACGATGTAAAAGAAAATTTCGTACGAAAATTATATATCAAAACTACGCATACTCATTTCGAATTTGCTCAAAACAAAGTATTTTTACGAACATATAGTCTTTCTCTTTTCTTTCATTCGATTGGGAGTTTCTAAATACTTACAGAGCAGTTAGCGTAATTACTCCATTAGAGCTAATGCGACAACATCCATCTTAAGAAGTTTCCAGTGTTAGTTTGTAATTTGTTAAGGGCGCCTTTTTATTTCTAAACAGAGGAAATGTTCATTGATTTTTGGACTTACTTCGTATGCAACTGATAAATATATTTGGAAATTCACAATTGTACTACAGAACTTATTTTAAAGACGTAATTAAAATGGGAAGTGTTTACTTATTAATTACATTACTTCCATTTGTTATTATTATCAAAATTATTGTGTATTATATAAAGAATGCGTTATACATATCATTTGTTTATCATTATAGATATTATTTGATACTTTGTTAAATAATTTGCGTGCATACACGCACTGATTTTCGGTAACTACTTATGTTTCCCATCGAATTAGAATGGCAGTGGAAATTTAAATGTTTGTTTATTTTGTTGTGTTTTATTTTTTCGACAATATAGTTGCGAAGCTGTGCGAATTTTGGTCATACAAACATGACAACATGACAAAATTATTACACAACCGAAAAAAATGAAAACTACAAAGGACTGTATACATGTAAGAAAGGTTCCATATTCTTCGATTTTTTACGAGAAGATATTAATATTAATATATTTCTCCAGCGGGATACAGCGGCAACATCTGACATCTAATAATACAAAATACGGCTTGCAGAATACTAAAGCATATACATATCTTGAAGGCGTTTTCTAAGTGTTAGCTTAAATGTTTTACCATTTTATGTTCTATGGTCATTCGACATTTATTATATTGCAAGTAGTTAGATCCGGTAAGGTCAGTACTGCGCGTGCTATATCGATGTGCATTGGCATTAATTACTAAATTATGCTTAATTTCGTATATGCAGGAAGAACACATGATTCGCAATAAGTGAAATTAGTTACGTGGTTTCATAATACCCAATACATGCAATACTTTATTAAGTCTAGAAATTATTGCTTATTATTACACCTAGCAATTTGCAGTTGTTTTTGCACTAAATGAAACACCATCAATATTAATAGTCACGTTTAGACTATTTTTAAACTACAATATTAGATTTTTCAACATTCATGATAAGCTTATTTATTGAAAAATAATCGACTAGGGTATAGTCATACCTTCCACACATTTACTATTTAGACGAGATAGATCTCTCACTGCAACCACCATATTAGCTGGCTGCTTTCGTATACATGAATATTGAACAATATCGCATCTAAGATGGAACTTAATGAACATCGAGTAGGTATAATAATTATCGAGTTTATCTAGAAAGTTGTTTCTACAAACTGTTCCAGTCTACACAATTAAGATTCAAATACATTTAAAGCATACTAAACACATCAACCTACTAAACACCAAAAACTTTTAACTAAACAGCGGCGCATTTCGACAGCAATGCTATCATTATCAAGGCGATAATAAAAGTTTTATAGTATTCTACTTCTGCATCAAGGCATCCAGTGAAGAACTTTACATTTAAAGTGCTTACCCTAATCTTTAGGCGATCGTCAAGATCAATCATAAGTAATACATGCCACTACACCGAAATCATTAAGCTTGTACAAAACATTCTCCAATACAAGAACTGTGGCCGTCAACTTGTTTTGACGTGCTGACATTACATTTAGTGAAATAGTTAAGCAGTTGAGTTTTCAGAATCATTTCAAATATCTATTACAAGACCGGATATGTCTATAATTATTTACATAAAAGTATCATTATTTTTAAGTGTCAGAACAGCGATTAGTGATTTTAAATTCATTTGAGAACTGTCCTGCGGGGATGTGCAAAAAAAGTCTTCTGCAGAAATTTACATTTTCTTAGACATTCTTATACTTATGTATTTATTTTTATAGCCTTACTGTAAAAGACAATATCTTTCAAATGAATAAATTAGGAATATACTAAAAATATATTATAAGGTTTTCTTTTTGACCGTTTGGTTTAAAACCATGGGTTTAAATTACGGGAATAACAAATTACACTCATCGACAAAAACTTAGACGCGACTCCTATTAAATGTAAATTTCAGCGCCAACAATACTTTCATTTAATACGGATTAGGGTCATAAATTATTATGTTCTGTATAACTTATTTAGAGTTTTAGCCGTTTTAGATATTCTGTTTACAACTCTGCATGCGCTAAATGAGGGTTTCTAAGAAATTATATAAAATCGAATGCGACAGAAACAGCAAAATAATTTTAGTTTGATGCCTGTTCTTGTAGAAGACGATTATTACGAGTAAATTAAAGTGTCTTCAATGTTGTTACGTTGTTGTGCAAATTATTGAAAGATGGGAAGACGAAAACAGCTATCGTTAATAGAAAGGGGAAAAGTGTTAGCCTGGTACGAAAGTGCGGTATGGGGGGTATGTCATGACAAATTGTAAGTCTATTTTATGTTCATTATTTGTACTAAAAATAAATAGTTATTACAAGTTTAGTAAAAGTGCATTTTTTCAACTCATATTATGAAACATGGTATCGCGTCTAATTGTAAGTTTTTGTCGAGGAGTGTAAGTACAACATTATGCAAAAAGTATTTTGATTAAAATTAGTGCGACTATTAATATATTCTTTGGTTTAAAGTTATTGTTATTAACGAATTTAACGAGATATGTAATTTATCATTTTGTGTTTGTTAAAAATTATATAGTCCGCTATTCTGACCAGAGAGGCAAGAGTTATTCATTCTCTGTAATGTTATTATTTGGACTTTCTCCAATACGTCTGGTACCAGTTTCATAATCACATATATATATATTTGATGTGATTTAACAGTATTCCAAAGCAGTTTGGCATACAATATATATATTCTTGTAACAGAGAACGCGTATTCAGGATATCACAAAGACATGATATATACATATGTATATATATCATATACTTATATTAAGCCAGTTGGAAATTAAATATAAATTTATAGTAGTATAGTCGTCTAACAGATTAAGGTTCGTGTAATACAGATATTTTACTGCGTTGAGCACGTTAAAGTAAACGATAATCTTTGACTTAGAAGCTCAAAGCGAATTATAGCTTGTAAAGCAAGTAATACTTAATCTCAGAAAATTTTCTAATACCTACATGAATACATACATAAGAGTTATTAAAGCTATTTCAGAAGCTTCACATTGTAAATTTTCCGCACGATTATGTCCTAGGTATTGACAATGAACCATTTGACTGTTGCGAACTATTGGATTTTAGTAATTTCGAAATAATTAAATGAAATACGCAAAGCTTTCGATGTTGCGTAGGTTAGTCAAGTGAATAGAAATGTGTGCTGTCGCAAAATAAGCTTAGTTGTGGTATTAATAGTGTTAGAAGACTGTTATACGAAGATAGCACATGAAAATGGGGAAAAGAAACACTATTTAATCCGCTTCTCCTACAGTAAAGATTTTGTATGTGTGAGAATACACAGAATGGAGGACAAAGTTAACACAAGGTACGATAGACAAAAAACGGATAAAATAGCAACAATTTCGGAATAGTGGTTATTGATAAATGTTACCTTCAGAGCAAGCTATGCACCTGCGAAGTGTCTAATAGTGATCGCACAACTGTATACATTTAGATCAAAATCTTATTTGCCCAATAAAAGTCGGCAAAATTTGGCAGTAGAACTCTGTTCTGAACTTCTGTTTTCGATACAAAGTCCCTGAACGAAGCATTGTGATAAACATGTACCAGATTACATTTAACTGACTTGCTTTTGTCTGTCGTACTCCTATCTTGGGCGTAACATGAAAACGGCCTTCCAGAAATATTATCAAATAACTCAGTATTTAGTTTTCTTGTTTTTTAAGTGTGGTGGCTGCTTAGTTGCAGGGACTACACTATTCTTCTCTGGCTATCGTGCAACTCTCGCGGTGTAGTTTTGTGTGTGTAAATTGTGTTTAAACGGATTTGTGACAGCATCATAGCGCCTTTTATAATACCGCGCTGTTAATCACTTTGGTCCCAACAGCGAATGGTAAGTCGATCCTTAGATCAAAAATTATTATAATGCCGGCATATTTCAAAACTATCATTTTGTTACCGTGTATTTATACAGTTTAGTTAGTGTCTATAATGCACAATGATGCGACAATAAACAGTAACAATACTAAACATTATGGATCAATTTGTCTGTAAAGAGAAACACTGGTATCCGTTTCAGAGTTCGGTAAGAGGCTTCAGAAGGCTGCCTTCAATTATATGTTTCTCTTGAGTTATAACAATCTGCTGTAAGATAAAAGAGTGATTGACCAAATTTAACAGCACTGACACTTTCGGAATTAAGTTCAAAAATTTTGCAATGGATACTACATTCAATACAAAAAATTAAATATTAAACTGCGTACTGACTTGAGCAAATTTACGCGCACGAACACCCAATATACGCACGAACGCTATCCATCGCTTGTCGGTTTCTTCACCTTTATCAAAGGTTTTGTGTGCGCACAGCGTTCGTACGCGTAAATTTGCTCGTAAGTACGTAGCTTTAGAGCATACTATCACAAGTCTTAATATTTAATTCCAATTCACTTTACTGCAAATTGAAATTCTTGAAAATGCTATTCAGACCAATCAATGCCAGCACAAGAAATCATCATAAAAATATTGTTTGACTGACTAAAACATTATAGCACTGTTTAAAAATTACAGAGATATGCAACTGTTATTGGAGCACCAACATTAGTATAGCTAGCTTTAGCTTAGCTTAACATGTTGCTTGGTCAATATCCATTTAGGTATTAGAAAATAAAAATGAAAACTGCAGCACTAAAACATACTGAAAATCCACAGATCTAGAACAGTACCATCAACCCTTTCTTTGTCTCCAGTCGATTGTCTGTTGACCTTGACCATTACAACCAGTCACGCGAATAAAATAATGCTATAATTGGTTTTGGTGTCTAGTGTGCTACTAATTACATCAAAAAGGTGTACTGGAAATATATGAATGTACAAGCGAATGTTATGTTTTGCTCTAATCGCTTTCCAGATTGTGTGAATGGTCATACTTAAGGTGAGTTCCTGGACACAGCATTAGAGTCCTGTAGTCAATCTGTAGTTTATAAATGTTTTTAATATGAGAGCACTTCTGAAAGGCGTATGGTGAATGCAGTTTGTTGCATTTAATTAAACTTGAAATATTACAAACATCTACTGCAGTCAAAGGCAAAATCAAAATGACGTAGTAACTTGTTACTTTGTTTAATACATATGTACCATACTATATTCGACATTTATATGTTACGTTTTAAAACACTCTACTTAGAGCCGATTGTAGCACGTCTGGAAAGGTTAATATTTTGAATCGAGTGCCATTCGCTGTTGAAACATAATTAACAACACAACATTAGGTACTTACAGTACAGTAGCGAGGTATCATTCGTTAAAAGATTAGTGCAATTATTAACGTAAGCATGTACGAGTTTAACTATTATTAACTATTATTAACTATTTGTTAATTATTTCTTAGCCGTAGCATAGTATTATTTTCAATTTTTCTCATAATTCTTTTTCTCCTTTCTTCAGAAACAAACGGTTGTCTTTCTAATCATACTTGTTATTTCTAATAACTATAACTAAATAGAGGAGGATGCGATATTCCTGAAGAAGGTAAAATGAGGAGAAATAATTACCCGAAGCAAAAATCATTATCACAAATGTTTTATTTTTCATTAACTTATCGAATATATTGAAAAATGAAAAAAAAAATCAATCAATTGAGTTTAAAATGATTTTTATTACAACAACTAATATCAAAAAAAGCTTCTAGAGTTCATATAAAATCCAAAAATTAATTTGTATGCAAATATAGGATATGCAATTTAACAACCGACTTTCGTCATCAATTTCATAAAGTTCATACCAACACACATTGAGTTACACTTGTAGGTATAGGATATGCAATTTAACAACCGACTTTCGTCATTACAATTGATGACGTATTATCCCAACATGGTCGCCATGTATAACCCTTGTAAGACATATATTATATTGACTTGACAGTTAGTACCACAAATTAGGTTATGTTTAGGTATATGCAAGTATTAAATCTCAACGTCAAATGACAAGTGTCAAATAAAATGCTCGCACAACCGACAACGTTCTAATTATAGAAATCCTACACGGGCGAAATGTCACTAGATTTAGTACACAATTGTAATATACAAGTGTAACTCAGTGTGAGATTATGTTGATATGAACTTTATGAAATTGATGACGACAGTCGGTTGTTAAATTGCATATCCTATAGATTACAATTGTGTGCTAAATCTAGTGACATTTCGTCCGTGTAGGATTTCTATAATTAGAACGTTGCCGGTTGTGCGAGCATTTTATTTGACATTTGTCATTTGACGTTGAGATTTAATAGTACTTGCATATACCTAAACATAACCTAATTTGTGCTACTAACTGTCAAGTCAATATAATATGTGTACAAGGGTTATACATGGCGACCATGTTGGGAGAATACGTCATCAATTGTAATGACGAAAGTCGGTTGTTCAATTGCATATCCTATATGAAATGAATTGCTTGAATATCTTACATTAATCGAATAGGGAGAAATTGCTGTTCCTGTTTTTTTTAGCTTTGCAGTAATATTTCCGAGATAGACGCAAGTAGCTACGTCAGTAATTCGACAGCTTCTCTTTGGCTATATAAATAGTTTTTATAGTTATGAAATACTAATAAATCTTGTCGGTCAAAACAAGCTACTGATAGACATACATTGTTATCTAGGCGACTATTACATAATATGCATCCTTATGATTGTTCGAAATGTTAACTTATTCGATAGTAAGTTGCAGCTTATACATACATATAACGATTCCTAAATTTCTTTAAATCCATTCCGATCGACAAAATGCTGGTTTTCCTGATACATACATACATAATTTTATATTAATTATATTAACATCCACCTTCTTCAAAACAAGTCTAATATTATTATAGAAAATCAATAGCACTTTGTAGAAGGAAGAGCGATATATTAAAAGCCATATGTTGTAAATGTTATAATGAAATTCTTAGAGGCCGTACAGAATACGGTATACTGGCTTCCGCCCACGGTATCGCTTGTGCAGACTATAAGATTTGTACAGTTTTTTTTATATTTTAATCAAATTTATATGTTGTTACGTCCATTTTGCAACCTAAAAAACTATATAAACAGTGTATGTATAGTTTAAGCAAACGAAGCAGCGGATAGAAGATTAGAATTTAATACAGCGCTTCTTTGTGTGACACTTTAACTATCAATGGTGACAGGTTGTTTATTCGTATACTAAAGTGTTTAAAACAGTTGAATCTGTTTGCTTTTGGACTGCTCGTAGCGCACTTGGCTGGGGATAGGCATGCTAGCGTGGGAAATCCTTTTTCTGGTACAAACTTCGTTATCCCCTTTCCACCCTCTCAAGATTCGAACTTAAAAAAAGCAAAAAAAAATGTTTTTTAATCGTATTACAGAACATTAATACTGAGTTTCAAAGAAATTTGATCATAAAAATATTATTTCTCATACAAATTTAGCCACTAGTTTTTACCTAGCTAGGAGTTGTATTTTAAATTGCATTAATTCTGTCAAGAGTATATATCAAGTTTGGAGTAAATTTGACCATAAAAATATTGCTGACACCTACAATATAAGATCAACACCTTCTCTAAATTTCAAATTTCTGTCTGTAGCATTTAGACTGAGCGATGTTGAATTAATTGACACAAAGTCTTGTATTATATAGATAATGCATAAATACGTTGTGATATAAGTACAAGTGATTATTTGCGTAACGTAGTATCCCTTTCTGTTAATATTTGCTATGCATATGGATTGCAAATTGTTTTTAATTACAATTTCAACTGGATAATATACAAAAAATAAATTCGTATTTTTCTTGTCTGTTTTGTACATTGTTCTGGTTTGTTTACAGTCCCAGACTTTAAAGCGCTAAACGGAAATACCACAACAATTACAAAGATTCAGACATTCGTTCTACCAAGCCTAAACATTAATTCCTCTAATGCGAGTTTTATTGCGATAATAACCATAGACAAAGAATCAAAAAGAAATTAAATCCGATATTTTTGCTTTTCTGTAGATGTGTTCAAAAACAACTGAATTCCATCACAGCACTAAATTTTTATTGTGTGTGTCTATATAGTTTTCAACGAATTTGCCAGTTCTCATATATTAGATCGGGAATTTTAAAAATAATTGATAAAATTACTTCTTTTTAAATGATATCGAAGGCTTCCACGGTCTTTGTTATGAGGGCGGGTTTTGACTGCGTCATAGTAAAGTACATATAGACAATATAAAAGAAAATAAAATAAAACAAAAATGAAAAGAAAAATACAAAAATATATATACAACTTAATCAAACTCGACGTTTTGCCACTAATGTAAGTGGCTTCTTCAGGACCAAACGTAGGTGAGGGGCGCCAGAAGGTCACGGTAACTCGACGTGTCAACCACGCTAGAGGCGAAAACCTTCTGACAAGGAGAAGGTGGACGTGCGGGGGTATATATACTACTGTGCAGGGAAAGCGGAACATTGAGCGTGAGGTAACGATGCGGAACAGTGAGCACGGGTCGAAGAAAAGGATGGGTTTCCAAATACTGGAGAGTGGGTAACCAATATCACGATTGTGATTTTGGGGATGTCTCTGGATCTCGATAGCTTCCCTTACCTTTCGTGGAAAATAGCGATGAGACTTGCTTACAACAGATACCTGATCAAAACAAATTTTATGGCCCGTATCAATAAAGTGTTCGGCTAAGGCTGAGTGTGTTGAGGAACGTGACTTAACGTACCGTTGGTGTTCTTTGATTCTAGATTGAATAGAACGTCCAGCTTCGCCAATGTACACTGAGCAACAGTCACAAGGAAATTTTATAAATGCCTTTATGGGAGAGAACAGGGCGAGTGTCCTTGGGCGAAGGAAGAATTTGGGAGATTTTGTTTAAAGGTTTAAAGATGGGTTGGATATTTTGCTTACGAAGAATTCTACCGATGTGATCTGTAACGCCATGGATGTAGAGGAGAACGATGATTCTTAGCTGATTACTAGATTCTGGTGCTACCTTAAGAGACCGTGGATGAATGTACCTATTTATGACCCTTTGTATGTTGCCGGAGGTATAGCCATTCTGTAGAAGAGCAGTTTTCACATGTTTCAATTCATGATTCAATTTCATTTTTGTTTTATTTTATTTTATTTTATATTGTATATATGTACTTTACTATGAAGCGGTCAAAACCCGGAAGCCCTCATAAAAGATGACTTCTTTTTGTTTAACACATTTTTTGCACTATATTTTGAGTTGGAATGCATATTTTTGGCTTAACTTTTAAGGAATAATTATATTATGTTTTGAGAATAGTTTATTTTATAAATCACCTTCTAAGTAAGCTACTTAAACATGTAGATTAAAAATTAAAAAAAAATGAGACTACACTTCTGTAGCAAAATATGAGCAAATAAATGGCATATAACCCAGACATTCTATGTCCATGGCTTATATATATGTACCTGTCCATACTACTACGATCTTATGTAAAAGGAAAGAGGATATCCTGGAATGTTTACAAGTAACTTATAGCTTTTACTTTTAGAATGTCAAGCTCCAAGAGTCTTAATTAAGGGTAACCATCCACAACACGACAACTTTTACTATGACATGTGAAAGAACAACGAATGTGTCGAAATGAAGAGTTTTGGGCAAAGCAAGTTGTGGAGTCCAACAAAAAGTCTACATTTATAGTTCAGTATCGAGGATATCACTTAATAAAGTTTCCTGATGGGGCCATGCCAAATTCATGCAAATTTATGTCGTTGTAGAATGTGAAACACAAACGATTGCGATGTGATGGTTTCCTTGAAGTAAGCCAAGTAACTACAACAAAAGCACAATGTTAAAAGTTCTGTCAACTATTTCAAGAGCATTTTCGACAAAGTACTACGTATAATTTATAAATAATAATAATATAATATAATAATAGTAATAATTTAAAAATAAAGTGATTCTGTTGTGGCAATTTGACAAACCAGATATTGATTACAAAATTATATATATATCATATATATATGCATTTACGTAATTTGGGATATCAGTGAAGTTCATAGATTATAATAATGCTCTTAAAATCAACTTATTCCGCGACAAGAGTGGTTGTTCTATCAACATACCATAAAGCTATTCGCGGAAACAAATATTAGCAGCAAGATATTACGGCTATCGCATCATAATTAATGAACAAGATAACGCGTGAAAGAATTACAGTAAGAAATTCCACGGTCACTTTTAGGGGAACGATGGATATCCACGATATCGTAGAAAAGCTGCAGTTGCCGACGGTAAGGTTACCTTCCTTTCTTTCCTAACTAAAGTAAACATAAATGGTTAGAATATTCATGTTATTACAAGACGATCACAACAACATTTCTAAGGAATTAGTCAATAAATTACTGCATCCAAAATTAATTAATTAATTTTATAAAATAAAATAAAACTTCCAATATGTGTTATGCGTTTATACAAACTGCTGGGGCGCCTACGTCACAGATGTCATACATTCGAAATTTGCGGTTTTATAGAACTACCTATTAGATGTAGTAGTACGAATTCATTTCACGATACATATTATTGTCACTGTTATTTAGCATCATTGCGGAGTCAGGCTAAACATGACTTACATTGAATTGACGCTTCTACGCAGTTATTACTAAACTCAGCAAAGCGGAGGAAGTTTCAGCGCACTGCAGAGAACAACATGGAGGGGCGAACTGCGTGGCACGGAAACTCGAGCGTCCATATCAAAGCACATTTGTTCAGTATCATTCCACTGGTCGTTGTGAGTGTTTACCAGTACACGAAGCAGGAGTTGCGGCGTTAGGCAGACAAGCGATACAGTGAAGCCGTTGCAACCAGCACCTATTAGACACAAAAAAACATTTTTGGCACATACGCATACCGATATATATATATATATATATATACGTAGCACTGCTTACTTGCAAGATACTTTGAAATCATACATAGAAAGAATATGAGATTATTATGAATTAATCCTCTTTCGTTCTAGATAACTATTGGTGTTTTTTTTTTACTAGTTTACAACCTTTGTTCACTGATATCACATTTTCTTATTTTGTTAGGTGGTATGTTGTTATTATTTCAAACTTGATTTAGATTTTTTCTATCTCATCCAAATATGGCACAAGATGTAATTTGTAACTTCTTGGATAGTTGTCCATTACACATTTGAAAGGCATTGTAGTTTTAACGAGACTATGCAAAATAAATTTTCTAATTTTGGGGACCAAAGAGCTTAAGTTTTACAACAGTAGTTAAAGTAGTGTCCATTCTTATTCAATGAGACTTCAGTTTAATAATCAGTGAACATATATAAAAGCACTGGCACATCTTTCTATTTTGATCGCCATAGTTTTCAATATATGACAGATGTGCAGATTAGTGAGACATATTGCTTTGTGGTGCATTCATAACTGGGGGATAAACGTTTAAGGCTGCAAAAAAGGGAAACGACTTTTGCATATCTTATGCTAATTTATGTGACCATAGTGTTAGTATTAAAAGTCATGTGCATTTACACCTTATAATGTAAAATATTCATTAGGTAAACAATAAACAAAACATATTTTTAATCAAATACGTTATTTTGTCAGAGATCAGAATTTTCAAATAAATGTTTTAGCTGTGATAATTATATAAATTTTATAAGAAATAACATCATGAATACAACCGTACATGTAGCAAATTTAAATACATAGATTGAAATCAAGTTGTATGTGTGTGACACTTGAATGAAAGCTGATATGATGGTGAAATATCTAAACTTTATTCAAAACTATTTTTATGGGAGATCCTATTGTAGTGATACTCCTATCCCTAAAGATAAACAAATTAGATTTTCTTTGCGGATCTGCATCAGACTAGTAGACAGATGATACTCTTCGATGCTATCATATTTCAAACTACGCTTTCGCGTTGTATAGGTCGTAAAAGAGTTCTCGGCCCCTTTAGCGTTTTCAAATTTATGAACTTCGTTTAAGTATTCCGAGGTATGCCAGAAATTATTTTCTGTAAAATATTAAACGTGCCGTCTCCTAATTTATCGATCGGTTAAACGTATTAAACTACCAACCTATGTAGATTATTACTGAATACGAATATAAACACATCCACTCTCAGTCCAAATCTAGTTGAACATCTGACGCACTATTATTTTAAGTATAGTATAGTCTTAGTATAGTCTCTTTTATATAGTTCTAATAGTTTTCTATTAGCAATTAGACAAAAAAATCAGTGTGAAATTTATGCAAATCAACCTTGAACAAGTCGGTCAAGGTGCTATGTGGTAGTATATGTCTCCATCAGAAGAAACTTGCACCGTATACGGGCAGAAAAAATAAACCCTTCTTGCTCAAGATGCGTAACTTGTTGTGACAGTACTACATATTTACTGAAAACGGACATCATGTAATTCAATATTTAGAAAAATAAATCTGAAACAGTTAAAAGGCACCATTTTTAATAGTACAGAAAAAAAGCACAAATGACAACCTAACCTTATCTTAAATTGCTACTTAGGCAGCTTTTCTGGTATAACTCAAAGTTTTGTGGATCCTTAACTACATAAAATATTAGTGATGAAATCCTGCAACCTTTCCTTACCTTATGTGTTAACATTTTTATGTTAACACATATGTATATATATGTATATACAGGGTCCGGCAACGAAGCGGGGACGGAAGATTACACACTTATTTGAAAGTTTGTCAAATATTTAGTCATCGGATATTCTTCCACACCATCAAGCGCACGTTTTAAAAATATTTTGTTTTATACAGGGTGTTCCAGATGGAAATGCCAGACTAAAGTTGCATTTTTTAAATGGAACACCCTGTATATTAATAGAGAAAATGATCCGCGCTTGAAAGCTGGTAACGATATAATGTTGTATAGGTCTAAAGTTGATAGTTTCTGTGTAAACAATGATTTTACTTGATAAATTGATACATTTCAGTAGGCTATTCTGCATAGGGAAAAACAAAAAATTCGAAACCAACAGAGTAGAATATTTTTTTACTAGTTTAGACTGCCGTTACTATGTGACATAAATTCTGCAGCTGCTCGCTTTATACAGGGTGTTCACAATTTTGCAAAATCGAAGAAATCTTGACATTTTTAAATGGAACACCCTGTATATTTTTAGCTCATTGGAAAGCACTGTTACTACGCTTTCTATTGATACCTCATTTGATGCACCTAGGATAGATCATCTTCTAATTATTTCTTTTTAAAGTTGAATTAATGAGAAATGCTTGTATTTTTAGTAGCTAATTAGGACTTCAAAGGTTGTAAGATTGGATATTCAACAAATAATCCATAAATGGTCTATAACAAGAAGAAAGTCCATTTAGTATGACAAACAAGCGGTGAAAGCAAACATTAAATTAATATAAAGTAATATAGCATTTTCAAAGATTCACTGCTGATCAAGTTATCTAGTGTTTTAAGCTTGTATACTTAATAACCAAGTTGTAAAAAATTTAGTTTTGTGTTATACAATATTTCGTTCAATCTTTAAAAGCAATTGGTATATTGACTAATTTTAGTAGGTACCTACTCAAGAAATGCTAACTATGATATTTATCCTTGAGGAGTGTACAAGAAATTGTCTCCTAGCAAGTAGAGTATATGCAGAGAGATTTTCAAACCTTGAAAGAAGACCGGAAGCATTTGAAAGATTATTAGAGAAATTTATAGAAATTGATGGTGTAACCTAGAGGAAGGGAGAAACAAATAAACCGGTAATCAATAAACAAAGCGAACTGGCCGTATTATTAACAATGCAGGAAAATCCACATACAGAACATTTAGAGCGAGTAAGGCTAGCTAGAAAAGAGATAGATCTAGAGTGGGGCGGTTGTAAAACATGTACGGAATTAACGTATTGGTGAGCGTGCTATTCCGTATATGTTTGACAGCCGCCCCACTCTAGATCTATCTCTTTTCTAGCTGGCCTTAGTCGCTCTAAATGTTCTGTATGTGGAGAGATGTAAGTATAGATGATACTTCAAAGGTAACAGCTATTGAAGGTAGGAGCTTGCGTCTGTTAAGGATCTACTAAAATTAGTCATTATAACAATTTCGTTTAAAGATTGAACGAAATACTGTATAACACAAAAAGAACTTTTTACAACTTGGTTATTAGTACACAAGCTCAAAACTGACACCTTTACTTTATATTAAATTAATGTTACCTTTCACCGCTGAGTGAAAATTAATTGTTTCTCATACTAAATGGAGTTTCCTCTTGTTATAGACCGTTTATGGATTATTTATTGAATATCCGATCTTACAGTAGGTTTGAAGTGCAAATTAGCTTCTAAAAATACAAGCATTTCTCATTAATTCAATTTTAAAAAGAAATAATTAGAAAATGATCTATCCTAGGTGCATCAAATGAGGTATCAATAGAAAGCGTAGTAACAGCGCTTTCCAATGAGCTAAAAATATACAGGGTGTTCCATTTAAACATTTCGAGATTTCTTCGATTTTGTAAAATTGTGAACACCCTGTATAAAGCGAGCAGTTGCAGAATTTATTTCATATAGTAACGACAGTCCATACTAGTAAAAAATATTCTACTCTGTTGGTTTCGAATTTTTTTGTTTTTCCCTATGCAGAATAGCCTACTGAAATGTATCAATTTATCAAGTAAAATCATTGTTTACACAGAAACTATCAACTTTAGACCTATACAACATTATGTCGTTGTTACCAGCTTTCAAGCGCGGATCATTTTTTCTATTAATATACAGGGTGTTCCATTTAAAAAAATGCAACTTTAGTCTGGCATTTCCATCTGGAACACCCTGTATAAAACAAAATATTTTTAAAACGTGCACTTGATGGTGCGGAAGAATATCCGATGACTAAAAATTTGACAAACTTTCAAATAAGCGTGTAATCTTCCGTCCTCGCTTCGTTGCCGGACCCTGTATATACACATAGAAGATTAACTAGCAAGTAGCTTTAATAATGTATCTCAATATTCATATCATTACGTATTTATATTTAAGTTCTAGACTTCTCTCGTACTGTCTAATTCGTTCGATAGAGACTCCTGGCTCTAGATAGTTTTCCATAAATATATCCGGACGTAAGTTTTAATAGAATTGTGCTTATCTTCCTAATACTATGTGCAATCTAGTACATTAAATAAATGCAAACCACAAACTGGACACATTAATAGTTTCAGGAGATCTTCTGAAGTAATCAAGTTAGCGCAAGGATCACAGTAATTGATTTGTAATTTAATCAGTCGGTGAAGCAGCTAATAAACTTAACGTAACTTCAAGCTGGGTATAAGGATTATAAGTCATGAACGAGATATTCGTACATAATAAAGTAGCATAATAAAGTATTTTAACCATAAACTAGTAAAGGTGTTCTCCAAATTAGGCTTCTGGAATTTGAAATTATTCATTCTTATCAAGTACCGACATAATTGTAATGTGGTACAACAAAATATATTCCCAAGCTGTGAAAAATTTGCAACATGCTACCATATTGTTATGTAGACGAATATTTGACAAATCTATAAGGAGGTGGTGAAATAAATCATTCAAGCATTCTGTGAAAAAGAAGAGATGCACGAACTCCAAACTATAATTACGACTTAATTATTAGTGTGATTGGAAAGCGTTATACTACGAAATTAAGAAGGTATACTTAGTAGGAAGGTTACATAATATTTACAGCAAGCAACTGGAGCCTCCAAAGATACAAGTATACAACTGCAGGACCATTTTTAGAGAAATTTAGTGACAGCAACTAGCTAATGAGGAATGTTGCAAGTCTGAACAATGACTGACTATTTGGAGCAAGTATTAATATGTGTATGAGAGATTCTAAATATTTTGATGTCTGTAAAAATCATATAATAATTGAAGAAAGATAGAAACTATATATTCTTAAAGATAGGTTTTCATGACCGTCGTTTACTACGCTGAAATCTTCCGTGTGTTGTCGCGTAGATAAGTTTACACTTGACGTTAAAGTAGTTTCGACGTAGAGTGTCGAAGTAGACGAAACACTAGAAATCATCAAACAGTTAATGTCAGAAGAACTACGAGATCTAACAGAACTGGGAAGACTTTGCCTGACTTCGACATATTTCCTATGGAATGGAAACTTTTATGAACAGAAAAGTGGTGCAGCAATGACACCACCATTATCGCTGGTCATCCCCAGCGTCTTCATGGCTGTCGAACGAGAAGTTATTTAATCTAGCAACTTCAAACCGAAATGCTGGTATAGATAATATATGTGGACGACGCTTTTGTTATATGGCAGCATGGACGAGAGACATTGGACGAATTGAAGAAAGAAGAATATTACAACACGGTTCAATACTGTCAAGAAAATAGAGCAGTTGCTCACGCCGAATAAAGATCAGCTGCCTAAGCTACAGAGCAAAGGCATATATCAACTTGTATAAATTAGCAAAGAATTAATTATACATTATTCTCTTATTTGATTCTTTTATCGTTGCATTGTATATTTTTAGTAATGTCATTTGAATTATCAGATTGCATTAAGTTAGTACTCCCCCAAAAAAAGAGAAATGTACAAATTACTTACAGCGTAGTTGATCTCTTAGTTCGCTCAGTTTTGCTATTAATGTCACCCTATATGGCTTTATTTAAAGTAATTCTGGAAATTTAAATAAAGCCATATGGGGTAATATAATTAAATAATAGCGAAATCTGAAGATATCACCTATGCCAGCTATAGATAGAGAACAATCCCGCAAAACATAAGAGTTAATGTGGTGATTGATAAAATCTCAAAAATAAAAAAAGGTCCTACATATTTATCATATTTTTACAAACCTTATCAAGCACTGTTCGTTTGGTATTGTTCAGCCATTGGTTGTCATTATGAACGTTTGCTTTGCGGCAGGTTGTTTACCTAATACATTTAAATTAGCTAAAGTTCTCGCCATTTATAAATCGCAATAACCGGCTTTGCTAGAGAATTACCCTTAAATTCTTATATTAGTACTTCCAAAATAATGAAGTATGCACTTTTAAAAGCAATTTTTCAATTATGCTGCAAATACTTTTAGTAGGTGTTTGAATTTGGATGTGGTAAAAGGACTTGTGATGCAATTACGGATATCTTTCAGGTTTTCGACTATGTTAATCATGAAATTTTGTTGGGAAAGCTCTATGGATTCCGAGAAATAACTGATCAACTTATGCGTTCATATCTATCAGATAGCCATAGTCTACTATGGCTTACTCACTGTATTATCTGGATATATACTGTATTCTATCTGATTGATATTCTATGTGATAGATCACAAGCGCCTATCTTACGCCTTTTTTATTTATTATGTATACAAATGATTTATCATGTCATGTAAATGTTTTAAGTGGACATTTATTTATGTTAATATAAATGTAGTGAACCAAGTTGCGTCTTATGCGGAAATTTGATTTAATTCTTGCAATCATAGCATAAATAATACTAACGTCGAGGATTGCATGGGAATCTCCTTCGATGCTCATATTTCGTGGATTTAACAAATTGAGAATCTTTATGGAAGGCCGAATAGTGCAGTGTTTGCTATTAAGGGAACAACTTTCTTGATTAATGAGAATTTAACTCTTAGGGCAGCTTTCGGATTGTTTCGCCTTATAGTTTGCTTGCGTGACACTTACTTCACTCAATTGCAGAGAGTTTTTTTTATACAGAAAGTATTCGTATGTAGTGTTGTAGGCACAAGTTTCGATGAACACTGTGTGTGAATTTTTAACAAGCATGTATGAAAGTTTGCTGTGGATATATTAATTCATCTTGGTAACGTATGTATATCATAGAGGAATAACAAAAATTTGATTTGTTTCACTTCAAAATCAAAGCATTCGTTGTGCGATTTTACAATGTCTGTATATTACCTACGCGTTGCGGTTATAACTGATGGAGGATTAGTAATATTTGTATACGCAGTTACAAATACGGGAGTACCTTATTTGCGGCGAATTGCTAATGATAATCTTAAAGAGAGTTTGAGATAGATGTATCCAGGTTGCTGACAGAGTTAAGCGCTGGATAATTACAAAGATGAACCTATATACTTCAAACGCGACAGCTACTTTGAAAGACGAACCTTTGTGTAAGCCTTAAACGAGCGGTAATAAAGTGTGTACATGTTGTATTAGCTATTGCAGTAAATTAATTAGCTCTAGCCGAAATGTCCATTCGAGAAAGAGAAGCATGTTTAACTCTACATTTCTATATAACTATAAAAACATGGAAGCATAACGTATGCACGCTCCAACTCTTGCATTATATGCTAGGTAGATAGCTCTAATATTCAACTGATTAGGAAAGTAGTAGTTATATATATATAGTTAAGTAAATATAGATTATATTGGAGTTTAATATTACCAAATGAAAAACTAGATTTGAACGGTTTTTTTTTACTGAAGTATTACTGAAAGTACATTCACGGTTGTTATACAACGGTATTTTAAAAACGACAACGAAAAGAGTCAGGGATATATACGTAAATATTTCAGTACTCGGATAAAAGCATTTTTGAGAGATTCTGAAGGGATAAAAACAATTTGTAATGGAGATAATGAGTGTTGGAATATACAGTGCAAAGTCTGAATATAGATGCAACAATGATACGCGCAAAATAAATATTACCCGTATTAATTGTCAATCCTCTTCGCTTCAACACACCTACGTAACTAGAATATGGATTTTTAACGCAGATCAAATATCTATCTTTCATAATCATCATTTCAGAAAACACTGCATCTTGAAAATAATTTATTAGTACAACGTGGGCAGAGACTGAAGAGGTTCGGTGGTTACATTGAACAAATTTATAATTTGGCTTTTCTGCTATAATAATTTAATTGGTATATAATGTTTAGGATTGTATGAGTGTCTAGACGGGAAAGTAAATGTTCGAATGGCTAGAAAGACAATAAAACAAAATTAATGCACTAAAATACAAAATATACTAACTCAACGTTTCTCTACGAATATAAGTGGCTTCTTGAAGAACAAAAAGTGGGTAATGCATTCCAGAGAGTTGCGGTAACTCGAGATGAAAATCTTTTGATCGCAGAAAGTTTTTGCCTCTAAGGTAGATAACACCTCGAGTTACTGGTCTCTCTATCTACCAGTCTCTGGTATGTCCTACTGCCTTTTAAACAAGCCATTTACATTCGCGGCCAAATCTCAATTTAGTATATTTTGTATTTTCGTGAATTTATTTCATATTAGTTTTTTCTTCGTATTGTATATACATATATTACACATCCATGACGTGGTTAAATTCCGCGGGAGCCTTTGATATCATTTAAAGCACTCTTTACGAACTCACGAAAAAGTAAAGGTATGTACTTTCCTGCCTTCAAATTCTGTTAATGCTTGTTAATTCGAAACTATTTCTAGATTACCACGTATTCAACAAAAACACTTTCCTTTAGTTAAATACGCCACCATTAATTTCATTGTTACAGTGTTAGTCAATTTAGGGTTTGTCTATTCTTTGCTTTTGATATTTTTAATTTATTTAGATTATGTTGGTTACATACTATTTGGTGACGGGTGATATGGCCCACCTATGTTTTCTCATTGTTTCCTTAGTTAAGAAGCAACAAACACAAAATCAGCCCATAATTGCCTGCTAACTAGATTCCATAGATATCAGACATATTACAATCTCTACAACAACCTCTCGTATACAGCTAAACGAATGCTATGACTGTGAAAAGAAAATAATTAGCGCGATTATAAAAATGCAAGCAAATTACGCCAAGTTCTATTAAAATGCAACGCAAGTTATAGAATATACAATACTATCTGATTGCTCTAGGTAAGCTCACAAATTGTCTTCCATAAACTATTTGCAGTATTCGTTGCGGCTTGACTTCCTTTCATTAGTTGCTACTCGGATATTTATTCCAGGTCGAAGTTTATTATAAAATACAACTTGCCAGGAGTTTTTTATTCTTTATAGCTGCAACGAAACGCTTGTTTAATTGAAATTTACTGAAGGAATATTAAGAGCAGGCATTCTTTGCTATTATAAACCAACCAGCAATATTGGGAAGCAAAATAAGGTTTACTTTATATAACAGTATGTTGGATTTATGTAGGAGTTTCGTGCCTACATTGCATATGCAATTTTATTGATTTAAAAATCGAAGTATGATATAATTTACGTTAAATATTTCAGAGCACATAATCGCGAGATAAATAGTTCTATCAAAAGGACGTGTTACAACCTTTGAAACCAGATAAATAGTTTTTGCTAAAGCATTACAAATAAATCAAATCTGATATGAAACGATTAACTATGTTATGATATTAGAAAGTTTTGAAATATAGCCGCTGGTCAAAGTTACGCAAAACAAGTCAACAAAGTGTTTTTCAAGTTAGTCTATAGAATTTAAAAATTGGTGTTATAACGGAAGCCTGTAGTAAATATACATAGTTGAGGAGTCCCTTCTAAAATTTATGGAATTAATCTTATATGCATATGTATGTACATAAAAAATCTCTAATTCTATTTAAGTGTCTATATTATTTCAAAATCGTAGTTCTTTTGAGTGAATAACAATAATTTTACAAATTAGATTTATAGCATTAAACTGTATAGAAGGCTAAAATGACAAGATCGTCTAATTGATAAATTGAGAAGTTGCTAAGAGAGTGTTCGAGCATAGTTGGGCACTTTGGATTTGTCGGAACCCTTTCTAGCGACACATTACGACTACATTAGGACAATATTAAATTTTTTTGAATAACTGTTGTAAAAATATGGGTGTATCGTTCTTATACTCTTTAATCGAAAACCAAATACCAAAATTTTCCATTACAGCGAAGTAGCTAGCTGTTTTAGGTTCTCTTCGCGCTACATCTTAAAGAAATTTAGAAAATCGTCACTTGGATTCGCATTGTGATCTATGATACAGCAACGTATATATTCTAATGATAACTCCCAATGTCCGATCGTCAATAGGATAACTTCAATATTAAACATTCCATATTGTTTTGACATATCTGTTTGCATGTAGACAACTGAAAGATAAAAAGAACTAAATTCGTAAAATATTTATAAATCTTGACTTATCTCACCTGTATCTTTTGAAATTTCAATTCACCTTTATTTATCAACGCAGCATCATTTATTGATCTACAAGAGGCAATACTTCAAATAATTTATCTACAAGTGGAAATACATCAGGAATTGAAAGATAAGTACATAAAGGTCATAACATAGGTATATTAATTGTTTAGAAGAACGATATTTTCTCGTTTTGGCATCAGTGATGCAAAAGCTTTATTTTTATATGTAGGAACCGATGTGGGAGATTTTACTCAGTACCGGCCTGATGTAGAAGTAGGGTATATGTCCTCTGCAACCTTATACTAAGTCCAGCGAATGACAAGCACAAAGGAATCCAGACACAACGCCAAAGTTATTAGAATCTATGTATACAACCAATTTCATTGAGTTTTTGTAACAGATCACACCAAATTCATACCTACACCCTAATAGGCATTAGTATGGACGTCAACTTTTGAGCATCCCTACATGTAGCGAATTTATAATACCACGACTGTATAAAAAGAAAAAGACGGTTATTAACAAAGAAATGTCTCTCACATATTTTGGAAAATTAGCAGGCAATTGAGAATCATACATTAGATAAATCGTGAGCAATAAACGCTCTTCTTAAACGGCCACTTGTTCAGATAGTTAATAGTAAGTAAATAACTTTTTTAAACTGTAATAAAAGCGCCGAGCACCAGGTACACCGGAAAGTAGGGTTTGAAGGGAATTACATCTGCCAACTAACACCTACACCTATAAAAAAAAAAATGTTCTGGTGCCATTTCTACAATTTGTTGAAAAAAATCACTAAGCAACAGAAAATATAATAATTTGTACAGGTTTGAATTCTTGATAAATATGTATATTTTTAAAATAAAGAAAATTTGTATTTCTTTTTTTAAAAAAAGTTTTTTTGTGTTCTTTGCGACGCTGAGCATTCGTAATTTGCATTCCTGCAATGGCCGCAAATTATAGAATTCACGAACCCTAGGATTGATATTTAATTACAAGCTTTGATTCACATAATAGTTTTTACTACAGTATACAGGGTGTCTTAGCGAGACCGTTCATTAGAAGTTTATGGCGTTCTGGCCAAAATAAATTTAAAAATTAAGAATTATATATAGTCGATTATGTTCTCTTCAATGAAAATATTATTAGATTTCCAGCACTTCCGGTTACGCCGGAAGTCACCATCTGCTTTGTTATTTTTAATGGAACATCATTAATGGAACTCCAAAACTATCGCATTCAGCTATAGGGAATGTTTAATAAATAATAAAGTTCGTAAAGAGAGGAGTTTACTCCAATAATAAAATACAGTGCGTTCCATTTGAAATACCTAGGTGAGAAAATAAACATTCTGCCCTGTATATAAATATTGAATACGCCGATAAATAGATAATTTCTGACGAACGGAGATCACATTAGAAATGTTTCTAGCGCAAAAGAATTATTTTATGTGGAAATTGATGTAAAATTTTCCATATCTTCTAAAATAAGCTGAATAACATAGCGAAACCCTATATTATAATAAAGATAAGACCTAGAAGAATCGTAAACAGTAAAAATATACAGGGTCTTCAATTTAAAATAAAGTAAGTTTAGTTTACCCTGTCTTTATTTTACACCCTGTATACTTAAAAATGCTTTTAGATTATAGCCCCCCATGCGCTTCAACTTTTATCTTAATAACATTTTCTCATTTCTCTTATAACACAGGAGTAATTGGACTTCCTCGCACTAATGCCCCACCCTGTATATACGTTTTAATCAATTAAAGCAGTATACATATACTTACTAACAAATTAATTTAAAACGCATTTCTTACATAATTTTCGGCATAGTATCACCTTATGAATCGCACACCAAGCAATTAAGAAAAGTATCCTCAATTTGAAACATAATAGGCAAACAAACATAAAAAAACAGGTCATACTATAAATACAATTTATAACATCGAAAACCACAACCGACTTTTCGACAAGTTTCTTAAGTAGTAAAATCTATATATACTCCCTTTAAGCGTTCTGTACCAACTGAAATTTTACATACAATTCAAAAATTAGATGTCTTTCTTCTCTTACTCGTCGATTACACCACTATGACACTGTAAAGACACATAAGTCCTGATAATCGAGATTTTGGCTGTGGAAGGTTTTGATATCACATAACGAACCTCCTCCACTGAATTCAACAATGTTTTCTCAAATTCCTTATCTTAAAACCTCTCTGAAGATCTAGGCTCTCCGTACTTACTTATAGTAATCGTCAAATCAATTTGATATTAAAATGAGAAATATTACGTATACATATTTTCATACGTAACGAATAGATCATTAGACAAGAGCAACAGACCATTTTAACCATCAAAAAACAATACCAATTAAATTGAACCTTGAAGCTGGATAAAGACACAACAAACGGATGACAGAACGATCGTCACAACGACTAACTGTTGACTTGCTAGCATTAAACAGGACTCAGCTTAGTGTAGTAATCTGTCTATTAATAGGACGCGGCTGCTAAGAGGTCACCTGCTCAAGATAAAGATGAGCCCTTATGCAGACTCTGTAATGAGGAGAAGGAAACAGCCTCTCAAATTATCTTTGAATGCGTAATACTAGGGCAACGTGGGGTTGCTATGCAAAACGCATTTAATTTATTATTGGAGAAAGATTTGCCAAATAGGCTTGTAAAGTTGCTCGAAGAAACTGACCTATGTGAGTAATATGAAATCAAGGCAACAATTGATATTAATCAATCAATCAATACACAATTTTGGCAGACGACTTTATATTAAGAGCTAGAAACGTACTAAAACATACAGGGGAAAAAAGGGATGGAAAGAAACCAGAAACTTTCTATTTGAACGGGGTCGGGGTGACTTATCGTCTACAGTTATGGGCTAATAATAATAATATTGCAATGTTAAAAAGCTGTAAGAAATCCCGATAAATTTAAATTACGAGTAACAACATTTTTGCAATAATTACGTCTGCAATATTGCTCGAAACGCTTCATTCTTTTCAAGTGCGACTTAGCTTTCGCTTCGTGGCTATGTATAATCGAAAATCCAAGTAGTAGATGGTATACTTTTGCTTTCAATGCCTATACGGAGAGAAATCCATTTTTCAATTACGCACTAACAAGGAATTTGGTTCTAGAACTATGGACATTATCGTAGATTGTATCACTTGCCAGATGATCGAAATATATCTCTTCGCAATTATTTAAGTACCTATTTTTATCACATGCAACAATACTATTTATCAATGTCGATGTTGTTTATCAAATTTCTTTTATCTACTCGCCGGATTACTGGTCTATTAAGTAAATGTATAAGTTGGGATTATATTCGTGCAATTTGGAGCTATGCTGCTCTCTGTTGCTGTATCTGTTTGCCGTTTATTTAATTTATACAGTACAATTGGATTAATAACGAACACCAATTCTTCTAGCTTAATAAAATTTATTACATGCTGACGTAATTTATTATATACTTTCCGAAATTGAAGTCGTACTGTTTGCAATTGGTGCCAAATTGTTAGAACATAATGAACTTAGTGGCTCAACTTTGGGAATAGAACCTTTTGCATAGATCATAGAAAATTGGGCGGACCATGTAGTATATTTAATGGCACGTAATTTTGCGGTTATGTAAATTTGCTGCTACAGAAAATTATAGAGGAATTAAATTGCTCATTGTAGTTCTTTCTCCTTGTTAATTATCGATAAAACTTTACCAAAATTTTGGTAAGATGCCATTCAAATAGTAAATGGATTATTTATAAAATATATTCATTTAGAAACACAAATAAGACTATTTGACAATGAAATACGCTATGACGTAGTACATCCAATTATGTATATAAGATATACTTTTAACCATCGCAACAGTCAAATTTACTGCACAGCAAGTTTGCTTCCAGCAAAAAAAATATTTCATTATAGATCGCACAAATCTTCGAAAGTAGAACAAATTAAGCAAATCTAGGCCTTGAAGATGGCGGGTGGCTGAAAGAATACAATTTCCTAATATAAATAATACAGCGTACCAAATTTTTACAGAAAAATAATACAGAAGCGGATCTGATATAAAATGTGATTTAATATTTCAAATTAGTTGTTCAGCTCATAGGTTAGTATATTCTTAGAAGAAGAAGTGTCCTAACACCATTGTTGAACATTCTCTAGTCTCTTTCTTCAATAGAATATTTTTTACTATTTTCGATGTATTCTGGTTTGTGTGGCCTCAGACTTCTATGTCAGACTCCAATGATTAGAAATATTGATATTCTTAAAAACCCAGGATAAACGCAATGTCTAACTATAAATTCATCTTAAACAACCGGAAACGTATCATATGTTTTATTAGCAATAATCTTCAGAACCACATATACATATTTTAAATCAATTACGTGAAAACTCCAACAATAGTTTTCTCGATCAATACAATATTTTAGTGACAACTTTCTCTACGTTCGCCTGATACTGACCCTAAAAATCTCAAGATAGAGACCCAAATTAATGTGTAGAAAATTGAGTTTTACGGACAGGTTGCATCCCATAATGTGGTAGGCCGGAAATAATTCTTCCGCGTATTCTTGGTAGTTCCCTAATTTATTTGTCTCCTAAAAAGGATTGTAAATGATTTCAAATGCCTTGTACGCTCGTTTTGAAGTATTATTTAAAGTTGTCCTACAGCTAGTATCTGGAAAGGTTGTGTAATTTGCGGCCCAATAAAAATTTCCCTCTTTCGTCATTGTCTCACTTATTTCTGAAAACTTCTGTTTTAAATACAAGTCTGTAGTTGTCTATTTAGTACCTTAACAAAATTATGAATGGGACTAGATGTGAAATGGAAAACATTTTATTTTCTATGAACTAATGCTTCTCGTTCCACATTTTTAAGGTCTAGAGTTATTGCGTGGATGCCAATGTTTATTTTGTTGTGTTTTTGATCTTCGTAGTTTATACACTTAGGTAGTTACTTAAGATTATTATACATCTCTTTCATATTTGCTGAGTTACATATGACAATGGATAGATGTTCGCTGCCATTAGAAAGTAAAACAACTTTCAATCTTATTTTAGACGAATCTATAAATAGCCGTTATCGGTGTATTAAACATGGTAAGCGAAGTTAGGTGATTAAACTGACTCCTGATAAAACACCAATACATCTTTCATTCCAAAGAAGTGGCTCTTCTTTTCCTGTGGATAGACACCTTCATTTCATTTTCTAAAAGGTTCTTTTGCTGCAGATTCAAAAACTTGAGCTTTATTCTTTCAAAGATACAAGTCACGGGCAAGATGATGTCATAAAAAAGAATCATCACAACTGGGAGAACTGGTGGAGATTCTTCATATTCCGAATTCGAATTGAAAATGTAACATTAAGAGCGATGGGGAACAGGGCGGAGGTAACGAATGCTGGACCTGGTTTTGAGAGTAATTGCTTTGATGTTAATTACCCAAAATTAAGAGACAACCGCGTGCTTTCGTGGTTCCCAACAAATCACGGGAACTGCCAATAGCATAGAGTACCTTTCAACCAGCCTATCAGTGTCCTCAAACACAAACTGGAACAAACTTTCGGTGCCATGATCACAAACTTTAGACGCAATTTACAGTTCGTAGACCTTTTTCTTTTCATGAATGGGGATAAAGGCTTTTTGTGCGTTTATGCAGTAATTTCGGCTCCTTTATTTGCACAAATTTGCGAGGAGGGGGGAGGCAGAAGGAGTATCGAGGGGATTGAGAATACATTGCCCCCATCATTTGTTGGTAATAACCGCGACTCTCATTTATTGCTTATAACGTGGCGGATAGAGAAATTTCTAACTGTATACTAATCTAGGTTTAAACTCTGAAAATATTCGATGATTAGGGAGGGTTATTGTGTTCAGCATAATTATTATAACCAAATCCAGAAACCTAGAATAGACTAACTAAAATCCATCATGAGGAAAAAATAAGAAGACTCAAATATTATTATTATCATTCTGTAGTCACACCCCAATATATGTGTTTATCAAATACCTCGAATGCATACTGTTCTGTAGCCTGTAGTGTTTGCTTGATTTAAAACTCTTGATAGATTATAACTATCTAAAAGCCAAATTGTTTAAGAAGCCAATATACCTGCTCTGTAACGGAGCTAGTGCAGTACAAACTTGTGTGGTAGAAAAGTGATTTGTTAGAACTCAAGTCCTAATTAAAATCACTATAATGTATTACATGAAAAACGAAATTGGAGTAATGAATACATTTTCCCCCCGTATAGTGGGCTCCGTCTGTTGTTGTCTCCAAACGTTTGTAAATACGAAATGTATTTTAAACCCGCTTGCTCTAACTCTACAGAGACGACAAAAAGGATATCGTTGTCGCTTTAATATTACAAATACATCATCAACTGTGTCAAATAAGTTAATAAAAATTATTTATGCAATTATTATATTTGTGATTGGAACTACTGAGTTCAAACGGGTTAAAACTATTCTGTGGGGAATAGGTATAACGATTTATACCGTTTTCGAGAAAATAACCTAATAATAATAACATTGAGCAGCGCAATGTCAATAATACCACTTTCAGCGTAAAGGTATATATGTACACAAGGGTATACGTCTGTACTTTACTTCCGTAGTGCTAGTGGATTACTTGAACTTCAATTAACTTACACTAATTGTTGAAATTAAAATAAAACCAAATAAATATAACACCACAATTTATTTTAATGTACTCAATTTAAAGAAAGTAATCAAATAATAAAACTTCTTCCGTTCATATTTTGCTACATTTGACTGCATTTTTTGTCGTCCTTTACTACCACCTCTAAAATAACAGTCGACTTTGACTCCGTAACAATATGGCAAGTCGATACCTGGGGCATTACAATCGTCAACTCGAACTTATTCGTAGGAGTCTACAACTTTTCGTTTACTTTCGCTTCCAGCAACTTTTGTACTAGTTCATCGTATTCTTTGAACAATGCTTTTGACTTTAGAAAGCTCCTTGGGCTGTTAAACGGACTTCTACATTGCTGTGATTATTCTTCGTTTAGGAGTAAAGTTCTTTTTCTAGCGTTTCCACTAACCAACATTTCAATATTTTATTCAATATTTCGTTCATACTATAAATATTTCCTCTTTTTCGTATTTATTTCCGGGACTTTTAACTTGCCTTTTTTATATTTTAATACATTTTTCTGATAGTGGTAATTAATATTATGCTTATGTCACTGCACACCGGGTTAGTGTAGTACTTGTTCCCTAGCCGGGGAGTAACCCCCCCCCCCCTCGACCCTAGCACTTCCTTTCCTAATTTGGTTTTCTATAGTTTCAAAGGCAGCGTTTTAAATATGTCTGCAGCTGCAAGCGTAATGGCAACTCGGATGATGATGCAGTCTGCCACTGATTCAAGCGTGTTTGAGTTTAAACTAGTATGTTAGGTTAGTTAATTGTCAGTGCAATCACCATGAAAAAAATTAATTTGTTTTACAAACTGACGTAGAAGAACATAAAATAGAAGATCCATAAGGCATTTTTCGGCAGGATTTTTAAAACCCTTGTGTCGTGAAACTTTTTTTATTTTATTATTTTAAATATAGTATTAAACCATTTATGGATTTGTCAAGATTATTATTATAAAGAAGATCGTATTATGATAAAGAATGCTGGGAAGATGTAACAAGAATTAGGCTAATCTGTGACATTTTTTTTCATTCATGTTTCATTCTTTACGAATCTGAATTTAATACGGCAATACAATTTTTATATACACAAAAGTCCAGTCAGTACTACTCTAGCATTTAGTTGTGCGTGGTTAAAGTAATTAGGTTACTCTATTATCCTAGCAAGCCTTTGTATACTGCATACTATACATATGTTCTAATCCATATCCACATAAACACATTTTTCATTCTATTTTAACGATTTTCCCTATTATCATTAGACCATCTTAGCAGCGGATCATAAATTGTAAGCGATAAGCATTATTACTACAATGTTTACTAAACTACTGGTGATTCGATATACAACTAAAATTTACGATGGTTTCTATTTACTAATATTTTGACGATTCGCAATCGGTTGGTTTAAATATTATTCTGGGAGATAACAATGATATATTAATTCTGTGTTTATGTTAGGCATTATGGGTGCATATTTTAATTATAATTATTGATGTAATTCGGTGAAACGCACATGAAATATAGTTGAATATCGGAATTAGTAAACAAAAAGGTAATATTAGGTCATTTTCTACATATAAATACATATATGGATTGTGAGACTGATAGAGACAAATATATGAAACGATTTTTATCCTGATTTTGCTATAGGTCCAAATCCACTTATCTAGAAAAGTGGAAAAAATTTCTATGTCCACATTACAAAGTCTGATACTTTGTTTTGAGTTTATGTCGTAAGAACTACTTTCATATCTTTAAACATGACCACAAATTCTATTGCTGCAGCAGTTAAAAACTTATTTCATTTATTTTATGCGTCTTGTTTTATACTATAACACTAAGAGTTCCCTCCTTTTGTTTAACATATTTGATATCTGATTGCTCACGCTATAAACTACTTGAGAAGTTATTTTAAGCACCGATGTCTCTTGTAGACCGCTCAGGTTCTTTAATTCCGAATGGCTAGGATTTATTCGTCTATGTACCCAGTGGTTTATTGGATTCTGTCTTCAACGGTTTTGTTATTCTTCGATTAGCATATTTGATCCACAACAAACCTTCGTTCCGAAGATATCGCAAACTATCTTTTGTAACTGCGTTTTTTTCCTAAATCGAGCTTGCGATTTAACTCAGCTAGTTACAGAAACAAAGAAATTATACAAAAAGTTAATCTAGAGACCATTTTGAAAAATCAATACTGGCCGGACGACGTGAATAGTGACGATACATTAAATAGATTTCATCAAAATGTCATCGAAATACTACACGCAATCGCGCCTGTAAAAACCAAAACTATAAACAGATCAATAAACCCATGGTTCGATGACGAGATAAGAGATACTATCAAACAAAGAGACTATTTGTATAGGAAAGCATGTATTGGAAAAAACGGAAGTTATGACCAAATCACAGAAAATACTCTAACACATACGTATAAAAAGTGATTAAGTCATAGAGTGCATCTACATAATATTAAATCAACAAATATTGATATGACCAAGTCTGTTTGCTTACATTTTATCATGTAAATCTGACCAAGTCGACTTGATCAATTTTACTTGTTATAAGTACTTTACATAGTATCGGTACAGTTTCATTATTAGATGTCGCTTATTACTGTGAAGGGTGAGTTACTGTTCTAGTGTTCCACTACTGTTCTTAGAATGACCTCCAGAGGAAAGCGCATGATTGAACTGTGCAATAAGAACAACAATGAAACAAACAACGAAGGTAAAGGTTACATTTCTTCTTATCGACCTAATGTACGTTAAACCCATTTAGAGGTTATGTCTTACGATCTGTGTTTAAATACCATTACATTAGCACACCACTACAGCAATTTTACCTGATATAATATAAAAACATCTTGTATAATTTAACATTTTCGCTTTTGCTTTGAAAATCCATTGTTTTCAGGATTGAATTCTATTAATACAACGGATGGTTTGAATACATGTACCGATGAAACACGTAATGTAATAGGAACCCATGCAGTACCTATTAGTGAAAATTGTATATTAATACTGCACCAGTATTATCGGACTGTGAAGATGCAATTCCCGAAAGTGATCTAGAACCCATATCTTCATCGGATAGTAGCGATAATTTTCCACCGGTCAATGAGGAGGAGAGTTCTTCCGAAAATGAGGAACCACCACCAATGAAACTTACTCGATGGAGAAGGGCCGATAAAACAAGATGGAAAAGAAATATTTGTAAGAAGAGGCGAATGTAATGAATGGCTTGCCGTATGAAACTAAAAAGGGTGTCCACTCAGCGAAGCTGCCCAGAGATGTTAACTGCATACCTTGTAAATACAAATCCTCTGAAAGTTTTAATGGTGATTTTAGACAGCGTATTTGCTCAGAATTTTGGAAACTGGATTACAATCGTCAGAAAGATTATATCCTATCTTGCGTCGTAAGCAAACAAATGTAAAAGACCAAGGACAGATACAAGAAACCCAAGAGAAAGCAGCAGATGTTATTATTTTCATAAGGGCGGCACAAAAATTAGAGTATGCAAAAAATTCTTCTTAAATACGCTATGTAATAGTCATGGTCCTGTGGACAGAGCTTTACCGCTTGTGAATGACGTAGGTATATTTTTTGATAGTGTTGATAAACGTGGACGCAAGGAACCTGGAAACAAAACTAAGGAAACTATTATCCAAGATATTAAAGCCCATATTGAAACATTTCCAACCATGGAATCTCATTATCATTCACATCATCACATTTTTTTGCCTCAAACCACAAAAAATTTACTTAATAATATGTCAGACAGTTGTCCTATCCAATCCTCTTTCAGTTTTAAATATCATAATGCAGTTGTAACTAAGTGAAAATATGAAAATAATTGAAGAAAAATTGTTCTAAACTTTGTTCACATTTATCCACAACTTTATTAAATTGACTTAGTCACTTTTTGCAGTAAGCCTACGCATTGAATGTTATTGAATATGATAACGAACGGATTAATGATATCTCAGATATAGTAGAAAAATTTACTAACTATTTTGTAAACAGTGTGGAAGACATATGTAGTTGCAAATTCCAATAGTAGTGTGAGGTCACAGAAACTAGATATCAAAGAAGACATAGTTCCCTTGCTTAAGTTGAAACTGATTACAAATGAAGATATAACAAAGATTATAAAGAATATAAAGAAAACCTATTCGGTAGATGATATTGATATGCAAATATTACTGGCAGGAGGCCCAGCTATACGACAGTTATTGGCAAATATTATTAATAAGCCGTTTCAAGAATGTTCAGTTCCTGATAGGTGGAAAGTGTCAACTGTTACATCTGTACCTAAGGCAATCAATACGAATAAAGTGGAAGAATATCGTCCAATAAACATGACCCGTTATGCGAAAAAATTATGGAAAATCACATGAAGCAACAATTATCGGAACACCGTCATAAACAACATCTTATTGATAATTCAATCTGTCTTCAGAGAAAGACATTCATGTGAATCAGCCTTGCAGTTAGTTTTAGCACAATGGAAGAAATTCGCGGATGTCGGTGATAGTCGGTGGTAGTGTTTTTGGATTTCAAGAGGGCTTTTGAAACTATAGATATTTTAATAAAAAAGTTGGAGCACTGTGGTGTTAGTGGTGAAGTGAATAAATGGTGCAGAAGTTACTTAAGTAACAGATATCAGTGTACAAAAATTGGCGGTATGACATCCAATAGGAAATGTGTTAACAATGGTGTGCCACAGGGCTGAGTTTTGGAACCGCTATTGTTTTTACTGCATATTAATGACATTAAAGAGTTAATTGCAGATGAGACGCTTTTAAATTTGTTTGCAGATGATAGATACATTGCTTTCTGTATGTGGTAAAAAATTGGATTAAACAATTTCAAAAATGCAAATTGAGTTAAGTAAATTAGAAAAATGGCTAGAAATAAATAAACTATTTGTAAATACTAAAAAGACTAAGGTTATGATACTAGCTAAGAATAATAGTAAAAAACTGAAATTGTCTGAAGTGGAATATTAGATTACCTAAAAGAATATAAGTATTTAGGAGTTATTGATAGTAAAATGACGTTTAAAAATCATTTGAATTATTAGTAAAATAAGTAAAAAGGTAGGGTTTATTAGAAGAATGAATAATAATTTATCACGCGAATCAAAAATAATTGTATATAAAACGATAATTGCATCCTCTTTGAATATGGTCCACCTATTTTGTATTTTAGTAATAGTGCGGAGAAAAATAGCCTACAACGATTGCAAAACAAAGCTATGCGCATAATTTTAAATGCCGATCGTTACACCCTTATAACTAGTATGTTACAAACTTTGTGATTCATGTCTGTTAATCAAAGATTAGCCATGCTGAACATCTTGTTTATTTTCAAAATACTACATAATTTAATGCCTGCTTATCTACTAAAACATATTCGATATGTACAAGACATTCATAACTATAACACGGACGGCTGCAAATATGTTTGTGCCCACAGCAAAAAGAGCTGTAACACAGAAATCATTATTTTATACTTACTGGGCTTGTATAATATAATAGCATACCATTGTAGTATATTAGATCTGTAGCACTGTTAGGGAAATTTAGACGATTGTTGGTTAGCTTTGTAAGAGAAAACTTTTAATGTACATAGGATACATTTAATCGTGATTTTTATAATATTTATTGTTGTATTGGATTTTGGATAGCAGAATGTTGCTAATAAAACAGTGTTATTATTATTATTATTATTATTATATAACGGGTCGATGGTCGCAGTGGTTTGGCGGCTGACTATCGTTGTGAGAGGACGATAGGCGCCGGGGTTCAATTCTCTGGAGGGACGGTGACATTTTTTCAGAGAGTTTAATCCCGGATCGACTTGCCATTCGCTGTTGGGAGCAAAGTGATTAACAGCGCGGCATCATAAAAGGCGATATGATGCTGTCACAAAGCCAATTGAACACAACATACACACACAAAACTACACCGCGAGAGTTGCAGTGATAGCCAGACAAGCGATACAGTTTACGGAGTCACTGCAACTAAGCACACACCACATAAAAAAAAATATATATATAGTTGTAACTAAAAATACTCACGTAGGAATCCGAACTAGTATCGTTTTATGGTGTTGTGGTTCTGATCGTTACTCAGAGAGTAAAGACTTCGGATTCTACATATTTCAGACGGAGACGCAAATATTCTTTTATGTTTGCAAAGTATGACAATGACGGTTGTAAAAATACATTATATTATTATATAATAAGAAAATGAAGTAACGTACAGGCATATTTCTCGAACAGTTCGATATTAGGTCATCATGAACGCTTAAAGCAGATTTCCGTTTATCTAACATGGCCGTATATGCGTTATGTCATGTGAATGTTTGATTAACTTTTAATAACATGCTTGTAACTTGGCACCTATGTATCCTAATGGCCAAAAACCCATCATGAATTTGTTAGACGCATGTAAACACAATCCCTGACATCGAACTCCTGATTATAGAGAGCATATAACAAGGATAATCTATATTAATTTTGCATCGAGCAAATGTTAGATAAGCCTCTATTATTGTATAAAGTTATAGAGTCTATTAGCTGAATCACCTTATCATAATAAATATATTTTTACTTAATCAATCCATAAATGGATGATGACAAAAATAGTTACTTATCGCTATTCCTAATAGCGTCATAAATTTTATGTAAATAGTAGCCTTATGGAAATCAGCAATAGTATGTTCATTAACCATGCAGGCGTATCTCATAATTCAATCAGTTCAAACTTCGCGTGTGTATGTATAAGTGGAAAGCTTTTAATATTGGGTACTATCACATATCGTTGTAAAATAGTAGATAATGTATGATTTACAAGACTGTTATTGTCGCTGGCCAGGGACAACAAAAACCGTATTTATTCTAATAGGCGCCGCGGCGTTTAATTGTTTACGATACTTTCCTCTGCAGCACTTAAAAGAGGCAGGGCGTTTATTAGAGTGTAGCGTTTATTTCGAATCAATCAAAATCGTCATTTTTATTCTTACGTCGGTGAATAACACCTGCTTCTAATTACCTAGATAAATTTGAAATAGGTACCTATAAATATAAATTTTTGTACATATCTTTATTGAAAAGTAACTCAGGCGGCGTTTATTAAAGTGCGGCGTTTATTTAATTCAGCATTATTTTCGTGCGGCGTTTATTAGAATGCGGTGCTTATTGGAATAGCAGCGGCAATTAGAATAAATACGGTATTCAATTCCGTTTTGTTTACAAAAATTTTTATCAGCACGTATTGTAGGGTATTGTAGCGTTCAGAGCTACCTATTTCGTTTAAAGAAGTAATCTTTCTTTTGTTAAATTATATCCATCTTTTTGTTACAACTTAGTTTAATATTTTTATTTTATTTAATAACCTTGTAGGAGAGTTTCTAGACCTATAAGTACAGTTTCTTTGGCTAGTTATCTAAAAGAAAGTATTTCTTTTTGTGACGAATGCAACTGTGGCCGTTTCCCAGTTTGTATTATATGTCAAGACTACTCAGCGCAGCTTTTGCTGTGTAAATTGTGGTGTGTTCTAAAGAAATAACGTCAGAGTAGATCATTCATTTTATGTGTGATAATGTTTTTATGGTTTATTTGTTTGTTTTATCACTGTACACACGTCAGGTTTATATTATTCCGTGCTTAGTGAATTTCTTTAAGTAGACAGATTAGTCCCTTTAACTAGGTTTAGTAGCCTGTGTGGCAAATCTCTTTCCGGTAGTCTCGTCAGTGAGTTTCTTGCTTCCAATGGCAGCCTCCACCGCTCCAATGCAACGCATTCAAAGAGAATGTGGTAGGCTGTCTTCCCCTCCTCATTGCATGGTCTACGTATAAGTTCATCCTTAAAGATGACAATTTTGTGTAGGTATTTTCTTAGACAGCCGTGTCCTGTTAACAAAATCATCACTGTCCTAAGCAGAACGCGGTCTTTATGGTCAGTTTTAGATGATTATAAAACACGCTATAGGGGGCTATTTGATATCCAAAATCAAGTAATAAAAGTAGTTTCATTATAGTCGGAAGCAAAGGACGAAGGCAATAGCTTAGTAATTGATAGGTTATTGGACAGGTAGGCTATCAAGTAAAACAATGTTTAAAGCGCTAAAATAACACCAAGCTAATTAATCTGATGCCTAGTGCGAGTTCGTGTTAGAAGATCCGCTTTCCGCAGATTTGTAGTTGTGACTCATTAGAAGCCGTTAGATAGCCAAGGCAAATACATCCATTGGACAATGCACTAACAATTTATGCTATAACTATCATTAAATTAAAATGCCATGGAATAGCTGGTTTGTAGATATTTTTAGTTACCTCTACAAACCTCCTTTAATAAGCAACATTCCTGAATTAACATTCAACAAAGGAAAGTCTATAAAAATTGTTATTAGCTTGATTTTTTTTTTAATGTGTGGTGGGTGCTTAGTTGCAGTGACTCGGTAGGCTGTATTACTTGTCTGGCTATCACTGCAACTCTTGCGGTGTAGTTTGGTGTGTGTAAGTTGTGTTCAAACGGCTTTGTGACAGCATCATATCGCCTTTTATGATACCACGCTGTTAATCACTTTGCTCTCAACAGCGAATGGCAAGTTGATCCGAGATTAAACTCTCTCTGAAAAAATGTCACCGTCCATCCAGAGAATTGAACCCCGGCACCTATCGTCCTCTCACAACGATAGTCAGTCGCCTAACCACTGCGGCCTTAATATAATAAATATTAAATTCATGTAGTATTTATAAAATTAGTCTCGTTTTATGACACTTATTATTATTAGGATCTACAAATATTTCTTGCATTAAAACCGTAATTGTTTTTGAAATAATAAAATAGAAAGAAAAAGAAAAGTGAACGACAGGTCATACTTGTAGATACTTGTGGAGTAACTTGTTGGCTGTTTGTTGCTAGCCAAGGCAGATCATAATTTTTATATTTCTCTTATAGAGTGTAATTTTCAGCGTCAACGAGCTGATGGAAACGCGTTTAATATCAGAATTTTGTTGATCATATACCTACTAGGGTGCAAATAAAATCATTATATACTAGTTGTAAATATCATACATTTGTGTATGAGGAGTTCTTCATAGCACCGCCTTACAAAAGTCCCTCACAAACCCAAATCTAATAAGATGTGTTCATTGCCATTATACCAAAGAACTAACGTATGAACAAATACTCTTCTTGCACATATTAAACAGGCCATCACTTTTTTTGCAAACATTAATATATTTAGTAAGTCTATCGTTAGCTACAAAACCGTAAAATAAATTGCAATCACATTTATTGAGTAGAGCTTTGGGTTATGTTATACAAGTATCAAAGCAGAAAATTTAACTGTCTTAAGTAAAGTTATAGAATATCTACACCACTTTTTTTTAGATCTATGTATATTTGTCAATTTTCTCGTTAGTGTGGGTTTTGTTAGCGATAGTGTGTCGATTAAGAGAGTGTCGTGTTTGCGGTGGATCAACACTGTTTAGTATGTAAATAACTGTAAGTAGATACTTAGGCACACTAGTGACGTCGATTTGATTTCAATATTCCGTACGGTGACCAAGAAGCGTTAATAATTTTGCCAATTTTGTAATCTAGTAACGATTCTTTTTTATGATTCGTAAAAAGTACCAGTTAGCCTTTATTAAGAATTCGGAAGGATGGGAGGGATTATGCCGCTTAATAATTATACTACGACATAACTCTCTCATTAAAATATCCAATCTTTCGCCAAAATGTTTGAATTTTCTACAAAACAGAGAACAGGGAAACAAAGTATTAACCAACAATTAGACAATTCTAATTGTAAACTTACTAAATTACACGTACAGTGATGTGCTTCAGTACTGACTCACCCCTCGAGGGCAGTCGGCTACATATCGTCGTACATAAGGGTTATATTTATAAACTTTTATGGCACTTCAAGTCAGTACTAAAGCACGTCACTTTACATTCTCGACGAAAATCTATTGAAAGTTAATTAATAAAATACGAATACAATTATAAAATTTAATACATTAAACACTATAAGAGACTATTAACATAGAAAATTTAAAACATAAAACTGAGAAAGCAGCGGAGGGCAAAGGTTACGCGGGAAGAGAAGTAACCGTTGGGAAATTTTTCAATTCGATTGGTAATAGGGAAACTAAAAACTGTATTGCTTGAAGAGAGTGATTCTGGTTGTGACCATTGTTATTAAAAGGAACCGTGCTACACACAGTGTTATCCAAATATAACAGATATGAATAAATATTGCTGAGATTCGACATGTCAGTTCTAAAATTAATTGAATCATTAAGTTTACTTACATTAATGTAATGTAATACATTTTCAAGAAAAGACGTTGATTGTAATTGTGCTCATGTACAAGGATTGAGGCATCCTCAAAATCAAAGTGATAACTTGTAATTAAGTGGTGACTAACTAAAGCGCTGCGGTTGTTATGACCAATGCAGTCACCTGTATGTTGTTTTAATCTTTTAAATAGGTATTGGGTACTCTGACCTATGTATGTATATAATCAGTTTGACAGCTACGACAATCGAGTTCATAAATAATATTGGATTGTGAAAGGGTGGGTGTAGGGAATTTATATTTACTGAATAAGCAACTAAGGGTATCTAGCTCGTGTAGACCCCAATGCGAACATAGTCTTATCCTTTCAGTCCATGTAAAAGTACTAAAATAGCTAGCCATAAACTTATGTTAAATAAACTACCGAAGGAGATGTAAATACAATGGTCCACATATGTGTGAGTAAAGACATGCAATAACTGTTTTAGGAAATTCGCTCCAAGTTTTATGAAGAAGTTGAAGAAACATTTTTATAAAGATATTGATAGCCTCTCGGGAAATACAAGTCTAAGCAAGATTCATCTTCTTTCTCTTGCCATGCTTTTACAAATTTTTACCTCATATGGCGTGAATCTTTGTTTTGACCTCTTTAAATAATTTTTTTAATATCATGAACGTTAAGTGTTAAAATTATAATGCGTCCACCTACTACAGCCTACAGTATCATCTGGATTTGTAATAGTGTAATAGAAATCAGTATGTTAGACTCATTGAAACGTTTATCTAAAGCACCTTCGTAAAGTATCTACCAGAGAAATTTAAAATTATATAGTCTGCATAATTTAAATTTTAAGAATTGGATAGCGCAGCCTATACATCTAAAATAGAGTGAATTTTATTATACTAGGTATTATGTATATCATATCGTTCATAATAGTATGCGAGAAGAACAAAAACAATTAAATTACTAATATTTGCTTTCAAACATACCACAATGACTACGTTACGCGTCAGATAATTGGAAATACATTCATTAATTATTCTTTTGTTCGGGAAAAATATAAGCGTCAGACACATCTGTATCGTAAAGTCCTAAAGAGAGCGTCAAAAGTTAGCTAGCAAAAACGTGATGGCATGGAAGAAAAAGATCTGATTGGCTTGTACAAATTAAAAACATATATCAAGTTAATTGCAGTAGGCATCTTTGGTTAAGAAAAATCACTAGGCTTAAATTACGCGTACGGCAGAAGAAATCGTCTCGAAGATTACTAAGGTTTCATGTAATAAGAGAACATCCCCAAACCGGAAATTAAAAAATTAAACGTTGTGGATAAGTAGTCTGTCTAGAGTAATGTAGGAAATACGATTTTTTTTCTGCCTAAATTCACGTTAAGTGTATCAGTCACTCTTAAAGTTAGAAAAATGTAATGAATGCCACAAATAATGATATGAATGAAATTATATATTAAGATACTTAATAATTCCTCTTTCATTAAATAGGTAAATATTAATTAATTAAATTAAACGAATTCTTTACCGAGTTATCCGTGAAATTTCTAGCAGTATGGTTACTTTAACCAGCATTTTCATATTTACAAAGCGAATTTAGGGATATATAATAGATTTTTTAGAACATTACTCCATATAGACCGCTTATGCACAGGTTTGTTTTGGAATTTTCGAAGTGTGGATGTTGTTTCGCAAGTATCGGAATATTTTCAGTGGGGTCTAATATATAGTACTATTTATATTCGGTATTTAAGTTTATTATCGCTTTTATTACATTTTTAATGATTCTCTTATATAAATATCTACAATACTTTGCATTGGATTTGTAGTATATTGGGGGATAACCAAATGGGCTTGGCTGACGTCCATTCGTTCTAACTCAACTTTTGCTACTCCGTTTTTATGAAAGACTTTCTGGAGGTTTTAACGTAATTATAGGCACCTACCAGGAATGAGATTGATTTTTTTACTCATAGTTAGACATAGAGTTGAAGGCGGCTAATCTTCGGATCTTAAACTTAACATTAATTTCTTTACCTTTCAGTTTTAAGTTCAATTATCTTAGCTCCATATTTAACTTTAGTAAGCAGGCGAAGCAGGTATTTCTAAGTAGCTCCATATTTAACTTTAGTAAGCAGGCGAAGCAGGTATTTCTAAGTAAGTATTTCTCATATGCTTCGGTGATCATATTTACATACGTCTTTGTCCTCTAATAATATAAGCTAGAAACGATTAGGCTTAAGCTTGATCCTTAGGCAAGTCCTATACAATCATTTTAGGTTCAATCATCTTATTGTCCCTCATTCTAATGTTGACAATACTGCTGGCTAGGTTGTTGGAGACTTTGTAATCATTTAGCTTGTCCTCTAGAATATCCAGCTTAATATGTTGGTCCGCATTTTGTATGTCTAAAAGATTGTCGCTGAATGTTAGTTTTAGTAGATCTACAACTGTATCGATCGTACCCATTCGCTTTCTAAATCCATATTGTTGCTTCGTCATGATCCACCGACTTTGTATTGTAAATAGAAGACAACAAAGTTTTAGCTTCGGATGGTAATACCCTCTAACTGTAATACATATATGTAGCAGTGCGTTATATGATAAATGTCAGTTGATGGTTCCTGACCATGTTTTAATGCTTAATTTCGTTCTTTATTAGACAACCATGTTTACAACAAATGTCTGTTCGATTTAGGACTTCTTTCTAAATAAGCTAAAGGTGCTGCCTGATGAGAAGCCGTTAACCACCGGGAGGCTGATTTAACGAAAAATCTGGACATTTGTATTTGATGCGATATTAGATATTCACAGCATTCATAGGTACTTCATTATAATTACTTTTCACAAAACAAAAATAAAAGTCTGAAGTAAAAAACGTAAATATACTACCGTAGGCTGAGGTGAAAAACCTCTTCTTCCTAAATTGTTCTTGAAAAAAAAGGCTTGTAATTTAAATGATTACTTTGAAATAAAGCTTCAGTTATACAGGGTTCGGCATAACAAGGTTACCATTTTTAATACTAAATATAGTTTTAAACAAAATATAACGCACTTTAATTCTTATCCTAAATTAATGTATATACATTTGGATTTATTATTTAAAGATAAAATCTTTCAAATGACCACCGTTTTCTGCAATGCATGCTTGCAAACGCATTTCTCACTCGTTCAATATTTTCAGCATGTCTGACTAATCTTCGACTTGTTCCTTTTTTGTTGCGAACGGACCCTTCCTCTTGCCATTTTCTGATCCATTTGCGAATGGTCAGTCGAGATGGTGCATTCCCTCTTCCTTTGTCTCCAAAATCCAGCCGAAATGCACGTTGCACTCCAGTGATTGACCGCACGTTTGCAAATTTTCCAACAACAAAAATGTTCGCTTGTAAAGGCCAGCGATCCATTTTTTCAATGTCACTAACTGACATGTCAAATCCAAAGGTATGTTAATCAAGTTATGATCACAACAAAAAATGTATTATTTGATTAAAATATATTTAGTATTAAAAATGGTAACATTGTTATGCCGAACCCTGTATATCTTTATCGCTTTTTTTATAAGCAGTTTATTTTTTAAATTAGATATAATTCAGAATGTTTTTCCTTGTTATAGCCCCCCACGCAATTATTAGAAGTACAAAGTAGCGGCTATAAGACACAAATTTGCTAAGGTGGATGTTTATTATAATTAACAACTGAAAACATAGTTTAACATATATTGTCGGTTTATTTTAAGAGTTTGTGTCCCGTCTCGTCATAATAAGATTTTTTCTGGTCTCGTTGAACTGACTAGGTACCTAGGTAACCTAGGTAATAGGGTAACTAGGTTACTATGTATCTGATGGTTTGGGGATTTTATTGCACAATTATAAAATAAGTAAGTATACTAGGGTAGTAAAACGCCAAGCTTTATTTTCTCCTGTAGAGTAAATAAAATCTTCTTATTGTGCGTATTCGGTGAACCATGAATTTCTCCGTCGGCTTGGACCACATTTTCCAAGAATCTTGCTTTGCAATGTTTTGTAGTAAATGGTATCTTCTTTTGTTCCGTATTATATGAGGTATTCAAATTTGTGAGCGTCTATCGTATTTATTAATTCGCTGTCTCTCCATTCTTCGGCAAACTTCTACATTAAATACATGTTTTGTCCATGAAATTCCCAATATTCTACGACAAAGTTTTATTTTAAAAGCAGCTGATTTTTTGGTAGTTGCCTCAGTCAAGGTCCAAGATTCTACTTCGTATGGCAGAAAAGTCATAGCAACGGAGGAGTCCCATTTTTGTAGTTAGTGTAAGAGATCGGTCTTTTAAAAACTTACACCATTTTGAAGCACACGGATCTTGTTTTCTCTATCCTCCAACAAATTTCTTGTGAGTGATTCCATTGGTCGTTGAATGTAGTTCCCAGATACATATGTGTATTTATTGACTCTCTGAACTTGTTACTGATTCAGCATAAAGGGTTCGTATCAAATTCTGCTTTTGCTTAGGATCATATATTTCGTTTGTCTGATATTTATAGCGAGACCATGGTTTGACTGATTTCTTTCACTGGAGTTATCAGATGTTATAATACTTTCAGACCATCTGCCGTAATAAATAGTGTCAACGTACCGGATGTTATTCAGTATTTTCCCATTTACAGATATTTCTCTATTCACGTCGTCGAGAGCCTTTCTGAATAAGTATCCTGAGTAGACGTTGAATAATACATATCCTTGCCTTACGCCTCGAGATATATTTATAGAATCAGCCTGCTCTATTTCAATGGTTACATATGCTGACTGACTCCAATATAGTCCCTATATTATGTCCAAATCATTTTCATCTATTCCAATCATTTTCATCTATTCCATTTTTTTGTATATTCTACTATGAATAATTTTCAAGAATAAATAAGATGTGCCATCTATTACTTCCTCGCACCGGGCAGTTTTTACGGACAATTACAATACGTAATACTGTAGGCCATATGAGTTAGCGAACTTAAAAATTTCCTCGAGAAATAGCCTGTAGCCTGTCGCCACTCATATCCATGTACATAGCCAGAGGAACCAAATTTGTATGATCGTTACTTGGAATTTCCTGATTTTAAAAGAATGATACTTTCACACTTATTCGTTCACGTATTCATCTGTTCATGACCACCTCGTACTAGTGTCAAGCCTATACTGGATACTGAGTAGCGACGCAGATGTTGCGTATATTATTATTATTGTTCTGTTAATGCAATTCATGGAGTAATTTGCCCCTCTTTTATAAGCTACCTCATTTTCATGGTTCTTTTTAAGAAATCTTTGTTTTGTTCGGTTGTCATTTCCTGTTTCCACGGCAGATCGTAATTTTTTCTGCAATATCGGACATTCTTCCGGAGGGCATTATTATTCTTGCTATTGTAATATTAGTCGAGTTGGGTTTGTGGAATGAAATTTAATTACTGATCTCTGTTTGGGGATTTGTATTCCCGTTTTTGTAATAGAAGTTAAATGTACCGCCTGTTTACACTGTATTTTTTGGGGTTAACGAATTCTAATTTGACAGTATAGCAGAACCACAGAAAGTCGCTAAGGTAGTTTGTAAAATTAGCTTATTCCTTTGTTCTGTAGTCTTTTTTTTTGGAGCTGCTAATTTTAATTCTTAATTCTTACTTGGAATTATTAATCCGTACTTGTTAAAGTTTATTGTTTCTGAATATTTTATTTTGACTTTAGGTTACATTAAAATTAAAGATTCTATCAAATGTAGGTGCTTTTAAAGTCGTTTTTAGCTCAACCTGTTGTTAGCAATTCTATGTAATTTTAGCCTATCTATGTAGTCCTGTGCACGTGGTTTAGCTAAATAGCTAGAGGTATATGTAAGCGAAAATGGAAATTGGTGGTGCACAGGATGTAAGTGGGAGTCTAAAGGAATATATCCCATTTCACTAGACCATGACAGAAATTTGTAACACACAATTTGTGCACTTATAAGAACTTGATAGTAGTGTCAATATGTTCCGCACAAATGTGAAGTAGCAGCGCTTGTTCAGACTTGTACCAAAGTTCAATTATTTGAATTTGCTTAATTCGTCAATTACAAGCGCGAATATCAGAGACAAACATTGTTTATTTGACTTCGAAATTCTAAAAATAAAAAATATTTTTAAAAATATAAATCGGTAGTTAGATACGTACGTATGTATGTTGTACATACAAGTGAAAGTGAATCAATGTCATCTTCTTTGGTAGTGCCGGAGAAAAGTACATAAATTAGTTTTTATAATGTTATAAACTTCAGTTTGTAAGTCACCGTCAATTTCACACCTAATATTTTATCCGTTTAAAAATAAGAGGCCAATTTTAGATTTGTTTTGTCCTTAAACAAGAGTCCACTTTCTCGAAATAAATGTATTCCTTAGACACATTTCATAAAACTAAAGATATGTAAAGAAATTATACTAAATCTATCATATTTTGGTCATTTGTAAGAAGATCAAAGTCACAATTAATAACAAAAGGTAGCATTCCCATTTCTTTGTAAGTGTGCCTTTTTTATATGTGCTCCCTCATAGTTTCTACTACAGATTGCTGATTAGTCAAGAAAGTTTTATTCAGACTATTGCTACATAATTAAACAAAACCCGGCCGGTAACCAGTGACCAAATCAATCAATCAATCAATCAATTGCTACATAATTCAATTTAAGCATTCTCAGTGACACCAATTAATTTGTCGTTTGTTTTGGAAGCGGTTTTCTGTTGTAACGACTAAATAACATAAAAAAAATCCAAGAACGACGACAATCACATTAGGATTACTGGATGGCTCACGGAACATTTTAATGTTTAAGTGACTTCTTTCGCAAGTTTCCCCAAAACATATGCTCCCAGGATCTACTGTATATGCGCTTTGGCAATATGTTCTTGAATCCAGATGATTGAAACACTATTTGATCTAGGCCAATTCTGTTCAATTGCAAGTAGCAACATTTCGATCATATTTTTTCTGTATTGACCAAATGCCAAGTTGTAACGGGACGCGATATTTTATATTACTTTATTTTTCAATCGCATTAACCTAGTAAGGAAAACAGGTATTTATTAAATGTAGTAAAGAATGTTATTTATAATTTGAGAAATAAAATGCACCTATTTGAATATATTCCGTGATATATATAAGTTTCCTATGTTAAAACATTCATATAATTATAATAGTTTGAAATTGTAATAGTTTTAACCGTCAACTGTAAAACATGTGTCTTATGGTGTAAGCTGTACCTGCGTAGGGATTCGCATCGTTTCCTCCGCTAAAAAAGAACACTTTTCGCTAGGCCACCACAGAGAGTAGTTCGCTTCGTAGTTAATTATACATATTTGCCAGTTCAGGGCTAGTTAGTGTACCAGTGTTATTACGTTTGGTAAATTAATCAGTACAAAAAGGCCGTGTTCACGGGGATACCCCGCACGAAGTCATAAATAAAATATACTGATAAGCAGCAAACAAGAAAGGACACGCCCGAAGCCCATAGACTAGGCGAAGAAGGAAGCGGACATCTTGGTGAATCGAATCAACGCCAGCAAGTATACGCAGATAAGCGAAGAATACGTACGTACAGGTATTTGGCCAATAAACTATTATATGCTACGAATACGAGCTCGTAATAAATAGAATCATTGGTATTAAAGCTAAATTGATTCCGCGTTCGTTGTAAAGTTCATATTCACATACCGATATTTTTCCGTTGTAATTATTTAGAGATTAAACGCGTAAGTAGTTATAGTAAGAGTAAGATAGGTGCATCGTTAATGTTAAGATTCTGTTTAATATTTTCTAACTTTTGTATTTACATATTTATTCAGATATTTTATTTAATATATTTGTTATTCGTTCACTTGTTGCATTTTCATTTATTCAGTGATAAATCAGATTGCATGTTTTGTGTTATTAATTATTGTTTAAATACTGTAAATCCTCCATTTACCGCACGCACCTGAGAACGTATAAGGATAGGATTATAAGAAAGTTTGTAAAGTAAGTATCTGTTTTCTTGATTACGTTAGAGCGATTGCGACCGACATTTTGCTAGTCAGGGGAATTAATTTGTTTATTTCGGTATCAGTAACGTCCGTCGTTGTGGGTTCACAGGGGGACTTGTTAACTTACCGTGGCGCCCAGGATTATAAACACATATTATCACAAAATAAGTCCGTTTTCTCTACAATATGGCGCCCAACGTGGGGCCATTCTATCACAACATGGCGACCAACTAAGGGCTCGTTTGGAGGTATATTCGAATTTTTATTTGTGAAATTTTAATATTTTGTGTAAAATATTGTGTTTAAATTATTTTATGAAGTTTCGTGAGTTGTTATACATTTATTTTAATATTTTGTGTATTTTACCAAACGCGAAATACACTAGTGGTCATAAGTGACGGATCATTTCAAAATACACTAGTGGTCATAAGTGACGGATCGTTTCAAAATAGGCACGGTGACGTATAAAGACGTGATTTTTCGCTAGTAAATGTTAAATATACAGTGCGAGTCAAAATAGTGCCGCGTTAAGATATTTTTGAATTAAAATTTGTTAATAATTTTTCAATTTCGACGACGATTTATATACCGAGTGTGTCGTACCTAACGGGTTACAATAAAGTTATTTTGTGCAGGAAATATTAAATATACAGGGTGTGTCGAAAGTATATGTACACGCTAGGGGGGTGACCTGGAGTAGAAATTCAAGATTTTTTCTTCGTATTTAGCCTTGTTGTATTATTTTAAATTTTGTTGCATTTTTATCCGAGCCGCGTGGTATTTAGTATATTGTTATTAAATAAAGAGCGTAGGAATGGAAGTCGAAGATCAATCGTCCGTACTGAAGCAGAAAACTGTTAGCTCGCAATACCCGATTGAAACAACTATAGAAAAAAATATGACCATGAGCACCCAAATAAGTCAAGACGTCTTAAATGCCAAATGGGATAGGATGCGACAAGAACGAGAAAAGGCGAGACAACAGGCCGTAGAAAAAGAGACAAACAATTGGATGAAAACATACTTAGAGACACAATTAGTGACACCTGAGCAGGGAAATTATGAGAAATCAGCTGACACAGAATCACACAATGTATTGATGGCCCAATGTGATCAGCAGAATATCGTAAACCAAAGATGGAACTTTGCCGAAAACCAACGGAAGGATAACGTTGCGATAGATGTCACCAGCCGCAAAAGACAACTGAAGACGTTAGAAAATATAGAAGGCAGACGACCAGAACACTTGATCAAACAATTCATTAAAGACCAAAATAGGATTAATAGACCCAAGGATGGAAAAATATTATTAGCCGAGGAACGCCTGCAGAATAGAGTAGCCGAACTAAGAAATAGCCACAACCATAGAATCAATTCGATAACATACCGAGGAGAAAAATGTGTGTCAGCACTCGTAAAAGACAGGAAGAAATTTCTTCAACTGCACGACAAACCTGACACAATATTGCGGCTAGTAGATGAAAATGCTTGTTGGCCAGGTGATCCGGGTAAACGATATGCAACGGATTGGAACCAACTTATGACGACATAAGAACCGATCAAGGACCTAACCAATAAAGATTGTATATATGTAAATAATAGTGATTAACTACTTTTTTCTTGATAAATAACGAGGACGCTACGGTATCGCGGAAAAAGTAAGGGGGGTACTGTAACGGGACGCGATATTTTATATTACTTTATTTTTCAATCGCATTAACCTAGTAAGGAAAACAGGTATTTATTAAATGTAGTAAAGAATGTTATTTATAATTTGAGAAATAAAATGCACCTATTTGAATATATTCCGTGATATATATAAGTTTCCTATGTTAAAACATTCATATAATTATAATAGTTTGAAATTGTAATAGTTTTAACCGTCAACTGTAAAACATGTGTCTTATGGTGTAAGCTGTACCTGCGTAGGGATTCGCATCGTTTCCTCCGCTAAAAAAGAACACTTTTCGCTAGGCCACCACAGAGAGTAGTTCGCTTCGTAGTTAATTATACATATTTGCCAGTTCAGGGCTAGTTAGTGTACCAGTGTTATTACGTTTGGTAAATTAATCAGTACAAAAAGGCCGTGTTCACGGGGATACCCCGCACGAAGTCATAAATAAAATATACTGATAAGCAGCAAACAAGAAAGGACACGCCCGAAGCCCATAGACTAGGCGAAGAAGGAAGCGGACATCTTGGTGAATCGAATCAACGCCAGCAAGTATACGCAGATAAGCGAAGAATACGTACGTACAGGTATTTGGCCAATAAACTATTATATGCTACGAATACGAGCTCGTAATAAATAGAATCATTGGTATTAAAGCTAAATTGATTCCGCGTTCGTTGTAAAGTTCATATTCACATACCGATATTTTTCCGTTGTAATTATTTAGAGATTAAACGCGTAAGTAGTTATAGTAAGAGTAAGATAGGTGCATCGTTAATGTTAAGATTCTGTTTAATATTTTCTAACTTTTGTATTTACATATTTATTCAGATATTTTATTTAATATATTTGTTATTCGTTCACTTGTTGCATTTTCATTTATTCAGTGATAAATCAGATTGCATGTTTTGTGTTATTAATTATTGTTTAAATACTGTAAATCCTCCATTTACCGCACGCACCTGAGAACGTATAAGGATAGGATTATAAGAAAGTTTGTAAAGTAAGTATCTGTTTTCTTGATTACGTTAGAGCGATTGCGACCGACATTTTGCTAGTCAGGGGAATTAATTTGTTTATTTCGGTATCAGTAACGTCCGTCGTTGTGGGTTCACAGGGGGACTTGTTAACTTACCGTGGCGCCCAGGATTATAAACACATATTATCACAAAATAAGTCCGTTTTATCACAAAGTTTACCATCAAACTGCATATTCTGAGATTGAATATAGGGAGGACGACTAACAAGGGCTAAAAACATTACTTTCCAAAGAAGCACTTACTTTTATAGCTTCTGTATAGTTTTGTGCATCCTCTGTCAGATAACATCTACTGTATGGTTTATTAATGTAACGCCATTTTTCGTCTACTATCGTCTACTTTCGTCCTATCTAACTAATCTGTTCCATCAGCTACACTTTCTGACCTAAACATAGATAAGCAAAACCTTAACTGTGGAATATCCTTATAGCAACTTTCTCCGAGTCTCTGAATTTTCTGGCAGTAATTTTAATGAAGGCATGCGTTAGCTTACCATTGTTCTAACAATAAATGTTAGAGCGCTCGCCGAAAGTTTGGAACAACACTTTACTCTATATAATTCCTCTCCATATACACACAAATCTATCTAAACATTAAATTAACTTAAGGTTTTACACCGGGAATCAATTTTGAATGCTATGTTTTATCATATTTAATGTTTTTTAAAAATATTTGTACAGATATCTGATATTAAACATAGCCGAATCTAAGAAGAAATGTGGACACTATAGTATTCATTATTTATAACATGGTTTCGTACCAGCATTTTCGGAAAAATGATTGCCTATATGTCGTTTACGACAAAAAAAAACAATGGTGCTATGAAACCATCCGAGCGGGTATCAATTTGACAAAATAGATATAAATTTGAAATACTTTGAGATATTTAAACAAAAGCTTTACAAGGGACCCACGATTGACAGTTTGCTTCGCCGTCACAAAGAAACAATGATGGTTTACTGGCGTCTTGTAATTCAAATGAATAGTTAATTTTGTCATAGAAAAAGTTTTATGAATCATTCTATACAAATGAGTTATGATACTGAAGGCTTGTTTGGTAATTATCTGCAAACGATTCGTTTTTCTGTACAAGTTTGTCTGGTAACGAAGAATTACTATTGACTTATGTTCGTTTTGTTACTGATCAAAAAGTGCATGAAGAATTGCTTTTTGCGAGATCTTTGATAGTAGACACTAGAAGCGAATCAATATGTAACGCTTTGAGAGATTAGTTAATGGAAAAAGCGATTCCTTTATCAAATATCTTATCAGCAGCAACAAATGGCCATGTTTCGGCACTGTGGTGGAGTTGTAACTCTTTTAAAACAAGTTGTAGCTAAGTAGTAATCTGTGACATCCATCGACAACATTTTGTTGCTAAACAATTCAATTTGTTATTAACGTGTAGACAATTTTAACAGTAACGCGCTGAATAATAAGTCATTTGGGCAGTTGTGCGGCGAAAATGAAAACTTTCATCGATTGCTCCTTTACATTAAAGTGCGCTGGCCGTCAAAAGGCTTATGTTTGACAAGAGTTTTTGGCTGACAAAGGTGTAATTTTAAAAGAAAATTCAATCAAGTGGAATCAAGAAAATGTATTCATTAAACTTAATGAGATGATAAGTGACGGTTTAAATTTGGTAAACACAAAAGTCGATCATTTCAGATTTTCAGGGCACAAAAACTCTCAAGATAGTGATGTTTCAACCTACGTTGAACATTTAAATGTGCTTCATACAGACTTTGATATTAACTTTGAGGATGACGAGAAAGTTTGATTGCGTTTCCATCTTCGTTCTTCGTGGAAGGGGTGTTAACGTGGTAGACAATTTTCTTATAAAAAAGAAAGAGAATTTACTGATTGAGGGGATTTATGCTTTAACTTTACGAAATTGAGGTCAACTCAGACCGATTCCTTCCATTAAAAGTATTTATTTTTTGTGTGTTTATTTTATATTATACTATTACTAGAATTGTATTTTATGTAGTTTAAATTAACATACAAATAAAACTTAAAATGTGCTAAAATGACTAGCACTGTGTCAGCTATCAAAACCACATTGGAAGTTGATGAATTTGTAACAAATCAGTATTGGAAAAGTTCCAACCCGGAAAAAAATTACACGTGGTCTACAATATATATTCTCTATATATTTAATAAGAGAAATTTTCACGAGATGTTCTCATATACAAATATTACTTTCGAATTTTTAGGTTAAATTATTACGACTGCAAATACATTTTATGGTTTTACCTAAACTCATCAGATATTCTCTACAATGATGTATCGTTTGCGTTTCACCTAACGAAGGGAAAGTTTATGTTTTAAGTAAATCAAAAATACCCACAAAGAAAAAGTATATATACTAATACCATGGTTTCTTAAATAAAGTATCAATAGTTGTACCAAAACGTTAGTCAATAAGTTGTTTTTGCAATCCCAAGGGAATCAAGGGGAAACCGTAAATTGACACGAAACATTCTAAAGGTCAACCTTTTAAACGACGCAAATCTGACGAAGTTGAAATAACAAATGCCGCATTTATTAGAACTGTTTGTGAAGTTAGAGGAAAACTAAATAACAGGATTGAGTTAACAGTAGACGGGTAGGTTCAGTGACGTCGATTCCCTAGTTTAATTTTTCCTTGTGGTGGTGTGTAACTCTTAAGGTCGTCGGATAGCACAGATTAGATAGTTCGAGTAAAATTTAAAATTTACACCAAGCGTGTGTTTCTAAATCCTGAAGGTGTGAATAACGATACTCAGGGACATTTCTAGAGTTCCATCTAATTTTGTAGATCTCTTATAAATTTATATTTAACAACCGTATGAATTGGAAATTACCTAGTATTGCGTTTCTGAACATAAAGAAATAACAGAGCAATATCTGTTAACTGTTAGATATGTACGGGAAGTACCTGCCATATCAACGCGTAAATACCAGTGAAATTTCTATAACTCCACAGTTAGAGAGAAATCCTACAAAATCAGGCATTACCTCCCACTATAACAAAGCCTCTAAACAACTGCAAAAGTTTATTTATTGTTAAATATATATATATTATCGAAGTATGCATATCGGTTAATAAAAATGCCGAGAGGTAACTTGCTACCCGAGGAGGAAGAAACAAAAATAAGTAGTTATAAAAATTTGGGGTTTTCATCTCATCTATAGTTTTATAGAATTGGCTAATTCCTACAGCAAAAATCGCGCTAAGAAGAGTAATCAAAAAAACTAACTTGAAAGCAGCGCTCATCGATATTTCGGTTAGTTTCCTCCCCCCAACAAGTAAAATGCAGTTTAAATTTACCAATAAGCAACAGATGTGTAAAACAAACATTATCCGAAAGTAAACGTTTTCGGTAACTAAGAAAGGGTTTAAAACCATAGATAGATAATAGAGACACATAACTAGGCAAGACTGCAATTTGCGCCAGTCACTAAAGTTGGGATGAGTCGTAATTTTGATGGCGGTGGTATAGTGGTTTCGTCATAACAATAAAACCCGTATATGTTTTATTTCTTGGCGCATGAATTCTAATTGTTACATAAACCCTCTGGAAATGGTTCTAAAAGACTTTGGTAAACAATTTCCTACACAAAATTGAATATTTCAGCAGGACAATTCAGCTATCTATAATTCCAGACAAACAAAGGAGTAGTTTTATCAAAAAAATCAATTTATTACAATTATCTGCTCCTTCGGCCGATCTAAACCCCATGGAATATCTTTGGGGAATATTGGCAATAGAAGTGTATGCCAATAATAAACAATACTCTGGATGTTTGTAGTTACTTTGAATGGAGGATCTAACACTCACTACTAAGTTTAAACAGAATTATAATTTAGAATTTTATAGAAATTTTGCCGTGTTTGATATTACATTAATCATATTAATATAAAGAAACGTATTAATCAAAACCTTTATTTATACTTCCAACTTTAAACGTTGTTAACGCTATGTATGTATCACTACTAAAATAATAAAGAAGATATTTTCAACTGTAAATTACTTCGAAAGGATTTTCGCAGAATTTATTACGACTGCAAAAAGCTATTTTATGCTTTTATGTGACCTCATCAAATACTCTCAACAGAGATGACACTTTTACTGTCTAAAGTAACGAAGTATATAAGTGTGGGTATGAAGTAAGTCGAAGATTGCACAAGACAAAGCAGATTTATTGATACCATTTGCATGCTCCGCATGGGACGTAATGGATTCTTAAATAATATATATGTACAGAAATGCGAAGGAAATCAAGGAGAAAATGCAAATCGTTGTTAAACATTCTCAAGTTCAATAATTTAAATGACGTTAATCGTACACCGAACTAAAATAACAAATGCTACATGTATCAGGATTTTTCATGAACGACTGAGGGAAATTAAATTACAGGATTCAGAAGTCAGTCACAATTTTCTTTGGAGTTCTACAAACTTTACCAATAATATTTCTGTGATAGTTGTATACTTACAAGAAACTACTATGGAATTTTGTCAAGTATTATACACAACATTGGTTTACGTTGTATCTGGAGTTTAAATAGAATCATGTGCCAGTGTTTTATACATGTTTATTGATTACTAAGTGTGCTGATATGCGCCTATGTACACACATATATATGTAATTATAGTTTCAACTATGGTTTACAAGCTTTATATCTCTGTATTGGTAATCGTATTAATTATTTGTCACAAGTGCACCTCTTTAAAGTAACCTAGGCCTAAAAATATTGCGCACAAAAATTTGGTGAAGCCAGATAACATACTTTTACGTGCTAAAAGGGGTTACGTTAGAAAGTGCAACGACAAAATATCTAGGAAATCATTAATATGCACGAGAAGTGCTTCAAGTACCATCTTCATTAGTTTCTTACTTATGAAATTAGTTTTGGATAGTTACTTCAAAACTACAATGACCGTGAAATCCAAACTTGGTTGCTCTCGAAAATATAATAGAAAACTTTATAGAATATCATAAATCACAGGATTATGAAAAAGTTATACAAACCACACTTTAAGATTAAAATTACAATGCAATAGTAATCATTGAACTTTTTGTATGCTCACCTTAAATCTTCTTCAGAACAGCTGGGAGAAATGATTCAAGATCAAGGAGAGAAGTTTTAATAAACCATAACAGAAATGGACCTTAAATACTAGGGAAGGTGGAATACAAACATTATGGCCTACTATTATTAGGGTTTAAAAAGACATATCCCTGTGTATGTGTACAAAAAGAAAGACAATAGCGCGGGCTTTTCAAATAAAGATTGATATGGAGAATGATCGGTTCTATTAGTGCAACGTTTCAGGTTGTATCATGGAATGTCTTTGCTTATGTATATTTGATATTATTATTCGCATATGTCGTCAAGTGCTGTTGTACAAGAATTATCTGGACATATGTACACTCGGTTGATTTAGAATCGACTCAAACTGCCATAAAACCCGTTAAAAGTATGCTTTATTGCGGCCACCGAGTGCAAAGCAGTAATAGTATGGTCAACTGTATGTAAATTACTACGTATGTAAATTACTATCGACGAGACAGTGGTTATACACGTGCTTTAACTCTCCGTGATTTTTGTTAGATTTCTAGCGTTTATTTTTACTATACTTAGTTGAAATTTATATGAGTGCGTAGTATACATTTTTGTCTTTATGTTCATCTATCTCTTGTTATTAGTGTTGATCATCGGCTTCTGTATTTAAGGCGGTAAGTCTGTTGCATTCCGATCCGTAGTCCTGTTATTTTCATGCTTTTTACGCGTAGCACACTTTTTTGCCTGTTCTTTTTTTCCTTTTTATTTTTATCTGATACTTGTAAACTGTGAACTGAATATATACAGTCTGTCCTCTGTACTCTGCTCCTTTGCCTATCCGTTGCCTAGGATTACCTTAGCCTGTGTTTTAAGTCGCTGCGACGGGCACCGCTGGCGTGAAGTGCGTTCTCCCGTTCCTATCCTCAAGTTTATATCGCTTACATCAACATTAGCAATTTCAAGTCAGCGAAAATGTCATCATACACCTACTGTATTGCATGTAGCGAGTCCTTACTCCGGATAAGGAAATATCGTGTGACTTGTGTAGAAAGTTTATCCATTCTACCTGCAGCAGCTTGTCTCGGCTGGAAAGTCAATGTCTCAAAGCTAAAGAACGTAAACTTACTTTCTACTGTTCTTCTTGTATGGATTTCAAAGAGCAACTCGCAACGTTAAATGTCCTCAAGGAAACTATTAGAAGACTGGAAAATGAAGTTAATACACTCAAACTGCCTCACAAAATCAAACTCTAATATGAATTCTCCCAACAATCTTCAAGTCTCCGAAATTATCGATGAACTTCAGGATCGTCAATCACGGGAGTCCAATATCATTATGTTCAATTTGGAGGAAGTCGCGGAATCTGATTCCAAAAAACGAAATGAAATAGAATTATCTAAAATAGCAAGCATTATATCTAATATTGACGATTCTATTAATACCTCTGGTATACGCTTTGCCAGATTGGGCAAATTTTTACAGGGTAAACGATGCCCAATTAAAATTACTCTATCGTCCAAGTTAGACGTAGTGAAAATCTTGAAAAGGAAGAGGAGTGTTGACATACGAGTGAAGATTCATAGTGATCTCACACCAATGCAGAGGCAACACCTCTCCGATTTGCGGGCTCAGTTAGACGAATTGAATCGTAATGGCGCTAACAAAACTATTAAATATATTCGAGGGAAACCTCGTTGTTGATTCAAAAAACTGAAACATAAGGATTTCCTACATTGCTTCTATCAAAATGTGCGAGGTCTTCGAACAAAAACCAATGGTTTTATAATAACTGTTCTGCTGCAAATTTCGATATTATCGTTCTATCCGAAACATGGCTCTATGACGGTGTAAATACCTCTGAATTATTTAGTGATCGTTACTGTGTATACCGACGAGATCGTGATGCACAAAATCCTAACATTAGAGGCGGAGGAGTTCTTCTAGCGATCCGATCTGATTTACCATCTTCTTCAATTCTGGCGACAAGCGATGTTGAAGCAGTGTTCGCTTCCGTTCATGTCAAGAATACTCAGATAATTTTTGGGTCGGTATACTTTGCACCTGCATCTGATGCTGCAGTTTACTTGAACCTTCTTCAGACTATAGAATCGATAACCGATCGCCATCCAAATACCGTACTTTGCATAGTTGGAGACTTCAATCTTCCTGGAATTAAGTCGTCTACGTTGGACAACGAACCCATTGAAGCACCAATGAATAATATCGAAACAATCGTCTATGATAATTTAGTGTATAATGGTTTACTACAATACAATCTCAATGTTAACAAAAATAATGTGATATTGGACCTAGTGTTGGTCAATAGTTCTAATGTAAGTGTTGATAGTGACAGTTATAATTTAGTCGAACCAGATAGTCGTTACCCATCCCTGAGTATCGATTTATGTATCCCTGATATACATGCAATGCAATTTCCGGACACTTGGAAGTATAACTTTAGGAAAGTTTGTTATGATGATGTTAATAACTATTTTGGGTCATTTGACTGGGAAAATGTATTACATTCAGATATTAACTTATGTTTGCCACAACTTTATGATATTGTAAAAAGTGCAATTATCTTATTTGTTCTGAAATACTTAGTTCGATCAAATAACTACCCCAGCTACTATTCTGCAGAAACAAAAAGACTTATAAAGCAAAAAAACAGACTTTATTCTAAATTTAAAGCAACTAACGATTCCTGTATGTATGAAAAATATAAAAATCTTAGATCTAAACCCAAAATAACAATACGAAATGATTATAAACAATTTGTGTCTTTCTCACAACAGTCAATTGGCTACAATACTAATGCTTTTTGGAACTTTGTGAAAGTTAAATGACACGATAATAATTTGCCAGCAAAACTTACGTATAATAATGTTTCATCAGATAACTTAAATATAATATGTGATTTATTTGCTCAATATTTTGAAACGGTTTATAATCAATATGATAATACTAACTACAGCATAAATTTAACACATTTTGCAAATAATTGTCTCCTAAACGATATATCCATTACCTCTGACGACGTCTTTCAGAAGCTTAGCCAAATGAAAGGACGACTTAATATTGGTCCTGACGGTATATCGTAGTATTTTTTGAAGATGTGCAGCCCTACTCTATCCTTACCGTTGGCAATGTTATACCAACGCTCCTTGAATTCTGGTTGTTTTCCCGACAAATGGAAATTAGCACATGTGTTTCCAATCTTTAAAAAAGAAGATAGAGAATTAGTTCAAAACTACCGCCCAATTTGTATACTCCCATGCATTTCAAAAGTAATGGAACACATAGTATGCGATTCTATTTTTAATACCTACCGCAACATTATTAATATAAACCAACACGGCTTCTATTCTAGGCGCAGTACTCAAACCAATCTTCTTGTATACGCAAACTATATTAACTGCTCATTGGAATCTGGTCAACAAGTGGACTCCATATACCTGGACTTCCCCAAAGCGTTCGATCAAGTAGATCATAATCTATTGCTTCTGAAACTTTCTCTTTATGGGTCAGTGGTCAGCTGCTTGCATGGATTGCTTCATACCTACAAGGTCGCACACCTATTATTGCTCTATCATCAGCGCGATCAAGATCAATACCGGTTACTTCCGGTGTTCCACAAGGAAGCCACTTGTCTCCAGTTTTATTCTCACTCTTTGTAAACGATATGTATTCATGTTTAATATCTTCTATCTTTCTTATGCTGATGACCTCAAAGTATTCAAAAGCATATCATCTTTATCTGATTGTATGCCACTTCAGACAGATCTCAACAATATATTATCTTGGTGCAGTAACAACAACATGCGTCTCAATTACACTAAATGCCACACCATCACTTTCTTCAAAGGCCGATCTCTACAAATCTGTAATTACACTCTGAATGGGACAACACTCGAAAGAGTTTACCAAATCACTGATTTAGGAGTAATATTCGACAGCCAACTTACTTTTGTACCGCATTTAGACTTTATCATAAATCGTATTATCCATCTGATGGTTTGAACCAGCCGAGTGATATTGCAGTGGTTTCAATCAAGCATTATAGTGTTTTGATTACTTCCCCAATGATCACTTAAACACTACAGTGGCGACGAGGATGGGATTTTTCTAATTGAAAAACCACGTGGCATAATAATCTTTTAACAGAGTTCGATCCTAGAACGAATTGGTCTGTGCATATCGGACGAATCGAACAGTATTTTATCGCTAATGTAGTAAATTGCGATATTGTTAAATGGACTAGCGCAAGAGGCATATATTTTACTGCAAAACTTATGCATTCCGAAAAACCCTTTGCCCTACGAGGAGGAAGCCAGAAGAAATTTCTACGAGAAAAACGAAAACATATCTCAGTGAATATTACTGCACAAAAACGATTACATTTGCCGAAAGGATAAAATTTTATTCTGCAAGTAAATCAGTTGATGAATCGGTACAAGAATGGGCCGTAAAACTGAAGAGTTTAAGTGCAAAATGTCAATTTGGGAATCAACTAGACAGTGTGCTAAGAGACAAATTCAATGTAGTATGGAACCTGGAAAAATATTAGATAAGCTCGTCGAAGAGCCTACTGTGATTCGATCATGCGGTCAACGTAGCCATGTTGGGAAATTTCCCATCGTAATGCAGAGTGGCGCGCGCAATGCAAGCTGGAACCCTCACCCGCGGACATATGCAGAGTGCGCACACGCATGGGGAAGAATGGGCAGCAAGGATCGAAAGGACGTTCTCCGGGGGCAGGATCATTCAAACCGAAGCAGCCAAAAGGCAACAGCCACCAATACTGCTCAATCTGCGGACGTTCTAATCACACAACATAAGTGTTTTTTCAAAAATAAAAAGCAATTCAAAAATAAAAGGACAGTAAATGTTGTTAATTACTCAGAACTACCAATTTTTCATGTAAATATGTCCTTAAATAATTTAGAACCAATTGTGTTAGAGATATTTATTGATAGTATTAATTTGAAATTTGAGCTCGATTCTGGACCAGCTTTATCATCTATGCCAATAATCAGTATTTTCGAACTGAATACCCATTGTCAGAAACAACTACAACCTTATTAAATTTTTCAGGTGGTCAAATAATCCGTTAGGTCAAATAATTTTGCAAACAAAATATAATGCTAAATCAAAACCAATTAATTTCTTTGTTGTTAAAAATAGTAATGTGGGACTGTTAGGTAGAGATTTTATTCGAAAATTTAACATCATTTTTACAGAAGTGAATAGCATTTCACAGAATAAAATTTCAACAAAATTAGCAAATACTTATCCCAATGTATTTTGCAATGAATTAGGAACCTTTAAAAATTTTAAGATTAAATTACAATTAAAACCTAATTTTTAAATTTTATAAACCTAGGCCACTGCCTTATGCAATGAAGACTAAAGTTGAGCAGGAGTTAGATACAATTAGGAATTATAACTCCAGTTGAACATAGTCTTTGGGGTACACCAATCGTCCCAGTTATTAAGGATGATGGATCCATACGGCGACTTTAAAATAACCTTAAATCCACATTTATTAGTGGATAAATATTGCCTAAAATTGATGATCTTTTCGCTAAATTAAATGGAGGTAAACAATTTTCCAAGATTGATTTGTCGCAGGCATATCAGCAGATTCTATTAGATGAGGAATCGTGTAAATTAACCACGATATCCACCCATAAAGGATTGTTTAATTACACGCGTCTGCCTTATGGGGTCGCTTGTGCACCGGGTCAGTTCCAAAGGATTATGGAACAAATTCTAAATAAAATTGATGGAGTCTGTTGTTTCCTTGATGACATTTTGATCACTGGTAGAGATTACGAAGAGCATAATAGAAATTTGCAAAAGTTCTTAGTACCTTAAACAATTGTGGCTTAACAGTAAAGTTAGAAAAATGTAGTTTCTTTGAAGATTCAATTTCTTATTTAGGTCACATTATTAGTTCAAAGGGTTGCATAAGAGTAAAGATAAGTTGGATGCAATTAACAATATACCGGTACCACAAGATGTAACTCAACTTCGATCTTTTATCGGGGCTGTTAATTACTATAATCGGTTCATACCCAATATTCCAAAAGTTTTGCATCCATTGTACAATTTAACTAGGAAAGGTGTTGCATGGGACTGGAATGACTGTTGTCAGCAGGCATTTGAACGGGTAAAGAGAATATTGTCATCCGATAGTTTTGTGGCTCACTTTGATCCAGACTTACCGTTAGAACTAACAGTTGATGCTTCTAGTCATGGTCTTGGAGCGGTACTATCCCACATTGATAATAATGGTTGCTAGACCAATATGTTTCGCGTCAAGAACCTTATCGAAAGCCGAAAAGGGCTATAGTCAAGTTGATAAGGAAGCATTAGCTATTGTATTTGGGGTTAAACGCTTTTATCAGTACCTGTATGGTCATAAATTTACATTAAATACGGATTAAGCCTTTGTTGTCAATTTTTGGTCCCAAAAGGGAATTCCATTGATGGCGGCGAATAGATTGCAGAGGTACGCAATATTCTTAAATGCATTTAATTTTGATATTAAATATGTTAAATCACATCAAAATGTAGCTGATTTTCTTTCGCGTCTGCCTGTTGAGTCAGAAATTCCAGTGGATAGTAACGAATCGTTTATTGTGAATTATATTAGAGATTGTTCTGATTTTGCGGTTGATTTGTTGAAAATCGAGGAATATACTAAACAAGACACAATTTTGAGTCAGGTTATTAAAAATACTATGACTGGTTCAAAATTAATTAAAAACGCAAGTTTAAAATATTACTTCCATAGGCGCAATGAAATAACAATAGTAAAAAACGTATTAATTGGGGAAATAGAGTAATCATACCTACGTCATTGCAGAAACAAATATTAAATCAACTTCATAGTACGCACATGGGAATTGTGAAAATGAAGTCGTTGGCTAGATCATATATTTTAAATAAAGACATAGAACAAATTAGCAAAAACTGTTTAATATGTCAATCAGTACAGAAAAACCCACAAAAATCAGTTCTTGGCCAATTCCAGATCATATCTGGGAAAGAATTCACATTGATTTCCTGGGACTATAAAAGGGAGACATGCACTTATAGTAACCGATGCGTTATCTAAGTGGTGCGAAGTGTTCATTATGAGTGGCATAACATCTACGGCAACAATTGACAAATTGAGGGAACTGTTTTGTAGATACGGTTTAAAGGTTCTTGTCTCTGACAATGGCGCTCATACTTCTAAAGAATTTCAGGAATTCACTAAACAAAATGGTATAAAGCATATTACAACACCACCATTCCACCCTCAGTCGAATGGTAAATGTAGGTACTGTTAAAAATTTCTTAATTAAAGAATTAAACATGTATAATGGTTATATAAATTTTAACAAGGCGTTAAATAGATTTTTGTTTATGTATCGCATTACTAATCATTGTTCGACGGGCGAATCTCCCTCAAATTTAGACACATAAGGTCAAGATTTGATCTGATGTTACCTCATAACCGTAACCATGAAAATGTTCAGTTTGAGCAAATAAAAAATAACATCAAGACTACTCAAAATAGAAATAAACGCAATTTTAACGGTAGGAAGAGGGAAAGATTCCTCGTAAAAGGGTTTTTGCCAAGGATTATCGGAATATAATGAAACCGTGTTGGTCTGTGGCAGAAGTCATTAAACTTTTGGGGAAAAATGTATATCTCGTAAAATTACATAATACTGATATTATATGGAAACGTTTCTAAATCAGTTGAGGAAGTGTGAAATTAATCATAGCAGTTGTATTAGTTCAGATTTGAATGTACCTGAAATGGAAAATATTGATCACACAAATTACCGGACGAAAGTGATTATGATGTTGATGAGAACTTGACAGATACAAATAGTGAAATACCGTCATCATCACTTAGGCCTAGGAGAAATCGAAAATCTCCTGAGCGATTACGTTATTAATTATTGTATGTTTTAAGTAATGTGTTTTGAATTCTAATGTTATATGTATGGGTCAACTTGTTTTATAGTTTCTTAATGTCATAGTGTAAGAATTGTTACATATTAAAAATCATAGGAGATTTTAGTTGTCATATAGTATTGTTGTTGTGTGGTATTTGGATTTATATTTGTTGTACTTGTAGTACAAAATTAAGGGTGAAGAGATGTAATGTACCTTTATCCATCCCCACTCTGATGGTGGGGATCTTGAACCAGCCGAGTGATATGTGCAGTCGTGTATGTGTGTGCCATGAATAAAAGACAATAAAGCATTATAGTGTTTTGATTACTTCCCCAATGATCACTTAAACACTACACGATCTTTGCGCCTTTGTGGTTTCATCAAGCGTGTCTGTGCTGACTTTACTGATATATTAGCAATAATCACACTCTTCAATTCCTTAGTCAGATCAATTCTTGAATACTGTAGTATAATTTGGTCTCCCTATTATGCCGTTCATATTACCAGAATTGAAAATGTCCAAAGAAAAACGATCAACTTTGTTTTGTATAAATTAAACATTGACAAGGATAGGATATACTCAAAGACTTAATCTGTTGGGTATTGAATCGTTAGAATTTCGACGTCATCTGCAATCTCTGAGATTTGGCTACCAATTGGTCCACAGCAACACGGACTGTTCGCAGCTCCTTGGCAATATTAACTTTAGAATACCAGCTTTTAACTCTCGCAATAACAACACATTTTATATACCCTTCCACAGAACACTCTACGGGCAGAATAATCCATTAGATAGACTTCTCTCAAATTTAAATTTACTAGATGATGTAACTTGGTACAATTGGCCATTAACGTCATTTATATCCTATGTTAGACGGTTGAACTCACAAGGTGCTTCAACTAATAATGTGTAACCCGTCTCCATTACTTTATAGAAATCTTTGTTTTTTTACTTTCATTCTACCTGAGTATAACTGTAACTAGGTATAAGTTGGATTATACGTTATATTATATACATAGGTTGTATATTATTATATGTATTACTGTCTCACATCTGCATATGTATATATAATTTCTACTAATTTGGATTATTTTCTGTAAGTACAAATAAATAAATAAATCTATGTATATACAATATATTTTTCTATTAAATCCAGTTTCATATGCAAGGGATCATTTATAAATTCCTAAACCGATAATTTCTTAATGCGAGCTTAACATATGCATAGTGAAATCGCTATCGCATACAATTTCACTATAATTCTAAGTATTTATGTAATTAAGAAATTACATGAATAAGAATATGTATGGGGGCAAAGTCTATTACAGTACCCCGCCATATTAATAGAACCAGCAGGAAAATTTCAGTAAAACGTTCTTAGAATTCGAGAAACAAGGGTTGCAGGGGTGTACATTGTCCGTTTACTATTCAATAAACATTCGCAATTCTGAGAAATGTAAAATATATATATTTAGGGTGATTTATGACTCCCAATCTGCCGAAAATTATTCACCTAATTTTTCAATTTTTACTATTCTTAAATATTTATACGTTGTGTGTCCATTCTTTTCATTATTTTGCGACACGTTTATTAGAGTAGTGCAGTAAAAGCATTTAGTTGTTGAGAACGTTAGTGATAATCAAGTTTTCGTGTTAGAGTTTGTGTGCTTATTTTATTTAAAAAATTGATAATGGGTCGAGAACGGGACATATCGGTAGAGAAGAAGACAGTTATTTCATTTACTAAAACCGTTGTCCTTTTGTCCTATCTCGCAAAGAGCAAAATTATTATAAAAATTAAATAATTTCTGATATTTCTGTAGTGGTTCTATTAAAATGGCGGAGTACTGTACATATTAGAGTGGATCGAAAATATTTAAAATTTTTTTTTTTCAAAATTTGAAATCGCACAGATGGCCTAAAGTTACCAAAAAAGTCAAAATACCGGTAAATTAAAAAAAAATGCAAAAATTACAAAAAATACATTTTTTGTTGTAATAGTGAAAAAAGTGTTTTTAAGAGTGTCCTTAACGCATACAAAAAATAATTAGACCCATACTTGTTTTACTGAATTCGCGCAAAAGATCAAAAGTTGCGGGTTGTATCGTAAAAAAAAACGATATTTCATGATTTTCGACTCTTTTTAAACCTTTATTTTTAATTTGTAATAGCGTAAAAACCATTCAAAATAGTTTTCCCAGTCCAGAAAAAATACTTTCAGACCTGTTATTCCTTAACTGCATTCGTGCAAAAGGTCTAAATTATAGTATAAGTTAAGTTATAGTCCCGTAAAAACACCGTTTTCCATATCTGATGAGTGTTTATTTAACACATTAGGTTTGTAATCAGACTCTAACAAGTGATTTCCACATCCATCCTACGCAACTAACCAACCAGGGTGAATTTTATTTACAATATTTACAGTAACTATTTACTTTGCACAATGCATGTGTTCGTTGTAGGCAAAAGATTATTTACATAGAAGCCCCTTTGAGTTCTGACTTTTAATTAAATGTGGGCATCAGCTGTCTTGATTTTAAAGTAGCTCTAATATAACCATCTCGATTTTCATGCCCGCACACTTTTTCTGCTGCTTCTGTAACCAGTTTTACATACCTCTCAACTGACTGGGTGTGGCATGGAAGTTTGAGGTAGTTAAACGCTGATAGCGCTTTGTCTTTCAACAAAGAAGCTATGTGTTCAGTTGGCATCTTGGACAGTAGTGGCGGCGGTGTTAACTTACAAATTGACCAATCAATTACTTCGGTATAGTCGTTTGCACTAAAATTTATTGAAGGTATTTGAAGTTTCTTACGTAACCTTCAGCCGATTGCTCATTTCTGGATTTAAGGATCTTCCTGTAGCCAAGTTCTCTAATGTGTGGTCTCTCATCCATTATCATAGCCAACATAATATTTTCAGGAGGGCAACCCTGCTCGCAACTTTAGGTTTTTTGCGCGAATTCAGTAAAACAAGAATGGGTCTAATTACTTTTTGTATGCATTAAGGACACTCTTAAAAACACTTTTTTCACTATTACAACAAAAAATGTATTTTCTTTTTGTAATTTTCGCATTTTTTTTAATTTACAGGGATTTTGACTTTTTTTTGATAACTTTAGGTCTTCTACCCGATTTCAAATTTTGAAAAAAAAATTTTAAATATTTTTTTAGAAAATGTCCTTCAGAACCAATCAATAATTCAAAAGTTTTTTCTGTGTATTAATTTGTTTTCAGTTTGATTGCCTTTTCGTTTACCTTCTCTATTATTTGAAATAAATTATTATTTGTTTACTGTGTGTTATGTTATAAATTCTCGAATAAAATCAGTGTTTTTAACGAAACAAACTTAAGATGAACATAGATTCCTGTTTATCTGCTTCGATAAATAATTTTTCTTATGGTTCTAAAATTGATTGGTATTATTATTTTATTTGCGTTTATATGTCATTAATGGTAAAGGGTGTTGGCAAACGCTATACTACGTAATAACGCAGGTATTATAAGTATCTGAAAAAGAATATATTTCTGCAGCGATCTTCCCATTCATTTTACATTACATAGCTATTTTACCTGCTCATAAGCAAATTGCTTTATTACTACAAACATCCAGTTAAATGTTGAAAGTTTCTGTGTGCCGGGTCGATTTTAAATCAACCGAGTGTACATCAACCGAGTGTACATGTCGTAGTACACGGAAAGACTGAATTGTTTGACCCAAACAAATTTTACTTGCATTCCCCAAATTTTATGATATTTAAGCGTTTTAAATATTTCTTTGAATTAAGCAAATATTATATTTGTATAATCAACTTGGTTAAAAACAACAAATAAATTTTGTTGAAACCATTGTTTTATTTGTATACCATTACGTTAAGAAAGTATTTTACCGAATTATTTTGTTGCGGCACGTAAATCCTTCTCAATTAACGTTCGCAACACATGTCATTAATTTGTCATCTGAGTGTTTAGAATTTTTAGATTGTATAGATAGTTACAATACAATTCTGTTTACATCCCTCAGTCAGCTCTGGTATTTATTCTATTCTTTCGGTGGTGTTTCTTGCATGTTTCATTAATTATATCGCCTGTCAACTTTGAAGAGGCTGCTACACATTTCACAAATCCTACTTTTATATCCTGTGGTAGTTGCAGTATTTTCATAAAGTTCCTGAATATGTAATATTTCTATTTGGTTTATCGTTTACTTTTATGTCATATCTTCAGGTTATCCGCCTTTTATTCTGTAAGTATAGCTATATTGTTCGCGTGTATAAATTATATTAGCTCCATTTTTTCATTTTTTAATTGTTGAAACGCAATATGCCATCTTCAGAAACCGGTACAGAATTTGTACCTGTCACGTTGTTAGTTTCTTGTTGTCGAACATTTAATTTAAATAATACTTTTCGCAATCGTTTAAAAAAATTACGTATTATGTTTTTCATTCTATCTCATAAAATTCTCTGTATGAAGGAAAAACATTATTAAACACTTATTTTACCTATATCTCATAAAATGTGCGTTTGCGGACCTACATATGCTAATAGGAACTTCTTTTCACGTTTTTATATGGAGAGCTTGCTGCCACAGTTTGTCCCTTTACTTTTGTTACACCCTGTATTAGCTGGATAAAAGAAATGGTAGGACAAATACAGAAACATTGCAGGAACATCTAAATCTTCGAAAATTGGAGGATTAAACCGCATTTATGAAATATGAATATTCAGGTAAAAGGTATTGATTTGTTGGAAAATTTAGGTAATAAATTCGATGTTTCATAGCCAGAGATAAAATGAATAAGTAAACCCCAATTCGTATAATACTTAGGTCATAATGATCGTAAAAGAATTTTGGACTGCTTCTAATATTTAGTAATCTTGTGTCATCATTTTTGGAGTCGGTGTAGCTCTGCTGTATACTTAGGTACGTTGTTTCAAAAATAACACTTTGACTAGTGTCGCCAGCACAATATGATCTCCTTATTTAAAGCGGTTACACATTTCGTACGAGGTATTTCATAATCTGGGATATTTTTATCATTTATGTAGAAACAAGAGGTGAATGCTTAACCTCAGTTCTATTAAGATACTATATTATTTTTATGCAATTGATACTTCAGCATATATGATACTTAGACTATACCGTACACATGCTTCTTTTTCTGTGTCTGTACATATATGCACGTTTTTTTTAAATCTAAGAATTAATATATGTATTTTTTGACCTTTATGTACTTATCTTTTAATTCCTGATTTATTTCCACTTAGAGGTCAATAAAACAATAAATAATTAAATACCAATTTATTCCATTTTTTTTTTTTTTTTTTTTTTTCCGTTATTGAACTTTTATTTAGACACTCTTTGCAGTCACAATCACTTACAATTTGAAATAAATAATAATTTGACAATAATTTCGTTAATTTAAATAAATTGGTATTTAATTATTTATTGTTTTATTGACCTCTAAGTGGAAATAAATCAGGAATTAAAAGATAAATCTAAGAATGGAAATGTTATTATAGTATAAAATCCAGTCTGTCTCCGCCGGAGTAATTTAAAGCTTGTTCCTTGATTAACTCCACTTTCTTATCTTCATCCATTGCGTGCATGGGATTCAACGGACGTGTTCTAAGCAAGCAACACAACTTAAAAATATGTGAAACTGGCATCCACCACATATAAAAAATTGTCTAACACTTCCAGTAGGTGCCTTGATGAAATTAGACAGTGAAGCAATGGGTGGCATCTTCAATTAAATTAATCCAACTGCGTTGTAGTATATTCATGTTGGTAACTATACTCTACTTTAAAGTTGCTCTGCGATCTACTTGATTGTAGTCGAGGATATAAGCAACATCGTCATCAGCACCACTGAATGATTCAGCGCAGCGAGTTCTATATTGCTCCTCTTATCTATGCTAGAAGTCTTCTCTGAATAAGAATAAAAGTATGGAATACATACAGTTTATATTTCTGCAGCCTGCCCTCACTTCTGACGCCTTATCATGGTGTTGTGTAGAAAAGGTACATCTCAAAACACTCGAGCCTCAATACTTCGAATTCCTTCTGTAAGCTACCCTATAGCAGATGCTTTAGCTGTTAAAAGGAGGTAAATGGAAGAAGCGCATTTAATATATGTTTTAGAAATTTTTTTGTAATAATGAAAGGAAAGTACATCAAAAACTAACTCTTGCTGAAGTAATTATCTATTTATTCAAAATATAGAAAACAATGTACATAATGCATTTTTTTCCAAACGCCAATTAAATTAAACATAGTTTTATTTAAAAATATGTCGTCCGGAGGTGGAGTCGAACCACCAGGTATAGCTATCGCGACCTACCGCAACACCGTTGCGCCACCGGAGACTTCGACACCACTAATAATTTTCATAAATATATGCGAACGAGATGTTGTAATGTTGTAATTGCATTATATACATGTACTTACGCCAAGAAAATAAATACACTTCGGTGTCATAGTTGTTGCCTATCCTAGGACATTACAACATCTCGTTCGCATATATTTGTGAAACGGACGACATATTTTTTAAATAAAAATATGTTTAATTTAATTGGCGTTTGGAAAAATTGCATTATATACATATATATTTACGTCAAGAAAATAAATACACTTCAGTGTCAAAATATAGGAAACAATGTTTACCAAAGTTTAGTATTACAGTTCTTAGTTTATTTTCTTGTGTATAGGTATGTACATGCCGAGAGAATTGTTTATTTGACAAAAGTTATATACTCTGTGCCAAAATCTAAACGGATGTGCTGAAAGGTACATGCTAGCATATAAAATGCATTAGACAAACGTCTATTGTAATCTACAAACTCAAATGAATTCGCAAAAGCCTTGTAATTAAAATGGTACAGATTTCGTAAATTATCGTGATTATTGTGTCTCGATTCAAATTATGCAAATTCTTTTGTATGTAAAATACTCTGGAACTTTGCCTTTCACACCACCTCCCACATAAAGGCTAACAAACCAGATGACTTTACTAGACCACCAGAGCAGAAAACTGTACCTAATAGAAATGTCATGTCCTTGTGAAACAAACCTCATTAAAAAGGAAGAGAAAAAACAGAAAAAGTACGTTGACTTTATCTACCAGATAAAAACAGCTACCAGGAATATGAAATTATATTTATACCAATCATTATAGGTGTAGGTAGATACTAGGTGGTATGAGACCTGAGGTTGAACGTAAAATTCGAAAAATAACAAAGATTACACCAACGGACACAAGAAAACTTACCTCTAGGATGCCGATGACGTGATTTTGGGTTTGCTCCTGCTACTGATGGTGCATGAAGCTGGCCAGCCATCATAAGGCGAGTAGTTCTATCGGGCTACTTTCTTAGGAAGGCGATGCGAAGAATGGGCGGTGTCAACTAAGCTACTCGGTACCGCTAAAATTCTGTAATCTTTACATTCATGTCATCACATGCATACAATACAACCTACAAATAATACAAAGGAACCCTACCTTTGTAACATTGTACTTTCCTACAAAAGACAATAATAATCAATAAGTGGCCCTGCATCAGTTGGGTTCTGGCCGAGGCATTGGAGGACGAGAGGAGAGGACGGAAGAGTGGTCTAACTAGAATAGTAATAAGAATAATATTTATTGTCATAGTTTGAGAACAGACATGGATAGCATCAGTAAAATATAAAATGTGTCAGTCAAATATTCCTATAAGGTGTAGTATCTCTTTGATATAAAATAATTTTTCAATTCCTTCTTGAATACATTAAATAAATTGATCTGAATTTTGCAATTGTTTTAAATCGGTATTTATCGAAATTTACAAAATTGGAGATTTTGGAGATATCTCAAACAATCGGGTGCTATGCTGTAGAACACTAAAATCATGACAGTGGCGTGTCCTCATATCAGTATATACACCTCCGTTTCTAACAAAATCTTTCTGGGTATATCTAAAGAAAGTTAAAGTTTCAAATATTCCTGGAACAACGAAGGACACGAAATATATCTCCGTTGCCATCAGTACCGATCCTCCCAAAAAAAGAAGAGTCCGTAGTTAGTATCACCGATCAATAGTATCCTATTTCAAATGACAGGCTCCATACATCTCTGCTGATATGACGAGTCTAATGCTTGCGATGATCTATGTCGCCTCTTGTTTCGTCTTGTTTTTCATCATTCCAGTTTACGTTGATTTGTTTTGTTTTAGCTTGTTTTATTCGTTCCCGAGATACCTCTTGTTTCTCCGAAATTTGCCTATCCAAAAATTCGTTATGATGTAACGTCTATAGGATGTGTCACGCTACCTAAGCTGCATTTGTTAACTTTCCTTGTGAGTTCGCCAATGGTAGGTACTGCTCTCGACATTTTTTTAATCAATATTATCACTAACGATAGCAATGCAACTGGTATTCGCAGAAGAAGAATTTGATGATGAATTGTTCTTTGATTTCGTATTATTTGCTGAGATTTTGGTTTTCTGCGACCACATAAGTACGGCACCAGGCATCATTCTTCTGTGTAGGTACCAAGATTAATTTGTAAATAATTCGTCATGTAAATTGTATTGACTCCAACGCTGCAAGAAAACAAAGCGACAGAATCACTATCTAAAAAACATTACTGAACACTCTCCTTGATACTGTTACTCGGGGCCTCTACGTTGTTCATTGCACTGCACTGAAACTTGCCCCTCTTTGCCGACTCTATTTACCAGTCATCACATAAATAGTATCTTTTAAATTTAATTGTTATTATAACATCAAGTTTTTCAAACGAGGAATACATCTATTTATCATCAGGACAAGAACTCAGTGCAATAAAAGCTACTTAACCATAAGCTAAGTCCTATAGCATAACAGAAATATACCATATATACAGGGTGCCCGGATTTCATAGGGACAACATGGGTAACTTTTTTATTTGAAGATATAGAGAGACTGTTAAATTAGCAAAAAGGTGTAGATTTAAAAGCTCATTAAGAATCCATTTTCAAATTTTACGTGTCATGTTTCATTTGTTTAGTATTGAAGAAAAACTGAAATCTCCTAATTTCTTTTATTTGGCATAACTTTTTTGTTACTTAAGGTATTAAGATGCGGTTTAAAGTAATTCACGTTGTGGTCTAAATACTTTTATCGAAGCTTAATAAAACAAATTTCTTTTGCGCAAATTTTTAGTACCCTCACCGAACCTCAAAATTTTTAATTGGAACCGTGGAATTTTTGTGGCTCTTTTAAAAGGACATTTGTGTCTGAATACAATCATGTGTTGCATGATATGGAAATTTTGTCAAAATTTGGAAAATTAAGCTTATTCTGATTACGGGCAGGCATCACAACTGTTTGTTTATCAAACATATGTTGATGTCTGGTTATCGCCCGATAGAGGTCATGGAGTTTATCTTCTGATTTTCTTTCGAGTAATTTCTAGATATAACGGGTACGAGGGAGATTCGAGATTTTATTGCAAGCTAGTGTACATTAGTGTAGTGATGTGTATCATTACACGTTTCTTTCCGCATAAAAATTTTATCTTCCTCGCATATTTGTGTATCAGCACTGTATTTACATTTATCACGAAAAGAGCAAAAACAGTCTGAATTATGATGCGAAAATTTAGAAGGCGAATTTGTTTGAAACGAGCCTGTGTGTAAGAAGAAGCTTTGTGCTACTAAACGTTTAAACCTAGTTCGGTATAACTCCGTCACATACGTTGCGTACGTGTCGGGAATGTATAGACCTCTAAATTATATATGCGCGTACTTACATATAAAAACAGCTTTCTGCGTTAAAGCGTATAACAAATCTAAATTCGACTTGTAATGCAATTAGTGTGTGAGTGGAATAAGCTTTATGAAATACAAAGAGCAATTAAACTAAACCAATAAACTACCTTATTATCTTTCACGAATAATTCGTACCTAACTGTTATGTAAATAACCAGCGTTTCTGATCACATAAACTATAAGATTTGTAGTTTCTTCCTTTTAATCGAATTTACGTCCATTGATTATGTACAAATCACGAAACTATACAAACAGTGTTCACCATAAAAATATTATTTACCATACATACTTTGTTACTCTCCCGCGAGTTGAACTTCTGAGAAGCGTCGAAAAACGTGCTTCATTATTGTATTGTACAATGGTGGAGTTTGAAGAATTTGTTCTATTGCTTAAAATATTTTATTACGTTTTTCCCCTATTAATTTCTGTATCTAATATTTCTTCATTTAGAAAATTTTTCACGCAAAAAAGAAAAACTGTTGACTAAAGCTTTAACTGTAGACAAAATATCTGTACTTCAAACGTTAATCAACACTTTTTCTGGCCACCTTCTTTATTTTAGTTATATTATTATACATCTTTATTCTGTCCATAGGTGTTTACAGATATTATACACGGCCCTTAGGGCAAGTAGTACAATACTTTCTAAGCTATATATATATATATGTGTGTATATACATGTACATGAACTACATCACAAATCACTTACTACATTTTATGTTAGTCTTTGACGGGTCGCACTTCGGTGTTGTGGGTTTCCGTGTGTTCCTTCTTTTTAGTTGTGCTCCTCGTGTGCCATATTGAAGGTTTTCCTAACTATATTACACGTTGCTAATATTACTGCTTTCTGCATTTCTAAGTACAGATTCTTAGGTAAGTCCACCGTTTTTAGGCTGTCGTGTAGTGAGGTTGGGATTTCTCCCGTGGCTCCTATTATCACCGGTACTATGGTCACAGCCTCTGCCCTCCAGATTTGTTTGATTTCAGCTGAGAGTGGTAGGTATTTACTGATTTTCTCTTTATATTTCTGCTCGATGTTGTGCGGCGCCGGGATGGCTATATCTATAATAAGACATATTTTTGTTTGTTTGTGCCATAGTAGTATGTCAGGTCTGTTATTGGTGACTGTGTGGTCGGTCTGTATGGTTCTATCCCAGTATAGTTTATATTCGTTAGTTTCACATACTCTTTCAGGTGTGTATTGATAATATGGTGTTCTCTGCTGGGTGTATCCGATTTTCCTCAATAGCCGTTCGTGTAGTATTCGTGCCACCGCATTGTGTCTCATTATTATTATTATTATTATTATTAGAGAAGAAGTACTCAGCCGTACTCGTGAAGGATCAAATTTGGGAGATTTTTCGCAGGTTGGCCGCATACCTGAGAAAAAATCTCCCAGATTTTATCCATTATTATTATTATTATTTCATTTAGTGCAAATTACCAGAATTATATTACCTACATTAATTTGGTAAAGTGTTTATTAAGCAAACTTTTTTGCTTAGTTTAGTATTTAGAAAAATTAGTAATTTATGGTACATAAAATTAAGAGCAAAATTTTGGTAATTCTGATGTGAAATTTTATAAGCTTTATTAAAGAATGATATTATATGAAAATTTATTAAAAAATCTTGGAAGTAAACTTTACAAAAATATTAGGTTAATAAATCCAGATATGTAACAATAATATATAATACATATGTATCTAATATCCACGTATATGTATGTACGCTTATGAGTTTTCCTACCATGCCGCCTTTACGGTAATCGGGGATGATATCTGGAGTAGGACTTGCGTCACGTTTCTTTCTTATGATCACCTCGTCACATAAAAGTAAATCTAACCCTACGATGTTTCCAATCTATAGGCAATATTTACATACTACGTACATAATCGTATACCCTGCGAAAACTCGTGTGTTACATATCACATATATAGAATGAATAAACACACCTTTAAACATACTTTATTTTCACGATATCCGCACTTATTGGAACCTTCTAAAATGACAGATTAATTGTTTGCTAACATAAAGTAACTTCTCAAACCATTTTCATTCTGTATTTTTTTGTAAGTAGGGTATGTAAATCTAATATGGGCGCATTCTCTCTCGAAGCACCTTTTTATTGAAGAATGGTTTCCTTCCATTTATTTGTAACAAAAGAAACGCGTTTAAGACCAAATAAAGAATGCTCTTCCGGTAAACAAGTTTACAATTGGTTTGCCGCTTTCATTTTTAAATTGACATTTACAAAATGTGTTTAATCTGAAGATAGATAGATGATTAGATTAGTAAGATGTACTGCATTGTAGAATACAATTGATCCAATGAGAATTTTAACACTGGACAAACGTGGCAATTTTTAATAGTGTCTATAATTTATCTTGAACCACACATCTTTCATTGTAATGTTTCGTTTCATAAGTAAAGTTAGACCTACTATTATTATTTATTTTACAACTGAGTATTACTAATATTCAAGAATAAGTAATTACACTTAAATTTGCAGCTTTTTTTAACTGCAAATATTTATGAGAATTATTTTCTCTAGAAATTAGTATTGTATTATTTCATTAATAGCAGATATACTGACGTTATCATCTACCAATGACTTGCTGCTAAACTGACAAGTACTACACTGAGTGACAACACCCGGAAGACTTCAATATAGTAAACGACGGTCGTGAAAACCTACGTTCAACTATCAAGCAGAGTTTAGTATTAAAAGATGTGAATCTGAACTCAATAAAGTATTTACATTTTTTTTTATCTAATTATATTCTATCTTTTGCTGGTTTCATTACTGAGAGTCTCTGAACCTTACCGTTACCTAACAACAGTGTTTTTTCAGAAAGTCTAGTGTCCTTGCAACATTTCATAACTGATCAATTCTGTAAATGCATTTTAGTGTTTGCCCTTAAATTGAAAAATGATTCGAAATATGTAAAAATATATAGTGCGTTTCACATATAATAATAAAATTGATATTGCTTCGCATTGGTTGAATAAACTTAAAGAAGTTCAGAGGGTGAGAGGCCGGCACTGTATACTTTATGCAATTCGTTCTTATTTATATACCAGATGATTAATTACAAATTGTAATTTGGATCTTGAAAATAATTAAAATTAAGGCCTGAATAAATAACATGTGCGCAAATACAGTTCAATGCATCTCATTCGTGTCTTATATTTGCAATTACTGATGTTCACAGAAGTTAATTAAGCAGTAATTAAGATGTAGAAAACGAATTCTCGCCAATATATGATTTTAAAAGTTACATAGATTGAAGAACAAAGAGCTTGTAAATTTTTATTTGCAGGTGTTTATCTTATTGAGATAATTGTTGATAAAACCATAAACAGTATTTATTCTTATTGCTACTGTTACGCGCACACGACACACACAGGGCGCGCGCGACGCGGCTATCGGTTTCAAAAATAGACGAAAATAAAAATAAATAAAATAGGAAAAGACACACGGAAAGTTATTCGGAATGGTGTTAGGCACCGACACTTTCGACCTACCTGATGGTGGAGATTGAATCCTCGAGGGCGGCTTAACTCAGTGAAGACGGTCGTGGGAACAGATGTTAAAAAGGGTGCGCCACTGTTTTCTCTTTTATCTTCAAGATTCAATAGATACTTACCTCGGAAAACAGAAGGCAAGTAAGTAGTTCGAGGTAGTTCGATAATGTCAAACGCAAGTAAATTTGTAGGCATAAACAGATATTTAATGAAAATAAAATAAAAATAAATGTTGAAGACTGTACGTTGTAAATAATAATAAAAATAAAATTCGTAAATATATTCCTTAAGTGAGTTGTTAAAATTTAAATATTTTGAAACGGACTATATCTGTATATATCTAGGAACACACTATACCAGTTCCAATCTGCAGACTGTTACCTCACATAAAATTGTTACATGTTTATGTCAATTAAAATTAGTTGGAAATATAATTATACAGATTGAACCATGCAAGTATAGGTACTAGGTGGTAAACAATTTACAAAAATAATAATAATTTACCTCGAGCAAGATATGTCGAGTACTTTACGAAAGCCAAAAATTGTGTAAAACAAATGAATTATATCTACTCAATTTTACCAAAAATAAATTAACAGTTTGAAATTTAAAAAGAAAAGTTACATCTTATAATCATTTAAAGAAACTTTGACATTAACCTACGGTTTACAAAAAAAAAGGAAAATAACTAATTAACTTCAGCAATTTAAGCCGATGGCTTATCCAATGATTAATATAGTGACTAGTGAATAAAATAAATGAAATAAATGTGACCTGTAGAGATGTCGGAGGACCTCTTCGGAAGCCTCACAAGGGGTTAAACTTCGTAACTGGAGTTACCTTAAAACTTCGTAACCGTGAATTTACATTAAACTTCGTAACCGTGAAGTTACATTAAACGCTCCTAAAATATGAAAAGACAAAGGGAAAATTAGAAAAAGCAAAAATGGCGAAACATGTGACTAAGAACTCACCTCTTGGAGCACACAATAGGAAAAATCTCGGTTGAAATTATCCATCCGTATTCAACTGAAGCGTTACAACGAAGGAACGATAGTTCTTAAGAGAATCTAAGACGTATTTTGTTCCCTTGGGCCAATTAAATCCACTAAACTAGTGATAGTCCTTCAAAGACCAAAAAAATACAAGCCACAAGGTCCAACCATAGATAAGATTCCATACGTGTTGTTCACATCAACGCCGAGAGGGAAGTGACTTCAAGAACGGAAATAGACGTTACCACAAGAAATCGTCCAACAGCAGGGAATTATAAAATGAATTAGGGAATTTTACAAACTAACGGTTGGCTATGCTGAGAAACGAACGCGTAAGACAGAACCTACATTCAGATAATAACAAATATTTTGACATTTAACCTTCACAAACGTATTGAAAATGAATTCGAACAGAATTACTTATGAAACAGGTAAATATACTTTCAAAACTAAAGGAGTGCCATGAAATACGACCGGAAGGATCCGAGTTAAACTGAATTTACAGATTATTATGAAGACAATCAAGAAGAAATAATTATATTGACAACTTGCAACTCCTTATTAAAACGAACAAAGGAAAATAATAAGTAAACCACTGACTTACCATAAGGGAAAATTAGAGAAACACATGAAATACATATTTAGTGAACTGTTGAAGGAATTAGAAGTCAGATCGAAGCACATCGGAACCTAAAAACTATATATCGCAAGGTAAATGAACATTTACTCGTAACACTACTATAACAATTAGGAAAACATATAATACCTATGAATAAAACCTGTGTTATCAACAGCAAAAGCAAATTCCAGCGTATGTTAAAAACAGTCTAGTCTGTTATCCAGATTGGCTTTCACTTTTATACAAAGTATACGGCAACTAAATTCTGATGTAAGACTCGGGTTTGTTGTTAGCGAAAGAGATAAATTTGGGTAGAACGTTTGTACAAAGCGCGGTAAAGTAATTAGAAGCCTATTCCCACCGTACACAAGTCGTTAACAGGTTGTGTCGAACTGACAAAAGAGAGAGAGAGAGAAAGAGAGTTAAATTTTGCGCCACAACGTTATCTGTTCAATACGAAAATAAAAACTTTATTTCAAACATTTGGTTCAGTGATGAATCACATGTATTGTTTTCAAGATTTCTCAACAAGCAAAGAAACCCATATGTAGGTTTTGAGATGCCGAAGGAGTTTCTTGATAGGTCTCATTAACCACGGAAAGTAACTGCGTCAGGTACTGTTTCTGGGCATGAGACAATTGGCCCATATTTTGTGGCGAACGAACATGACAGATGTGTAACAGTTAACCAGCAGAGGTACAGGGAAGCAATTGTAATTCCTTTCTGTGAGGAGCTAACGCAGTTCTGCCGTGCGAGAAGTATACATTTAGGATCTTTGATGTTTTAGCAAGACGGTGCTACGGTGCATATTCATATCATCTCCAGGGGAGCTAAGTATGTGTTTCCCTAAAATTATCTTACACCTTCCGATGCCTTTTTATGGGGGATCCTCAAACGGAAGTTCTACTAGGATCCAGTACCCCAGATTATTAAGGAATTGAAAAATAAAATTCGGTAGGTGTTGGCTAGAATATCACTTTCCGCTATCAGGGCAATGTTCGGAAACTTGTGGGACAGATATAACAAATGCCTTCAAGTACAAGACGAATATCTCAAACATTCCAATAATTAAAATTTCTTTATCATACCAAATTATTAATATCCACTTTTCATGTGCTTATTCTTTTATTTACTTGCATTATTATGGCATCCATTAACGACCCTGTATGAAACATAACGTATACACGTATGGTACATACATACATATAACCTAAACCTGGTAATAATAAAAAGAATGGAAAGATGAGTTAATAGCTTCCGATATACTTTTGTGTATTTAAGCGAGTGAGCAAATAAAAGAATTTCCATTCATGTAGGTACATAATAAACATCAAATATACATATATGAGGTTGGAAGAAGTAATGAGAAGTAAATATTTATTTTCTTTCAGAAACTTTCACAAGCCGTAATTTTACGCTTTGATGAAATAAAAAAGTTTGCAAAAAATGCAAGTATTCAAAAGCGATGTTTTCAATTTAACACCTAGGAAATACAGCATAAACATTCTGTAGATTTATCGTAGCTATATTATCGTTGAAAGGATTACATAAAACATAAACGTTTCATATGTAACGACGTAATATAAACAACGTTTGTCGGTTGTGTATACACACATTATTATAGATACTTTTTGAATAATTTCGATTTTTATACAAAGTATTTCTTTCGTTCCTTGGTTCAATTTTAAAATTGTATTTTGTCATATCGTTAGTACGAAAGAGGTGGGGGCATTTGCGGTTGGGATATAATTAACACTGTAATTACTTTGTGAGGTAATATTGTAACAAAATCATAGAAACAAATGGTATGGTAGTCTTGACAAGTAACGCAGTTTACGAAACCGCTGCAACTGAACCTACCATGAAAATAAAAAAAGAAAGTAGTATTGATAATAATTGCTGTTCTTCTATTTACCCCTCCACAGTTATGGGTTCGGTGGTCGCAGTGGTAGAGCGGCCCGTCACTAGTACTGGTAGGCCAGAGTTGCGGCGATTGAATCTTGGCCGTGGTGGTGTGCTACTCCAGCTGCATCCACCACAGACAAAAGAAATTCTTGTTTATTTAAAATGTATAATACTCGAATTTTTTAAGTAACACCATTTCTCAGAAAGTGTGATATTGTAATAGAATTGCTTAGATCGTTCATAATAGAATAGCGCTAATGAGGTAATTACTACGTTTAAATTAATTGATTGTTGATTTGCAAGGGCATGCAAAACAATATGGGCTGTACATTTTTACTAAACGTTAGTGTAATAATAGTGGAACAAGATTTCCCTGTAATTGCATGCTCATTAATTGTAGCTACTTTATAACGGTAGTATATAAAATTCTATAAATACTCTATTACTGCAACTACATAGCGAACGTGTTTCCAGCGATGTAATAAAATTCAGTACCTTTAATTGTACTATGAACTTAATATATTGCTCGACTAATACATAAAATATCTTTGTTGTATCTAGTGGAATGTCTTTGTAACGACTCTTTCAGTAGTAATCTTGGAGTTTCATATCTTAAGTTAGAAAACTTTCTAACTTTTATTTTGGTAGTAATTCCCAGAGCAAGTCGTATCAAAGTTAGTTACAGCATTGCATGCTGTATTACGAGACAATATTATCTATTTCGAAAGCAGAATATTGACGTCGCAAAATTGTTACTTTCATACCTGCGATTAGTTATATAGCAAAAGACTATAAACTTTTCTTCTTTTCGTAAAAATATTATTAAACGTTTGCTAGTATCACAAGTATAGAGTTTTATACTTTTTTGTAGATAGAACTCGCGTATTCGCTTTACTTACTATAAAACAAAGTCTCAATTTTCTAACAAATAGAACGCGTATCAAATCGAGATTTCAACGCAATCTTCTCCATTAGTTAGAGCCGTCCTACGAGTACACTGTGAGATATTTTGGCGATGTTCTTTTTTTGCCAGTCTAGCTATACCTGGATGCCCACGCTGAAGATAAGTGGGCCGCATTTTTGAATTTGTTATGTGTTCGGTCGCTAAGCACTTCAGATCTATACCTTCACATACATATCCCTCTTAACGTGTCCTTTGTGTTCAAATTTATTGTAATAAGTAAGTATTCTTTATTTTCTTGAAGTTTAAAAGAAGTACTTAGCTGTACACGTTAGGTGTAAATGGAAAGTTAATTGCATTGCAGCTATTGGCGTTAGAATTAAGAAGAGGTGAATCTTTTTTCGTTTCTAAGCTTTCAGTAATTCTTTACTAGCTTCTTCAGAGAACAAACTACAAGTAAAAACAACAACAGTTGTAAATATAATTCGGCTTTTTACAATCGAAGTGATTTCAAACTTACGTGGTAATTATAGAATTATAGAACGGCAACACCAGAAGACTCATTTGCAATTACTATTTGGAAACATAACATTAAAATACATAGTTAAAAACTTATTAACAGTGTTAAATAAAGACTCGAAAATACGTTTCACGTGGACAAACAGTAAATGAGGTTTTAATTATCACCAAAAGTTGGGGAATATTTTGTTTTCAAGATGCAGACAGGTGAAAACTTAAAGGGTAAATGAAGAGCAAATACAATGCTGTACGAAAGAGTTGCAAAAATTAAAATAAAATTATCGAAGATATTTATGTATAATCATTTTAACAGACATTAAATTATTTAATAAAATGATCAATATTGATCATGCTGTAATATGTGGTAATTGTAGGATATACCGTGAATATGGAATGATAATCATAAAAAATAAATCAAATTAAGTAATGGCATTGTGTTTTTTATTTTTGTTTTTATTGTATTGCTGTTTGTCAATGGACAAAATGTAGGAGTAAATCGCACTGAGGTTTTGGATGTCTGCTTTGTAATTAACGGTGTAATTAGTCCTGTGGATGTGACATATTTCGAGGAATAGACGAGTTGACCATCTGTTTTCTTTTTCCAAAATAGTAACATTGTCAAAATTAAAGGTATGTTTCAAAGAGGTACTATGTTCTGACAATGCTGTTGTCTCATGCTTCTGTCTAGATATTAAGAGGTTTGTCCAATGTATACACTATTACAGTCTTGACATGGAATAGAGTAAACCAGACTGGATTGTAGCGGTTTTGGGGTGGGAAATTTCCGCTAGGAAAACATGACAATCAACGTGTTGATGTTGTAAAAAACTAATTTGATTGGTAAATCCTTGAAGAGGGAAAATATCGGTGCTAATGTTGGAGGAAATAAGTGGTGTATTATATAATAAAGAATTCAACAGGTTTTGGATACCCATTATTTATGAAAATGCTATTTCAGCCAGACAAGTTCTTTTCCCTGAAGGAGGGGTGTGAAATTTTGGTAACTCTATTTTTAAGTGCTGTGACATTGTTCAACTTCATATTAATCGAGTGATTCGAATTGATGTTCATAGATATATCAACCAGAAAAGGTAGGTTTAGTATACCAGTTTGAAATAAGAGATTGATCAGTATTTCTAATTAGTATGGTATCTAAAAAGGGAACTTTATTATTTATTTCCAACTCAATAAGAAATTGCAACGAGTTATAAGAATTAAATACGTTTAAGATAGTGGTGGTATAGTCTACTGGAACTGATGTTATAATATCAACATATTTGTAGATGAACGGTATTTCAAATAGCAGTTTTGGGATGCGTTTACAGAGAAGTTCATCCATAACAATACAGGCAATGACGGGAGTTAGTGGACTGCCCATAGGAGTGCCAAACTTTTGTTTGAAGAATTGACCATTAAATGTGTTAGTTAGAAGAGTTAAATAAAAATTTTGTAATTTCAATGAAAGAAGTTTTATCTATATCAGTATGTTCAGAAATGAACTGCCAATCTCTGTTGATAATATTTATGACAACCTCCAAAGGAATGTTGGTAAATAGAGATATTACGTCTAAGGAGACAACAACAACAGCAAAGAGTATAAAACTATAACGATATGATTAAATAGTTGACAATTAAACATATTTAGAGGGGAAGTAACGGCTGTCACAACATTAACTAAACGTAATTAAGATGATCGTAGAGCTAGTGGGGTTAGCAGCCAATGGAAAAATCCTTATTGAAAGGAAATAAGACTCATTTATCTAAACCTTGAGCTTTCGATTTTTATTAAAATCTTCTTCAGAAGGTAATTGATTACAGTAAGAAGCTAGCAGTCACAGAACACAGCTTCATAAAAAGTACCATTAATACTAATTAGTCATACTAGGCGCTTTTTTAAACTAAACACAACATGTTAAAACACAAAATGCATTGTGAAATTAATAAAAATGCGGTGATATTAATTTCACAATGCATTTTGTGTTTTAACATGTTGTGTTTAGTTTAAAAAAGCGCCTAGTATGACTAATTAGTATTAATGGTACTTTTTATGAAGCTGTGTTCTGTGACTGCTAGCTTCTTACTCTAATCTATTACCTTCTGAAGAAGATTTTAATAAAAATCGAAAGCTTAAGGTTTAGATAAATGAGTCTTATTTCCTTTTAATAAGTATTTTTCCATTGGCTGCTAACTCCACTAGCTCTACGATCATCTTAATTACGTTTAATTAAACATATTGATAAGGCAAAGTCTGCTAATATAAAATTAAACCACTCTCAAAGTATCCATACTTTCCGAAAAATTCAAGAAAACTATGAAATCTGAATCACGGGCGTAGGGGGTTCGAATAAGTCATTTTTCGAAGAGAATTTGTCCAAAAAGTTATCGAGATTTTAACTCTCTCGGTAACGGAAAGATGGGCAGAAGGTAATAGCGCAGTTTTAAATAAAAGCAAAGCTCTCAAAAGTCAATTAGATATAAAAGCTATATACGTAGTACCTTAAACTTATCAACCTATAATATACGAGGTATCACCAATAAAATTGACGCGACACAAGTATTTTAATAAAAAATAATGCAAATAATGTGCCTATAGAAGAAATATCGACGGCTATCCGATTGGCAGCACAAAGGACGAGGTCAAGACCACTAAAAAACCGACACTGTCAATCTGTGTATAGAAAAGCAAATAGAAATAAGTGTAATTGAGATTTTAAACAAGCAGCAATATATTTACTCTGACCACCATCAGTTAACGTTAACACACTTCTCGGCAAAATTGATGACTAAGTTGACTTTATATATGTATAAACAATCCAACACCAACTTTCGTATTGGAAATAAAGAAATATAGAAACTACTGTGCATACTTTTAATGGATTCAATCAAAATCACACCTTCTTTGAACATGCAAGAGTAATAGAATACACAAGTATATATGCACTTATGGAAAATGTGTTTATTAATACAAATTTAGTCATATGTAGCACATCTACAGAAACTTGTATCTGTCTGACCATATGGATCAGATCCTGATGTACGATAGAAGTCCTCAAGAACCACCTGTAAGAAGGAAGAAGTTTATTATAAGTGTGGAAAATATAAAAATTTAAAAACCATTTGCAACACAACTGTACTTATCCAATAGCGTAACATTTGCATCCGAAATCTATAGTTATTTCCACCAGATGCTTTCTTGAAAATGTATCGAAACAAAAACATATTCCATGGAACCACATACAGAACAAAAGATATTTATAATACGAAGAAGTGTTTTGATACGTGGGCATGTGTCGCAAAAATAACAAAAGACCGAGGTGCAGTTAGCAATACAAAGATTTGAAAAAGTAAAGCTAGGCAAAATGACCGAATTTATACAAAATATCAACGAGAAACAAATTAGTGAGTCCAAAAATAAGATAAGATCAGCATGGAACGTAATAAACTATGAAATAGAAATAAATATACGAAGAAATTATGTATACCCCAATTTATCTGCAGAAGATATGAACGATTAGTTTTGTATCATTGGCGAAGGAATAATAAGCCAATGTATATTGAAGCAATTCCTCAAATCATCTTCTACACAACCTTATTTTGGATGACAGAACATTAGCCGGATGATCTCTATAGAATTTGAGACAATAGTTGGCAGTTTCCACCCTCAGTGAACACGTGACATTTACAATCTCAACCACGTTATTTAAATACATATATAAAGAAGCGCTGGCTTACATATTTGGTGCGCGCATAGAATAGGGAGTGTTACTTATCCAGTTGAAAGTAGCTAATGTAACGCCAACATTTATGGCTGAGGATGTAGATCTTGCTCACAGCTATCGACCAACAATTAATGTTCTTCCAGTGATATCCAAGATCTATGAGCAAATCATCGCAGATAGAGTTACTCACCACCTAGACTATTTAATACGAAACCAACGATGCTCTCGAAGGGAACACTGTATTGTCGGCGGTAATGAATCACATTTACGTGAGATTTGACAATAAGGAATACGCGGATGTGAATCTGTTCCGCCTCTCGAAGGGCTTGTGATTTTGTGAGGCCAGAAACACTCATTGGGTAGCTCGAATATTACGCTGTGAGAGGACTACCGCTCACCCTCCTTCGCTCATATATTACTGGCAGAAGGCAAGTCATGATTTGGTACAATGAGTTATCTTCCCTAACAGAAATAGGGATTAATACTACGACCGTTCTGTTTCATTATTTATGTGACTGGGCTACCTATAAATGTCCATAAACGATGCATCTACCTCGGTAGTTGCAAATAAACTGAAAATGAACAAGCAAAAACGGCGAGAATGATGTTTTCATTCTCGCCGTCACTAATCTCAATGCAAAGATTCTGGGATTAACAGTAGACTCTAAATTAAGGTGGGCAGTACACGTTGAGACATTTTCGTTCACATGGTAAGCGTTTAGAAGATTTAAATAAGTGGAAATTCGTGAAGCCGCATGCACTGCATATTTTGCCTTAGGTACGTTATTCTCGGTTGAGCTATGTTATTTCCTGGGCATCTTCAAATGAAGCAGTAAATCTTCGGTATCCAGCAAAAAGCAGTCAGAACATTGTACAAACTAAAGTGCATTATCAGTTATAGGCTTAAGTGTACATAAAACTTCATTTGGAAACCGAAACCACCAGCAAAGCTTTGCCAATAAACATTTTCAAAGCTAGGGTAAATCGTTTGCTACAGTAGTTGGAATGGTATAAAATAAAAAGAAAAAAGAACCTCAAATGCAGTGTGTGTGGGCAAAAAATCTTAACTTATGATTGTCTAGAACTACCATTTTTGGATACGGTCTAAGTAAACGTCACACCTGTTACAAATACAGTTAAATATTCATTCAACTTTTATAAATCACTTAAAAAAATGTATTCATTTTATAATTCCCAACACACTTATTAATATCCTAAATGTCTCAAGATTTCTGTAGCTGGAAATTCATACGGTAATGTTAAAATGTAGCCGGACCTCGATAGACATTTTTGCATTTGTATCCTCTGATATTGTTTGCGAACCAGCATTTCATTTTATATTTACCTATAAGTTTAGAATTAGTTTAGATTTAGCTGAGTAAATAAAATTAATAACAGCATTTTTCATTAGTAGGTAATTGTGATACAAATAATAAATGAACGTAACATGCATACATAATAAATGATTTACGTAACATGAATAAAAGATTAACATATTCAGGGACAGGTATTGATCGCTATTTATTCTATCAAAATGCAATTTTATCTCTAAATGTGTCGGGCAGTTCATATTTCTACTATTATAATTATTGCAATATTATGTAAGCAGATGTGTTATAATGCAGATAGTAATAACAATTGCGTTATATACGTCATACATAGTGAGTAAGGATAATGGGTCGGTTTCTTGTAACAATACGCGGTATGTAATTATTTACCGATGTCCTGTAATTGTCATCATTGAGGTAGAGTTTATTTGCAAAGGATTAATGTCAATCAAAAAAAAACGTACTGTGATTTTATGGAAATAATCTAACAGCCTAGACGAATATTTGTTTCAACACATCATTATATATAGGTCTACATTTCGTCTACAATTTCATTCAAAACGATGATATGTAAGTGGTTGTTGTGGGTGTTGTTACGTAAATATATTAGGAACTTCGTACACTAGTAATGTCACAGTTGTGATAATATACAGTAAGTTACCAAATTTTATTAATTAATCGCATTCTACATGATGACTACTTTAACTTCATTCCTGATAAATATTGTTAACGTATTTTTCATCCATACTAAACATAACATCTGATATATAAAGCACCTGATCTACTCAAAATCAGTTAGCTCAGACCTAGTCCGATCCAGGATATCTAACTTTTATGCTATCTACCCTGATTTATTTCTTTCCCTTGTCTTTCTAGCACTAGCGATTTGTCAAGAGACATAAATACATACCCGCATTTTTATGAGAGTTGTGTTGTAACACGGATACAGGCGTCCGAATGTAAGGTCTTATAGAGAATAGATTGGTTTAGATATGAACTGTTCAAAAAGTTGGTACTGTGTTACTGCAAGCCAGTACATGCAATACCTGTATTTCAATTTCTCGTATAACTTCCAGCATATTACAAGTTAAACAATTAAATATCTAGGATGCACTATTAGGTAGTATGTAGCATATTAATAGAGTAAATAAAGTTAGCTGCGTGCACCTAATAAACAAATAAAATAAGTAGCCGTTTATACTTTTTATATACAGATTTCAATGTAATCACAAATTGGTAAAGATTTGGTGAATATTTGACAGATCAAGTATTTGTATAGTTGTATTAGCAAGCAGAGTCGTTATGAGGAAAAAACCATTTCTTGAATCTATATACTTGCGATATAATAACATAAATATATAACATACTCAATTTATAAAATTAGTTATTATGTCTAACCAAGAGACCGGTCAACATCTCAATTTTTAGTATGCAGATCTAAATAACTGATCTTGAATGAAATTATTATATTTATTGCAATATCTTTGCTTACTTACTTATTTTCGAATAAAACATTAGCAGAAATAATGTACAGTAATATTATTTCATAAAACCAGCAATTATAGGTCAAAAATAGTCTAGAATCTAAGGTTTCTGCTATTTTTGCTACATTATTTACGTTAGTAGAACAAAGAAAATGGAAGTGCAGGACTTGATTCATTCATTGTCATTTACAACTTCATCAAAGTGATGTTTTATAGCTTCAGTAGCTACAACAAGTAAGTATCGTTCGTATTCTTATATTGATTAGTCTTAGAAAACTTTCCACAGGGATAGAACTAACATTTCATATTTCCTTCATTTTTGTCCCTTACACCTTGCTATATTATTTTTATGGCGATCAACCATATAATTTTTGTTATTACTTCGTCATCTACTTCAATTAGAATATAAAATGTAGCTGTCTGTATATGACACTCTTTCAAATTGTAAATGCTCTTTAATATTTACATAAATCTGTTCGTATGTCTTAACAACAACATTATATTTCATCGAAGACAAAGAGCAAACATACCTATAACCATAACATATGTACTGATAAAGACATATGATATCTTAATAGTCTTAGAACGAAAAATGTGGCCATATTACAATTTTCGTTATGCGTAATCACACGAAATATTCTTTTGTACTTTAACACCGAAATTAAAATAGAAATGTAATAGTATCGGCTAGTTTCACTCGAAAGAAGTTTTCAATAACGGAAGCGAGAAAACTTGTTTAAAAAAATCACCATACATTTTTTTTTTTAATGTGTGGTGGGTGCTTAGTTGCAGTGACTCCGTAAGCTGTATTACTTGTCTGGCTATCACTGCAACTCTTGCGGTGTAGTTTAGTGTGTGTAAGTTGTGTTTAAATGGCTTTGTGACAGCGTCATATCGCCTTTTATGATGCCGCGCTGTTAATCACTTTGCTCCCAACAGCGAATGGCAAGTCGATCCGGGATTAAACTCTCTGAAAAAATGTCACCGTCCCTCCAGAGAATTGAACCCCGGCACCTATCGTCCTCTCACAACAATAGTCAGCCGCCTAACCACTGCGGCCATCGACCCGTTTACATACGTCTATTATTCCTGTTATTTCGGAAATTATTAAAAAGCGTCAGCTTTATCTATATACTTGTTGTCTACTTGCAGTAAATATAAAAATATTACAAAAGTTCTTTATCAGTAGCATAAATAGACGGTTTTTAACTTAAGTAAGGTTTTGTGAACCCAATGTGATTTTTTTTTCTTATAATTTAAATTAAATTCAAAATTATGTGTACGTTACTGGAATGTGTATCGAATTTACCATGTCTAGTAATGTATTTTGCCTTACGTGGTAGAAAAAGAAAATCATTTTGTTAACAAGTAATTATTATGTAGCTGATACAATCCATACCATACATGCGCTCAGCTTTGTATACAACCAATTGTATACAGCCGCATCTACAGATACTGCAAAAATTAATGAAATTGCTGTCTTTCTTTGAATTCGTTGGCATTTTGGGATATTGGTTGCTCTTCTATAGTTATGTGCTAGGTTTGTGTCAACATAATTTAATGTGATATGACTTGTTACATATTTCAAACATCCTTTTATTGTTGAAATATTTGAAAATTTAGCTGTGCATTTTAGCACACTTTCTAACTTAATAATCTGTACCTATAAATAAAGATGAATTGCCGACCATTGTGCAATCTGCTAAAAATTGTTCTTATACGAATTTGACACAATTTAGAAGCCACTATAGAATACTTTCTCTGTTAAACATAACCCATTCATAACCTAATATCTAAAAAGCAAACTTTTTTTATTTGAACAATTATACACGCGAGCAAAGTAACCTTAAGTGATGCTTTAAAGATACAAAATTATATACTATATGTATTTTTTTACTACTGCAACAGAAAACTGCAGGGAATTATTGCTAGAAGGAAACCGCGTTCGACGACGATGGAAAACACGAAAGTCAGACAGTGTTTTGGCAGAATTCCAGTATTTACATTTAATGAAAACTGAACGCAATATTGTCCTTTTGTAGGTACTACCAACTATTCGAAGTTTACTTACCAAACAATTGGCTTTTACTCGGTTGCACATAGCATGAATACTCACCTCAGGGCGTGTTTGTTGTTCAGCTACCAAACTGATCGTTGTTTTGCAGTTCGTCTACATACTGAATGCATAATATGTCTGCTAAGAGAATGCTTTTATATTAAAAAAATCTAAATATGTGGTTTGCATTGCAATTTCTGTTGGGGATTTTAAGATGGATGGAGTATACCTAGCTAATTAATTTTTGAATATAACATATCTACTTTAGTTATTCTATATATTATTGAAGGTTCAATTATCAACAAAAATATATAGAACCTGTTCTGTCCTTCTTATCTAGTCCAAGTGCTGTATGTCATTAAAATGCAGGTTTGAAACAATTAGTATCTGAGTTCAGATAAGGTTTAGATCGGACACTGTTACAACTATTTGGAAATGCGCATGCGCACAGCAAATGATAATAATTTTGTAAATAATATAAATCCTACTAAAATATACGTTTTATTTGTTAGTTGTGTTGGTTATTAAGGTTGTCGTGATTTAACTGCTTTATTACGTATAATAAGATTTTTACAACTATTTTATTTACATTTGAACTCATATGGCTCACAATGTATGGGTAATATGAACAATAATAATATTTCGTAAGTTCATGATTTTTGAGATAAAAAGGAATAAAAAACAAATGGTGCATTTTGAAAAGGAAAAAAAAATGTCACATGGTACGACTTGAACCCGCAATCTCGTGAATGTTACGTAAGAACGTTACCCACTTAGCCACGGGGTCAGCTTTGACTCCGCCCTCAATTCGATTGTCGTCTAAAAACTTTTTTGCGACATTCAGCCAACAAACCGATATAAAGCCAACGAACATGGAACGTTGCAATGATAAGTTGAGCCAACGTATTTTGCCGATATTTGACTAATGTTGGATATTAATCGTTTGTAGACTGTGACTTTGCGCCAACTATGTTACGTTGGCCCGAGCTATCGCCGACACTTAGCCAACGGACTGTGCTACCTGGGAATATTCATCGAATATATGTGTACTTATATATACATCAAATTTTACGTTATTTAAAATAATATATATAAATGCAAATTGCTATTGACAGCAAATAACTTGTGTTCGCTATGTTACTAGACATTCAGACAAGTATAGAGTTGAGCCAACTGTTCAAAAGTGGATCAGTGACACCTTAACCTATAGATAAATTAACATGCCAACGAACATCTTTACTATGAAGCCAATATTTGTAGCTGACTGTTCCAGAATGGGGGGTGTTGGTTTGCACTCATGTGGAGAAGTTGTGCCGATGAGAACGACCGATTGTTTACTTTGGAAAACTTTACGTGGAGCAAAAAGCTGGCCAAATTTTGGTAACCGTCTATGTTGTGCTTACTAGAGAAGTGCCTATAGCACCGAGGCCCAAATATGTGGATGTGATCAACTGGCGTATAAGATACCCGTAATATGAATGGTACAATATCCATCACAACATACATATTTGTTGGTTTGGCGGCATAAGATCAACATAAGCTCCACGATACTCACTCCGGTCCATACGTGTATTTATTGATGATATGCTCATCCACTCTATGGCGATGGTGGAAATTGAAACAATGTTTGTCCACTGCAGTTAGTAATATACACTTTAGTTCACCTCAGAGCGGGCCATAGCAGTGTGAATTGCAACAGTGTATTCCTCCCTTCGCGTTGTAGCTTGCGTCTGGCGTCGACACTCATGCGTGCTCATGCATACACAATTCAGTTGAATTTAAATCGAGCAAGAGTATGGTCGGTAGCGCATATCCGTTCTGTATGCGTAAATTGCCCATATGTTCAGATTTCGTTAGAAACGATAGTAGTTATATCTCCAAAGAATTATTATTTTTGTATTCATAGCTGCTACGCAAACGGAAAAGTAATTCTAAATAATAATAAAATAAAAACGATTCTTAAAAGATAAAAGTAAATAAATCGGCCGTGGTACGGCTGGAATTATTCAGCAAAATACCACGAAATGATTTGTACCTTCTCTGCGGTTGTATAAACTGACATGATAACCACCTTTACGGATGCATAGACGAACACTAAATGACTCGTGATGTCGTGATCGACAAACGATCTTGCGTGGCGCATGCCTACGCGTTGCCACATCGCACTGCATTCTATGCGTCTTGTGTAACTTCCCATGGCCCGCTCTGAGGTGAACAAATGTGTAGATTGATTGAATCTAAAATACTTCCAAAGCGAATTGCGGCATATATTTTGGCAATATCGCAGGTACTATACCTGTTTTTTTAACTATATTAAATGGATGTTACTACTGTTCACAAGGGCGAGCTATATGACAAGACCAATGTGCTCACTCCAGCAGTAGGACAACAAAAACCTGCAGTCACAAACCAAGGCAAGGAATTTTCTGCATATTTTCGAATCCCCTGAAAGTGACGACTGGTACGGGCACTGAAATTTTGAGATGTAGAAGATGATAGTGAAGCTATAGTAATTATTATCCAGACAGCCCACTGAAGAATGGACCATTTGATGATAGGTTACCTGCACTAAATAAATTTGCTTTCGGTGTAGAGCCAGGATGCCACTGCGGTTGGTGTCAAGCATTTATTACGTAATGCTCTGATCTCGTCTAGTGTCTTTTCGCTCGTTAGTTACGAAACTCGCTTTCTTATTGATGTACCTAATACTCGTATATTACACAGGTTTCTGTGCAAACCAATAATTTAGTGGATTTTTTAAATAATTTAGCGACTGTAAAATTATAAATGTAATGTTTATGTTGAATTTTAATGTCTAATGCTAGTTTTTTTTACGACTCCACAAAATTGCTGGCTGACTCTCAACCGCACTGTTTATCTTAAATATTTTGTAGGTAGCTGCGTGTGCTAGTTAGTATTTGTAAATCAAAGAATCTCACTGAGGCTACTCAAGTTTGCTGATCAAGTTTACCAATATCTACATACATTGAACATTATATTAAGATATGTTATAAATAAACACTGACTATTTCACAGATGCCAATCAACCATAAAACAGCTACGAAATAAGATATTGTGTTAGTTATAACTATTGTTAAACATTGTTCTATCAGAGTAGATCTTTAGTTGCTAATTGGCTTCTAGAAATAGAAGACATAGGAATAGATTTATTTTTAGGAAGCAGGCATTGCATAATTTAAAAGCTATCCAATTCGACTTTGAGTTGGCTAAGAACCAGCATTTTAAGTACTTTAACCGTTTGAAGCGTCAACTTCCAGTCTTGCTGAGACAATTTATCTATGATGGTATAGCTACGACTGCAGAAATTTGCTATGAAGAACTGTTCAAAATGTGTCTGCCAATCGGTGTCTACCAAGTGAGTATCAAGTGACGGTACTAAGCATTTTAGAACAACAACTACTACTATTATTAAATTAATAAATGTTGATAACTCGTTCATTTGAATGTCAACAGTGTATGAAACGAGTAATAAACTCTTTTTTTTTATTTATTTCTGTTTTTTATTTACTATATTTTTTTTTTCTAAGATGTCTTTCTCCAAACTGAAATTCACTGTTTTCGTATTCTCATTTATCATATATCAGTTTCGATCCTTTCCCGATACCTATGTACTGATTTTATACACACCATAGTCAAGTATTAATCGGTTTTTCTGGTGTTTTGATATTTTTTTTTAATTCAAAGTACCTATTAGGTTTTTGTTAATTGGCCAATGGAAATGGCATTGATTGATTGATTGATTCATATCAAGACAGTCTTTAGTCTTTAGTTATCCATAGCACTGTGGGTCAGTGGGCCTACTGTGTTATTCCTGCCTGGATTCCGTTCTACTGAAACAGGTTAGTTCCCTCGATCAAGTTCAGTAAATCTTTCTCCAATGGTAGATCATATGCGCTTTGCATAGCAACCCTATCTTGACATTGTGCTACGCATTCGAAGATAATATGAGAGGCTATTTTCTCCTCCTCATTACAGAATCTGCGTAAGGGTTCATTTTTATAGATCTCCATCTTTAATCACACTAAGGTGGTCTTGTTGTGCCTTTCCAGAACAGTTAGGTTTCACAGATATTCTCATACTAGTTTGGAGGCTATATAGTAGGATGCTAGAGCCTTTAAGGATGCCTGATTGTCAGAGCGGATGCATATCGCCTCCCCTCGCGGTTGGTGGCGCACACTCTTCAATCCACAGGTTTATGTAGCATATATTTCTTGAAATACCGTGGTGTATCGCACAAGTGGTTCGCATACTTTGTAACATTGGTTTTCCTAATAGACACCAACACTGGAATTAGTACCCACTCTTGACCCATCTGTGTACCAGTTTTGGGATTTCGATTTTCTACCTTCACCATTTTTCCATTCATCCCAATACAAGAAAGTTTTGAAGGGTTTATCGTAGAAAATCCTAGTGATTGCTGTGTCACTGCCAATATCAAAAATAGGGTTTCTTACTAGTGTTTCTATTCTGTTGTTGTATTTCTCAGTCTGTACGCTCCCATTCTAGTCCCTCCCACAATATCGATATTTTGATGGGGTAGGTTAACATGGTGTTCATAGCAGCTGTTGCGGTGCTCTTAATAGTCCCAGTTATATACTGGCATGCTTCTGTGTGATTTTTGACCACCAAACCAGGCAGCCATAAATTTGCATGGGTCCTACTACCATAGTATACAACCAGTGCGTCCTATGCAGTTTCAGTGCCCATTTTTTTCCCAACTATTCTATGGGTTGTTATTAACACTCTTTTAAGAACACTCCTAGGAACTTAGGCTCCTAGCCCGACGTTTATTGCAGGTTCAGACAAACGTAATCATATTATTTACTTAGATGTCCTTACTGTAGTAAAACAGTCAACAAAGTTTCAGCACAGCGTTTCAGTACGTTGCTAGATTTGAGTATGTTCTACAAAATTATAGTTGTCTAGAATTTACAATAATCTTGTCTAGACTAACTTTTATGACTTATATTTTCATGACCTCAATTTTGAAAGTTGAAATCTTTCAGGAGTACTGAAACAACTGCTAGCGAATTAAGTTGCAATTAAGGAAAAAACGAGCGAAAGTTTTAATAAACTCTCGCTCCACTAAATCTACGTCAGCGCTAATAGGATTTAAGAACCAAATAAAGCTGTCTGTATTAAACATTGTGCTGTTTTATTTAGAAACGCTAATCTTGGCAGCAACCATCCACCTACTTGCTTATCTAATTATTATTATTATTATTAACTACATGTGTAGCTCTTGTGTATATGTAAATAGACTTGCGCTCTTCACCTTAGATCTTTTTCTGTATTGTACATTTTCTACTATAATACTGTCAGGAATGTACTGACTTTAAATAAAACAATAGGCAGATATTAATAGTGTAATAAAATAGTGATACATTACATAGTACAACTATAAAAATTGATACTTTCTTCGTTTTTACTGTCTGGCAATATTCCATAGAGTTAGTACTACTAACCAGGTTTTATAGCTAACCTCAACCTCAGTATTTGATTGGAACTTTATAATACAAAACTTCCAGAAACTCTAAAGTTGTTTTACTTTGTATTGTACGATTTAATACGAGCATTTCATAGTTCCTTTTCATGTGACATATAAATTTTAATATCTACTCTGGAGATTGTTGTTTAATAAATTTGCACTTTATTTTGACGGGAACATTTTTGGTGTTCTCTAGTTATTGCCAGATGTACGGAGGGTCATATTACTATTTAATTTACATACAGTTTCAACGAAGGTGAATTATTATTCTGTTTTTATTTTAAACAGCCCTTATAAGTATTTAGACTTAAAAAAATAATTAAAGGGAATGTCAACGCACTCGCTCTGCTTTATATTTGTAATATGGATATTTACCAATAAGAAGACGTATTAATTTTAGTAAAATTCTAAGCGACAGTAGTGCTGAAAGAGCACCTAATTTTCTATCTTATATAAACAAGCTTTGATAGATAATAACCAAGTCTGCTGAGACAAATTAATAAGATAGGTTTATCTCTATTTGTTTGTTGAAAGTATGTTGCTGCTCACGATTTGCTAAAGAAATATAGTTTAAAAATATGAGAATAGATATTGCGATATATACATATAGTTGATATATTCAAATTAAAATACATTTGTGTTCAATTTTATTATTATTATTATCTTATTTGTGATCAGTGATCGCTAAGTATTGACTGGATGTTATGTATATAACACTACAGACATATAACGCCTGACTTTAGAAATCTTCTCTCTCGAACCAATCCAGCAACGTGGAATTTATGTTGCAGACAATTAATTATATATATATTTATTAGCATTTGTTCTATTGATGTTATCATTCACTTGAGTAGTCATTAGTCACTAAGAGTAGACTAATTCTGAATCAAGACACTGTAATTTAATGTACTGTATTTAAGTGGTATGTATGATGATGCCAATAAATTACAAATTCTACAGTTATAGGAAATATATTTTATATTGTTTACGTTTGAGATGATGTATTTAGATGAAGGCTTCGTACATCCGTGTCATAAATTGCTGGAAGTGGACGTTTGAATGAAAACAGATTTATCCTCAATAACTTTGTCTGAATTATGCCATCTAACATCCCTTCAATTAATAATAAAATCTACACATCTAGGAAATTAGAGTCAGTTATAATGGCAATAATATCATAAACAACGTCAGTAGCTTTTACATGTTTTCCATTTGTTTGTACTAAGTCTATCAATGTGTTTAGTGAACGAGAGATTTACAAGGGCTGATAAAAGTTACGACTTTCTAAACAGAAAAAATTTAAATTATTTTTGTGCGTTCAATACAATATATCATGGAGAACAAATTAATGAAATAATCCTAATATTAGCGGATAATTCATAATGAAATATGGTTGTTTCAATTTTGACACTAATCAAGTTTACCCAAAACCTAATAAAACATTATTAAAAATGTGGCATTAAGGGGCAATAATAGCTATTTATGTGCGCTACGTTGTATTAAACTATTGAAATGTTGTGAGCGGATAAACGTTTCGATATCAGAGATATGTCGGACACAAATGCGCAACGAAGCTTACTTTAACCACATCCTCGTATAATATGTATATAACCTAACATAACATATTTGAAGTAAATAGATAGCATATTTATTAATATCACGTGAAGATTTATTATGCGTACAAAAAGAACCAATATATAAATCATCGAAAGACGGCTTGTAAGCCAAATATCTGACACACGAAAATCCCACAAAATTACTAACTTCCATTTATTACGTTGCAGTGTTACATTGTCTTTTTATTTATTTATTCAATTGAACGTGAACATTTTTATTCCAATTTAGTTACTATTAAGAATGGTTAATATAAACTTAAGATGTCTCCGATCAATGGGTCAAGCTGATTATATAAGATGCTGTATTCGTTGTTTTCTATTCTTTTTGTTTTATTTTGTCTCTTGTTTATTCTAGCAAACAATAATCCACAAAAAGGTAGCGCAGTTTGTGGAATAGACTATTTTGAGCAAATATCTATCCAAAATGGATGGCAGGGGATATATAACTACCATATACACCAGTAACCATGCTACAGGAAGTTTTATCTCATTGCACATACACAGAGATCACAATTCACAATGAACATCTATTTAACTAAATTAACTTTATGCAAGTCATTGTCTATATGCTTGTATTGATAAGATTTTATTTAATAATTAGTCGTAATCGATTACGTATGTTTTATGCACTGCTGTTTTTTATGTTGGTTTGACCATTTTGGTTTACTTATATGAAATTCTGAAGAGTTACGCTCAGCCTTGTCGACTTACTATCAATTAAAATCGTCGACTACTAGCCGGCACCTCGCGTGTTAGTCACGAACCTCCTGAAAAGAGATCTTGATAAGTGGTTTGGTAAGCTCTTCTTTTGAGAAGTCGATGGCATAAGCGGTACGTAGTAAACGAATACATGGTAAAAATACAATAGGCTGTTAAACACATCGTAAGACTTGGGGAGATGAATAAGTCACGTATATGTGAATGTGTGTTACAAGATTGTATCGGAATTTTTGAACACAATAAATAGTAGAAGGTCTTCGAATAGATAGCTGCAGTGCATGCATACATTTGTAGTTAAATATATCACGAAATAAAATTATTTGAAAGGTACTTCTCTGCATTTAAATGTTTATTTCACTTAATATTATCCTATGTGGGAAGTTATAATTGATAACCGTTTAAACAGCAACGCTAAACTGGAAGCTAAAATTAAAATAAGCTAGTACGCTTAGAATTTCCCAACATCTGCATTTCATATTGACAATGTAATTAAAATTCTAATAGTTAATTAAAAACTGTATGACACCAGAAATTTACGATCAACGAAGTGACGTTTGCGGAGACCAGGTTGTTGAATAGCCGGCAAGAAGATGTCGTTGAATGTGTACACATGAAAGGCGAGCCCTCCAAGTGATATGTAATAAGAATGCTGCTGCTGACAAATTTCAGAACAGCTTTTTCGAAGTTATGCTATTGTGCTGCATAGGTTAATTACTCAACATAATATCTATATGCATGTTTGGTTTGTTAATGTTAAGAAAGTACAAGCTAAATTTCACGATGGTATATCTTGATATTTATGAGACAGCTTCTTCAAAACTATTCTCACAGTTGATACAAATTAACTGACGTGTACTATTCAGTTCAAATAAATTCAAGTAGAGACAAGAAAGTGGGTTTTACTGAACGCTACTCGCGCAGTTAACATGATAAACGTAGACAGCTACACACACCCTTCAAAAATTAAGGATGTGTGAGAGAATCTAAATTCTAAATTTATCATGATCGAGCCGGTGTAAAACTTAACCAAACGACCTAACTGAATAATTGAGAAAAAATATAGAATGTAGTGTTATTAAGTGAAATTTGTAAATGGAATGGAAAATTCGCTAAGAAGAGAGGACGCGTACGAGTCTCTCTATCACAGTCTAGTCTCGTCTAGTCTACAGCGCTGTGATAGACTCATACGCGTCCCCACTTCTTAGCGAATTTTCGTACCCCTTGTCCCTTCAAGGCGTTATTTATCATATGTCTCAAATCGATCGGTATATGCATTACATGGTAGATAAGTAGGTTAGTTTCTAAATTTAGTTTTAAGGATAGTTCAAAGAATCAACAACTTTGAAAGGTTTGAAATCTTTCTTGGCTGTTTCCCAACTTTACAGCTTATTACTGACATACTATTGAACATTAGTGAGGTGTGGCCTATCAACTCTGCGAAATAGTTAGGTTTTTTAATTAATGTTAAGTCTATTATGGCCGTAATAACGATAGCGGTGCCATTGAAATAAGTCGACTTTGTGCTTAGTGTTTAGTTTTCTATTTGTGAGTAAAATAGCGTGAGAGATATGGTTTAGTGGAAATACCATGTGTTAAGACAAATAACTTTATTGCAACAATAACAAAGCAAACAAACGTGTAATATTCACGAGCACGAGTACTCCTATCACCATCATCTAATAGATAATATGACCGCCAAATCTCGCATCAATTTTCTAACATATAATGCTATACAAAAATAAACTCGCACGTAGTTTATTAACACTTGTCCTTAAAACGAGGTTGGTCGTAAGTCATTGCTAAAATTTCTAAACATTTGTAATGTTTTGGCTTAGGTAGGCCTTTGGTGAGTATATCAGTTGCCAGATTTACAGCAGAAGTGTGCAATTTTTACCAAATTAGTTTGAATTCCTTCAAAGAAACTTCCAATATGAATGCCAAATCAACTGTCTCAGTTGTACATGTTTCGTCCACGTTCTTTTTCAATCTTTTGCGGGGTCGTCGCCTAGATCCAGCTCTTACCAATTTAGGTCTTCCTCTACATTTTCTGGTGACCTATTGAGATCTCCTTTCCAATTTTCCTTCTTTCTTATTTTCATCAGCCGGTCTATCTTATGTTTCAAAGCCATTCAAAATAGGTAGTATATAGTCTTCTTGTAGAACCTCAAGCCTATCCTCAATAAAGAATTCTTCGAAGTTGCTCTGAATTGGTTTATGACTTTCCAAGAAATGAACGTCTTTAGAGATATTGATTTTATGTTTGCTTGCCACGCAAACACAATAGCCTTTATTTTTTTTTTATTTAAAACGAGCACTTTACATCAAAGTTCCTTAAAGTGACTCACGTTGGGGTTACTTCCGGTTCACGCTTCATATTGAGTAAATAAATCAAGAATTGCAACCCGAAAAGAAAGAATGTATCCCGATTATAGCCACAGACACCTAACGACATCCAGAAGATTCCGATTCTTACATTCTGCCATCCCATTGTCTTCTGGACTGTAAGGAATGGTTAATTGTCTGTTGATACCATTTTATTTCAGGTAATTATTGAAATCTGTGTATACGAATTCGGTACCGTTATTAGATTACAAGGATTTTACCTTTCTCTGTTTTTGCTTTTCAATTAAGGCACTGTATTCCTTATTTTTCTCGAAAACTTTGTGCTTTGACTTCGAGAATCTTCGCACCATCTTGAAAAATCGTTGATGAATGAAAATGAAGCAATATTTTTATTTAAAAATATGTGTTTATGCATGTAATCGAACCATGAAGTTTCGTTTGCTAGACGGAACCATGATCCATCGTGCCAACTAAACATAATCCTATCTATTTATGGGTGCCGACATTATTATAAATTGTAAATAACACCCTAGTAAGTTTGACATCCTTTTAAGCTTGTCTCTAGCTGAGTTAGTTTTATATTAGGTATAAACAATCAACACCATCCATGTATGTACAGTGATGTGCTTTAGTACTGACTCACCCCTCGAGGGCAGTCGGCTATCTATCGCACATCACTGTACATCTAACAAGCTACCGACATAAACACACGGCCATCCTAAGATTACATATGTGACTGTTACCAACTTAGGTGAAACAATTTTATTTGTAAATGAAATTGAATTTTCTAGAGTATGAAATTTAATGTTTTGCCAATTACAAGTGTGTAATATCAATCCTTATATTTTAATACATCTAATTAATTAATTACTTATCAATCAGAATCGTTAGTAAGTACTATTTTTATGATGTCACACTAACTTAGGGTTGTTTTCTTCTTCAGTTTAGCAAATTTAATCGAGTTGTCAGCAGAAATGGACGTTCTACACAAAGAAAATGTGATTTACGCGTTTTATGAGACAGAAAAAGGGAGAATAACACAACAATATATGTATATATTCATATATTTGTATTGTAAGATATGGCGTCCCTTGTTAGACATCTTTGTAAGGAGGAAGGAGTATATGTATCTGTTTATCGTCAATATTGAAACAATTCCTACAACCTCTACAGGGTGACAGAAAAAACTACAATGCATAGCAACATGTGATACAGGACCACGAAATAAAAAAAAAAGTTCCTATACACACATGTCCGTTTGCTTTTTGTTTTGAAGTTAGAAGCTGTTGAAGTTAAAAGGCTTTTATTAAAGAAAACAACATTAAAAAGTATAAGATACATATTAGTTCTACATAAGGTGTTCAAATTGGTGAGCTTGTTCCTGAATACACATTTTCAATGTTCGTGGCATCCTTGAAATATGTTAGCACTATTGCGAAATCTATCAGCAGACTCCACAAATCTGTTCCATAATTGATCTTCATTATTTATTTCTGCGGAATACACTTCACGTTTCATAAATCCCCAAAATGAAAAATTGAGGGGATTAAGGTCGGGACTACGAGTTGGCCTTGGTATAGGTCCCTCACGACCAATCCACCTATTTCCAAATTTTCGTTGTAGAAATTCCCTTACTCTCTTAGAATAGTGAGCTGGCGCTTAGTCATGCATGTAGTACATTCGTCTTATAATATTCATTGGAACATCTTCTAGTAAAATATTCAGCTCATTTTCCAAAAAGATTTGATAGAGTTTGCCTGTCAATCATCTGGGCATTTGAAATAGACCAATTAGATAATTGTCGATTATATCTGCCCACACACTAAAGGAAAACCTATACTGGTGATTTCGTATTACGTTCTGATGAGCGTTTTCATTGCTTCAATAATGCATATTGTGAATATTCAGAATGCCATCGCGACTGAAACCTGCTTCATCGGTAAACAAAATCAATGGCAGAAAGTTTTGCCCTTTGTTTTGCAACCACTCGCAAAATTAGATAGGAACTCCTGTTCCAATAGATGATGGATTTTTTGGAAGTGAAATGGATGAAGAAGTTATTCTTTGAGGACTTCCCTAACTGATTCACGATTAATATTCGGTACAGCTGCACTTATTCATCTAGTGCTTATAGGATTGTCTTCTACTATTTGCAAAATAGCTTCTTCATTTGCAACAGTACGACGAGTTCTCTTACCTCCAGAATCATATTTAGGGTTTTTTAAGCAACTGTCTTTTCCCAAACGCGTATGTACGTCAATAAATGTCCTAACATTAGGAATTTGCCTTAATGGGTATCTCTATCGATAGATGCGTTGAGCAGCTTCGCAAGCATTTGAACGAGCTTCGCCGTAACACATGAAAATGTTCCTGTATTTCACGAAAGTAAAACTTTCAATAAACTAAGTTAATATTGCTTTCACATTTACCAAATGTTTTGTTTCATAAAAAAATATTTTTTATTATTTAGGTAAAAGTAAAAAACAAGAACAATATAAAAAACAGTTTGTAACTTGAAAACGAAAAGCAATGGGACATGTGTGTATAGGAACTTTTTGTTACCTCTTGGTCCTCGATCACATGTTGCTATGCATTGTAGTTCTATGTCACCTATTCTTTGTTTGTTTAGTGCAATTTAATGTGATTTTAAAATGTGCTAAAATAGCACACAGAAATGGCTGTTACATACCGACACAGATCAACAGTTCTATTTATCGGTATTAAGAAAATACATATGATAAAACAGTTCCCGATTAGCTTTGAGTAGTAAATATGTACAACGATAATAGCACACAGATGAAATTAAGTGCACCAGATCTTTGTTTATATTTTTTGTTGAAACATTTAAAATAAATATTGTAGCAATTGGTAAATATGTTCCGAGTTCGGCTAGACAAAATATAAGAAAATGTTCAATAACACGGGTTGAGAATTAGATATATTGTATATCAAAACTGCGGCGAAACATCGCAGTAGATAAGAAACGGGGAGCTCGGACTTCACAACCACGATCACGGATAAAATAAATTGCCGAGCACTGAAAAGAGAAAATATGTCGCAATCGATAAAGGCACTTTTTCCGAGTTTCAAAGTAATATATTTTATTTATACATAAAGATCTCAGCATTATACAATATTTTTTATAATTAAGACAACAATACATTTCATCTCATATAAGCTGAAACTTCTGGTATTGCAACATGATATTTAGCATATACATATGTATGTATGTACATATGTAAAATATTTCTAGTGTACCTATATTATTACGAGAAATAAATCTGTGTCAACCAAATTTCCGTTTCTTACTTCTCTTCAATTTACTGCATCCTAATATTTGTACGTTGGAGTACTTACCCTCATTTTATTAATATTGTTATTATTACAATAATAAACCCTAACTCTAACATAGTTGTTGGTTACGAAATTTTAATTCATTGTAAATAATTATATTATCGTTATTTAAATTTATTAATATTTAATGTTACGTTATTATATAGATAGATAGATACTTTATTTATACACTGTGGTGTGATATATACATATACATATAGATAAAACATTCAGATAAAACATTCAAATAAATAAACAAACAAGTACAACAAACTGTTACCCAATTTAAAATTGTATATACAACCCAATATTTTCTTTCTTTTTCATAATTTTTACGTACATATATAAATAATCGCTTCAATTGGTCAGTGTACAGAGCCGTCCCCACAACAGAACTCCTCCAAAGAATAGTAGTTCTTCTTATTTAAAAATAGTTTTAGACGAGACCTGAACTGGTGCGCTGGACCGATTTTTACATTGGCAGGTAAAGCATTGTAAATTCCAACTGCCAATCGAATGTGGGAGGCATAAAATTTACTGGATCTAGAGAGATCGCATCTAATAAAGTCTGGATATCTTGTACTGTACATATGAGTACCCGAATTCGTCGGGAATTGCTCCAAGTTATAATGAACGTAACATGCCGCTAGCAGTATAAATAAATTGTAAACTGTGGGGATCCCCAACTCTATGAAGTAGTTCCTACATGAATCAGTTGGTTTTAAATTGCAGATTATACGTATGGCCTTCTTTTGTAATAGCAATACTGATTTTAGTTTAGTACTGCTCCAAAGCAGTAATCCGTAATAGAGATGTGAGTTAAAATGAGCATAGTAAATCATTTTTAAAGTATTGATGTCACACGTTTCTTTCATTTTCCTTAGAACATACAAAGATTTATTTAATTTTAATGCGACCGAATTCATGTGAGAATCCCAGTGTAAATCACTGTCAATGGTCAATCCCAACAGTTTACATTCAGTAGCAATGGTGAACGTCATATCGCATATAGTTAAGCTTTCTTCAGTACACTTTTCACCAAAACGTAAGATTAAGATAAACTGGGTTATGTTTTTATTATTTAATTTAAAGTACTAAATTATTTGTTATTGCAAATTGTATCCATATCCTATATTTAATTCGTAAGATTGTTGATTATTATCAATGTATGTAAGTATGTATATACAATAAGTAGTATCATTTCTAATTTTCTTTCTTTTTCATAATTTTTAACTCTTTTATTGTAGTTAATATCTTGGTGCTATACTGATATTCAGGTTCTTCAAGGGAATAATTACCACTAGCGTCGAACACATATGTCTTGTATTTAACATTAACCTACTTTCAACTTAAACGATCTGTTACATACATAGTACATGTTTCTAAACAAACATATTATTCCGCTTTTAAACACTATTTTAGGCGACTGCTATCTGTTAACAGATGCATCTACGATATATCTAATAATAATAAGAATTTAAATTGCATTGGTCATAATCTCTTCCAGCATTACGAGAATTCATTATATAATGTTTCGAATAATAGAAATCAAGATAGCAACATTAGGCGTTCAAGGCAAGCAACGGAGGAAGCTATCCATCACCTCTTCCCGGTAAAGCGGCAAGTGATTTTTAGTTGTCCCTCTGATGGCCCATTCGTAGAATTTACGGAAGAAGAACTCCAGAAAGCACAATTGCGCCTTAATATAAACAAAGTACCTGGCCTGGCTGCCATAACGCTGGAGGCCCGCAAAGAGCAAAGTTTCCAAAGCTCCAAAGCTTTGGAAGAGATCTAGATTGGTCCTTACGGCACTTTTAACCTTAATGCCAAACATAGAAGGCCCACGATCCTCCAAGAAAAGAATCATGGTAGGTGTCGTCCAATCTCAGATACTGTATGTAGCGATATGGTGGGCGGCAACAAAAATACCAAGCTATCCACTAAGCTAACCTCACTGCACAGGGTAGTATGTATCAGTCTGAAGCACCTAGCAGTGAGCACGAAGCTCGCTTCCTTCGGCCGTCTGGGAAAGATACGCCCGATATACAGGCACACCTAAACAACAGGCCAGAGAACAACTAATTAGAAGATGGAAGCTGGCATGGGACGAAGGTATATATATGGACGCGGTATATATGGACGGCCCTGAAAACGAGACCAGCTATTATATCACACATGCGCTATCGGGTAATAGTTGTTTTAGGCGGTATCTGTATGAACGAAGAAAGGTGGCGAATGAGTGTCCATACTGCAGAATGGTGGACGACGCCCATCACACACTGTTCGTATGCAGTAGATGGACAGATAACAGGAGGCGACTATGAACATAGTACGGGACGAATATTTAATATCTAAAACGCCAGATATGACTTGACCTCCCAATTGCACAATCATACGTTGCTTGACGACTGACAACTGACACTTTTCTATAAAAACAAGATATTCAATGTCATGTTACTGGAGCGAATATATTTTTACATTATTTGCTTTTTGTGACTTTTGAATTTCAAATTTTATTCTGACCCATCTCTTCTGTATTCGCCATTTATATACTTCAGCACAAATAATAAACATTATTAAATTTATTTTGATGTAACGTCTTACTTATTTTAACAGAATGATTTTACTTATGTTAAGAGGGAATTCTGGCCGAATTTATCGACCAACATCTTTTTTATTATTTATTTTACAGAACGATATTAATCCAACAGCATATAAATCTCTTTTTTAGAGGAAACACCTTCATCATCGGATAAACGCCTTGATTTTGACAAAGATTTAGGTTAGCTTAATATAGTGTACTTCTATGTTACTATTACAATAATTATATAATACGAATACATATAGTATAATAAAATAATATTTATAGTAATGATAAAAATATCATGTGATAATAATTGAATATAATTGCATTAGCTGCATTATGTTTTACACTAACAGTTTTTTCAATCTAAATAACGAGAAGTGAAAAAGGCTAGGAAACTCTATAAAAAGCCAACAATATGCAACAAGCTGTATCGGCATGTTACATTCAAACAGGAACTGTGTTTCAGTAAATTACAGGAAATTGACTTTTGCCAAACCAGACATGTCGAAAAGCGTAGCCGTAATTTCTATGTAACTTAATATGAGCACGCTTAACGGTTCGGTATAGCGCGACACTTTGAACATTAGAGTTCTTGGGAAAGGAAGTCGACTGTTTCCTTAGATGTTATTCGATAGGACGAATACCTTAGGTAGAATTCAAAGATAGGATTAATAAGTGAAATTAGAGATGTATTGCTGGATTTCCATTAAATCAAGTTATCACATATCAAGATGAACATTTGAGCTACAAATGAATTAGGTACATGTCTACTGTTGCATAATTTTAGCGTATTTTGGAATAAACGTTTATAAATATATGTTTTTAAATATACGTTATTTAATCTGATATTTTTTGTTTCAGATACCCTATGTAGCGGTTCCAAGCTTGAAGACTAGTGTTTGTTAAGTATTAGTGTGATGTTCTAGTGAATTAACAGTAAGTGATCTACTCAATGAAATGTATATAGGGACACATAGAGAATTAAGAATATGGCACTTCCATTAAATAGTTCAATGACAGTTATAGACATTATAAACAAGAGTAATGAAGTTGATCCTGATCTCATAGCTAGCTATATGCACAATCGTGCTGTCAATGAACCTGCGTATAGTTTGCTTATATTTATGTATAGCTTACTCATACTAACTGGAGCATCAGGAAATAGTTTAGTGGTGAGTATACATAATAATAATAATAGCTGATTTGTTTTGTCTAGAGACATTGAATTAGAGAAGACATAAATATCTAGGTAACAATAAGCTATCTTAATAATTAACATCAAATGAATTCAAAAAAAGTGGTGTATTTTTGCAATAAATTGAATATAGAAGAGGATAGATATAAGCCCTTCTATTTAATTTGAATACATTCAAATATATACAGGGTCCGCCATCCGTCTGGGATTGTCATATTACGGCTTTAATATTGCAAAATTCGAAAAGTTATGTAATGTAGGTGGTATCGGACTTGTAGGAGCACAAAATAAAATTATTGGTAATTATACAGGGTGTTCAGGAAAGGAGTGTGATGTCAAAGTTGTATTTTTTTAATTGAACACTCGGTATATTACGTGACTTTTGAATTGCGCAATTAAAAATATTGGGATTTGATATTGTATTGACCTAAAGCTTACGGTTTGGGAGTTATGGACGCATCAATTGGAAAAAATGCTATAATCTAGCAGAGTGTGGATTGGTTAGTATAATGTTTAGAAATATCGTGCTTATCAGTAAGTTTTCCACGTTAGTATACTTTTATTCCGAGGTATTAATTTTAAGCTTCATCGATCAGGGGGTGTTCACCATACGCGAATACTAATTTTTCCCAATTTTTTTAAATGGAACACTCTGTATATTATTACCAATTGTTAATAAGGACACTTCTAGCTTTCATTTGATATAAGGTTCTGGCTGTCTAACTCCAATAGTTTTCAAGAAACATCGAATTAAGTTTTGAAATTTAACATTTTTCATAACATTTTGTAGAAATTATTTTACATCTACTCATACATTGATATGGCACTACGAAAATGAGCACAAAGTAGTATCAAAAATGGAAATTTACAACAAATGTTCAAAAACTCGGCCATCATTGGCTATGCTAATGTCAATATGCTAACATGTTCCAAAATTTCAGGAGAAATATTTCTAAATGCTTGAGCAATTCTAATTTGCATATTTTCGGCTGTTGTTGGTGCTATTGAGTAAACCTGTTGTTTTATATGTCCCCACAGAAAAAAGTCTACCGGAGTTAGATTAGGAGACCTAGCAGGCCAGGGGATAGGACCTCCTCGCCCTATCAATCTTTCAGGAAGCCACTCTTGCAAATAATTCCTGACTGCTTGATGATAATATGCTGGAGCACCGTCCTGCTGTAGGTACATCTGTTGCCTAGTTCCTAAATCCGCATCTTCCAAAAGCAGCGGAAGTTCATTTCTTAAAAATTCCACGTATCTTTCGCCAGTCAATTTACGATTGAAAACATACGGTCCTATAATATGTGATCCTAGTATGCCTCCCCAAACATTTAATGACCACTGACGTTGATGATCAATGTATCTAACCCAGTGTGGATTTTCGATGTCATAACAATGCATATTGTGCCTGTTAAGCGAACCATTGTGTCGAAATGACGCCTCATCACTAAACAGAATACAGTCTAACATTTCTGGGTGAATTTGGAGCCTTTGTCTCATTTCTTGGCAAAATCCTAGTCTATGCACAAAGTTGTGTTCATCTAACTGCTGATGAAGTTCCATATGATATGGATGAAAATTGTATTTTTTCAGTATTCTTCTAACTGATGTTTCACTAATTTCCGTATCGAAACTGATATTACTCACACTCGCATGACGATTTTCTTCTACGGATAACAGCACAGATAATTTATTATCTTCATTAGAAATTAGAAGATGCGTAAATACCTTTTTAGGATACGCAACGCTACCTGTAGCATCGAACCTTTCTTTTAGTTTTTGAAATGCCGTTGGCTTAGGTTTACGTAAATTCGGATAACGTTGCGCGTACAACCTACTTGATAAAAAACAGTTACCAAAACATTCTCCCAAAATGTATACCATATTTATCATTTCCGGAACGGAAAAATTCATATTTAATCACAATATTATGACAGCAATGACACACTAACTGCGCATAAGGAAAAAGTCAAACTCTATTGTTCAATTTTATTTGAACTAGCCATGCCTACTTGAGTTTTTATACAATACAAATTTATTCGTATGTGTATTTTTGTTGTTAAAATCAATGTACGAGTAGATAAAATAATTTCTACAAAATGTTATTAAAAATGTTAAATTTCAAACCATAATTCGATGTTTCTTGAAAACTATTGGAGTTAGACAGCCATAATCTTATATCAAATGAAAGCTAGAAGAGCCCTTAATAACAATTAGCAATAATATATAGGGCGTTCCATTAAAAAAAAATTAGAAAAATTAGTATTCGCGAATGATGAACACCCTGTATAACAGATCGACGAAGCTTAAAATTAATACATAAATAATAAAGTATACTAACGTGGAAAACTTCACGATAAGCACGATATTTCTAAACAGTATACTAACCAATCCACACCCTGCTAGATTATAGCATTTTTCCAATTGATGCGTCCATAACTCACAAACCGTAAGCTTTAGGTCAATACAATCCCATATCAAATCCCAATATTTTTAATTGCGCAATTAAAAAATCACATAATATACCGAGTGTTCCATTTAAAAAATACAACTTTGACATCACACCCCTTTCCTGAACACCCTGTATAATTACCAGTAATTTTATTTTGTGCTCCTACTAGTCCGATACCACCTACATTACATAACTTTTCGAATTTTGCAATGTTAAAGCCGTAATATGACAATCCCAGACGGTTGGCGGACCCTGTATAAAACTTATTGATGGCGTATAAATTGTTTCGAACAGTTATACAGTTGAAATGTCCGAGAAACCTTGTAATATATTGATGCAATATTAGAAACGTGGAGCAAGAATTGACAAAGATGCATTGCACACACTGCTTTTTCAACATACCGACCAATGCCTAACAAAATTAAAAAAAAAACAACAACAACTTTGCTGCGGGACACTAATGTATCTTTCCTTCGCGTAACCCCAAGGGATAGTGCAGTAAAATCGCAGGATCTGGGTGGCTAATTTATGTCCGCGTTTTGCGAAGTAACACGCCCAGAAAATATCTCGCGCAGCTCTACAAGTGTTTCGTGGCTTGTGTGGCTCGTAGCGCTATTCAAATGCAATTAACAATTGTTTATATCCATACGGTCCAATATAGGCCAAATAAAGAGTAACGTTCGATGACTATTTTTCGGAACTCGACAGATACAGGAGTTCTGTTTATTAACAAACCCACTGAGATGGAAGTGAGCTTTTTCGCTAAAAATCATTTATCAGAATTACCCGATTGCATTTCCACCATCTAATAAACGAAAGTTTTGGTTTGTTCATGATTAGCCTGCTTCAATTTCTGTATCACTTGCATTTTATAAGTTTGTCGGTTAAGATACTTGCGTAGAGTGCGATAACGGGATAGACAAAACGGAGTCTTCTGCGACACTTTCAACGACAGCGGTAATATTTTGGACTGACTTGATGGTACAAGTCCAAAGTGGCGATTTTATATCATTAATTTGGCCATTCTGATCAAATTTTGCGATTAGCTTTGCGAAAAGGTGATTCATATTAATCAAAAATACCACGAACCCTGCGAACTGTTTCGGCGAACCTTTCACCGTGTCTATAATTAATTTTCACTATTTTGACACGATACTGGAGTGTGTATCGTGCAATTTTGTAAATTTATATAGTTGTTACTGACAAATGTGGAAGTTTCAACGTTTACTATTCAACAGATCAATCGGAAATTAAAATGTCCTCCAAACTGTAGCATATCAGAGCCATAACTATAGGTGTTGACACTATAATAGTACAACAAAACAACATGGCTATATCATCCTTATTTTGTTTAACAGATGTATATAAATAAGTATTTGTATCTAAAAGTGACATACCAATGAGGAACGACGTAATCCTACTTGAAGAATGATAAGTACTAATAAGATAGAAAATAACAGAGGGTAGTTTACAAAACAAGAAGTGTCACGTATACATTGAGAGAAAGTCTACCATAATATATGACATGTTCAAATAACATATTAGTAACTGCTACGCATTAAATTAGAGCGGTCAGTAAATTATTATTACTAATATATTGTATAAATAAATAATAACAATAATAATAAAGTGACTTTATTGATTGCTCTCTACAATTATAAAACAAATAGATAAAGAGAACAGATAAACATTTATACACTTAGATCACAATCAATCACAAGGCGATGTTCAGATTAACTGCTTTTACACATAACCTTGAGTTTACAATATTTATGATAAATTATACTAATCCCTAAATTATATATAAATTCCGATGTTATACAATCCCAACTATTGTATGAGTAGATTTGACCAAAAGCAGAGAATAAATGTAAACAAAACAGCAGAATATATTGTCGCTAAATGAAAGTGGATCTCATGTTAGTTACCGCATGCACTGATGAATCTGCAGCTGAAACAAGCAAGTTTTAATACATATGTTTCCTAAATGACTTCGATGACAAAAGAAGAATATCAGGACTAAGTCCGTTGATATTAGAATAAACTTGAAAAGAGAATGTCCTTTCGTAAAGTACAGTTTTATGTGCTGGTGGCGATATTTTTCCGCGAAACCTGGTTGTTATATTGTGAACATCTGTTCTGAATTTAATTTTAAAATACAAATACGGAGGACAGTTAGTTAACAGTATTTAATGATATAGAGTTAAACACCTAAGTAGTCGTCTGTTCTCCATAGTCAACCACCCAGCAGTTTCCAACTTATGAGATATATGGTCAAATTTGCGAATGCCATATTATATATATCTCAGGCATGAGTTCTGAACTTTCTGAATTATAGTTTTTGTGAAACTGTCCAACGCAAAGTGGTAAACAGCAGTACAGTATACAAATTGTGACAAGACAAAAGTATCGCATAGATTCTTTTTCATATTTTCACTGAACGCATGTCTGTACGGCAACAATTTTTTTAGATTCATATATGCATTTTTGATGCAATTATTGATGTGATCATGGTATCTGTGGGTATTATCAATGATTAGACCTAAACTTTTGCCTTGTCACACACTGCCAGTTCTTCGTTATTAATTTTTAATTTGAAAACATTTTTTAAATTGGTACAGATACGGTTAGAGGCAAAAAGCACTGCTTTAGATTTGATTGCATTGAGAGTAGGATTATGTTTACATAATGCCAGATATAATTGATCTAGATCCTCATTGACTTTTTGAAGAGCATCGTACCACTGCGAAGATGCGAAAGAGAAATATAGCTGGGTATCATCAGCATAGACGTGTGTATTGCAGTATTTGATCCCGGAGAACAGAAACGACGTATAAATTGAAAATAAAATCGGGCCAATAACCGAGCCCTGCGGCACCGTCTGCTTAATATCGAGCACCGAAGATCTGCTGGCACCAACCTCAACCAACTGCGTACGTTTGCACAAGTAATTACACATCAAAGTAATTGCGTTTTTATCAAAACCAATACACTCCCAAAAAGACAAAAGAATATCGTGTGTGACCATATCAAACGCTTTGCTATAATCTAACAATACTAAACATGTAACAAAGTTTTTATCCGTAGCGCTAATTATGTCATCCGTTACCTTCAACAGTGCAGTTTCAGAGCTATAACCTGACCGAAATCCTGACTGTACAGATGGCAAGATATCCCTTCTGGAAAGGTAAGTATTTAATTGTGACGCAACAACTTTTTCAAACATTTTTGAAAGCGTTGGCAAAATGCTTATTGATCGCAAGTCTCTAATGCTCTCAGGAGGGTTAACTTTTGGCAGAGGACCAAACAAGAATTAATTAAATGGGTTATATAGGGAATTATTGTCGGACAGCATAACTTAATTATAGTAATATTAATGCAATCAAAGCCCGTAGCAACAGACCCAATCCCGGATATCAACACACCAACAAAACCCTCCTCAACAGGAGAAAAGGAAAATTCTGAAGAATACTTGCGATTGTTTCTATAGTATGAAATTAACTCATTAACATAGCCAACATTATTGGTAGAGCTTGAATTTACAAAAGCATCATTGCTTTTATTAGGATCATTCAAATGTAACGGGATATTGACCGTTGATCCTCTGTCGAATCCTAAACTATCCAAATGTCTCCAGAGAGTTTTTTGATCCTTTGTCTTTAAATGGTCAAAGTATGCCTTTTTTTCCAACCTAAGAGTGTTAGTGGTTAAGTTTCCAAGGGTTTTGTAGTAATTCCAATGCTCATTTTTTCTTGTTCTGCGAAATTAAGATCTGGCATCATCACGAAGTTTCATCATTAATTTTAAATTATCGGTCAACCAAGATGAGCAACGCCTTCTTATCCGACGAGCTATCACTGGAGCATGGCTGTCAAAAAATGCTAGTAGACTGCGATTAAAGAACTCAAGTTTACAATTAATATCTTTTATAAAGAATATCTGTTGGAAAGGAATTTGCATAAGGTCAACCTCAAATTGATGCATATCAATCGTATTTAAGCTTCTGTAAGAAACTATTTTTGGAGGAGATCTTGTGAATTTAGTTTTGATGTTAAAATGAATAATGTCATGATCAGAAAATCACAATCTGTAACGCCGCTATCTAGCACAATATTCTCATTATTGACGAATAAGAGATCAAGCAGCGTAGAAGAGTTGAGCGTTACTCTCGTCGGTTCGTCGATTAATTGTTTGAAGCCAATAGAATCAAAAAAGTTCAATAAATGACAAGTTCTGGGGTCTTCAATCTCTAAGCAATCAATATTGAAATCTCCACAACAAAAAATAGTGTCACAAATCGGTAGTATAGAAGTAATGGTATTTTCAAAGTTATCCAAAAATATTTTATAATTAAAAGTACTTTTAGGTGGTTTATAGATTTTTATGTTGTGGTAAGAAAAAATTAAAAATAGTTGTTCAATATCATTACTGAAATTAAGTAAATCGTATCTAATATGATCGAGTCTAACAAAATTATAGTCTTGTATACAAAGAGAATTATTTGGAATGTCCGGATTCAACCAGGTTTCCACAACAAAAAGGATATCAAATTTCTTTTCAAGCAAAAGCCAGGATACAAATCGCCACATTGATCGCAATTTTATCATTATTGGGCCAATATATTCAAATATTGTTCGGACAATGAACGATTGATGTAAATCAATAGATTTTGGGTTTTGTTTGAGATAATTTTCTGTACGAATTTCTCCTTTTGTTTATAATACATAGAAGCCGATGCGGTACTGTGACATTGGCCGTTTGGGGCAGTAAATAATTTACAATTTTTCGTCGGAGGCTTTAGCTAGCTATAGATTTTTCAAACAGCAATTTATTTGTTGCAAAAATGTTTAACATTTTATTAGAAAGGTGTTTTAAATTGCTGCATTGAAGACTTCCGGCTGTTGTCGGTAGATAGGTTTTCACAAGATGTTTCGCTGATTATGTTGCCGGATTCTTTAGAAGATTTCTAAAGGCCGATGTTGTTGTTATGTGCTTCATGTCGAATGTTATTTACAATGTATTCTCGGTTCAAATTACTTGGATGTTTCATTATTTCCTATAATTCTCGTATTAATATTTGGTAGTAGTGAAGACCAACATAATGTATGCAATGATCACCATCCTAAAGCAAGTGTTTGACTGCTTGGGTACCTGGTTCATATTTCTTAATTCTGCATCATCACCCGCAGCAAGATCTCTGACAAACACATTTAAAGAATATAGAACATCTAAAATACAACACCTTGATAACACATTACGGAAGAACGTCTAAGAAACAAAACAAACAGACAAAAGTCTTAGAATACGGAGAGAAACGAAGCACGAGGATACAGTCATGAAGAATCAAAAATGTGTATATCTATTCTACAATGCAGGGTTATGGAACATGAACAAGATACGCTATATGAATATGTTGGACGATCTGCGGCAGTAAAACAGTTACTTCAAGACGGGGACCACCGCATAAATTACGACAGTGTTAATGTCTTCGCCACAACCACGTCCTTCAATCAAAGATTAATATGATAAATCCGAGTATGTTCAATTGAGAACACGGGTATAGATTTAGCAGAGACTCGCCCAATAATATTGCAGGATCGTTAGCCAGATCACAATATCGAAACTGATGGAGCCCATCGATCTGGTGCGAATACAGATCTGAGAAGCGATAAGGAGATGAAGTATATAATGACGAACACAAAGCAAAAAACGTTCAATAATAGAAATATTCTGTAGAAGTAAAAACTTATCTATGGTACGGCAACATTCGAAGGACTTGTACTCAACGCGGTTATAAGAATCTATTGCTTACATTTCGCAAAACCTTGTACATAATCTCTCTCTATAATGTCCTCCTTCTAAACGTCTTTTTCAAAGATTATTTGCCTCTAATTTTTGTAAATTTCGTCCTTTTTGAAATATTTTAATTGCATCCATATGCTGTCCGCAAAAAAAAACTTTGTAATGTTTTATTGAATATTAGTCACTTCTTCAGTATCACTAATCGGCTGTAAAAACGGTTAGTTTATGTATAAAATGGTCCTCACTACTTGCTATAAATTTATTGATCGTTGTGTTTAGTTTTTAGCACGCGTTTTGTCAACTTTTGGTGTTGTTTTAGTTTTGTTAAGTATCATGAGTGGACCGTAAAGTTTATTAATGCTTTTCAGTTTTTTTATGAGCTCGTCATCCTCTGATAAACAGATGAATTGATTTCAAATATTGTTTAAAAAATTTAATCTTATAATAGATGTTCATCTCCAGTTTTTCATTTTTCCGTTGACAAAAATGCTTCTATTTAATTGTGCGTGGTTTGCTCTTCCTCTGGCCCATATAATAGCATGGAACTAGATCTAGATTATGTGACTGCTGACTGGCATGGTCTGAAAAGTTGAAGTATTTTAGACCTGATTTGGATTTATCGTTAAATTTGATTTTATTTGGTGTATTATATCTGTTGTCTTTTTTCGCCCATTACAATTATTGTATTGGCAAAATGGATCTCTAGCTGCACGATAGTATTTACGAGTTCTTTCTCACTGGACTGCAATATATTTTAATGCTTTTCTTATTCCCTAAAGTATCACATTTACCAGATATGTTTAACTGTGAAATTAATTTCAGCTGTATTTTGACCACTTACCGGACAATTGAGGTAGAGTATACCGGATCATCATTCCTTCATGAACTTCTAAATTGTTGATGTTGTAACAATAATACGCTTAGGTATTCGCTGAACTAAATAGTACATTCCTTTACGAATAGTTAGCTTATAAAACATTGTGTTGAGGCATATGCTTAAGGTATATCGAAAAAACAATGGTCGTAATTGAAACGAGTTTATTGTTACACTTTACTTCCAACGGTACTTTATTATTATTATTACGACGGGGAAAACTCATGTTCTAACATCCGTCACTAACTCTGTGGGCGGATAATGTTGGGCTTCCCCGCTCTTGCGATGACCTACCAACTAGAACTCCCTCGTGCTCTTCTGCCTTTGGGAACACCACACCCAATATTTACTTCTGTACGTTCTCCCACTATGAGTTTCCTATCCTCGAGATAACTGGCAATCATGTTATACAGGTTGTGAAACCACTCTGCCACTGAGTTCTGCCAGAACTGCTCCAACGGTACTTAGATTAAGCTTTATTTGGTAAAAACAACAAACATGTTTCATTTTCTTGGAAATTTTGGAACAGTATGTAACTCTCTAAAATAGCATTCTCCATATACTTAATTAACAATTTATCTAAGGATTAATTTGCTAGCCTAGAGAGCAATAATACTTTGTAGAAGTTGGTAAAACAACGGTTTAACTCACAATCTTGGATTAAAATACATTTATCAATTAAGCATAACCGAAATGAGCTATGATGTATTAAGAAGTCAGTAATTTTCTCTTTAGTTGGTAAATTATAATAAAGGTTTTAATTACACTATCTCTAAATTGTATAGGGAAAATGGTTTTGAGTCAGATATTTGCGAATACTAGTTCAATTGTTTTGATCTATCAACATTTACAACACAAAATATAAATTACACAAAAGTGAATTACAACAAAAGTATATTTACAAAACGAGTTAAAAATAGCCGTTCATGTAAGTACCGGATCTATAGTTTATGTGAATTCTGAACTAGTGAGATGAATGTATCAACCGTATTTTTTCGCAAGATTTATATCTGATCAAGAATTCTCATCCAATATACAGTCCTCTGTAAAAACCATCATTTTCGCTGAAACTACCTCCCCCATTCTCCTCTGTATCATTATTTCCTTCTTCAGACAGGCTCGGACAGAGGCTGTCATCGTCGCTTGTTGTTAGTTTTACACATTCAAGGCGAGTTGTTACTCAGGATAATCTTGTCCGTTTTTCGCAAAACGGAAGGGATTTGATATTCAAAGCGGTTCCGAAAAAAATAGAAGTTACTTGTTGTATTACGCATAACCAAATGTAAGGCATCTGCTATTATGTTTGAACACACCAAAATGACAAAATTAGAACCATATAGTGCCTCAAAGTTAGGGGTACTGATTCAATTCTTTGAACTATTTATAATTATTGGTTTGAGGGTTTCGTTATATTATCTCTAATTTTATTGTCATATTTCTCTCTTCTTCCTATCTCCAAATGTACATATGTCTTACAGCATCTGATTTTCTCACACTCAAGACTTGTCTTGTACTTTACTGCTAACTTTCTTGTCATATATGAAAACGTTATATTGAACGCCTTTCCATATGGCTTTCTCTGGGGATAAAAGAGTTTAATTTTATGAACGAAACAATTCGTTTTAATTGTTTACAAATAACTTAGTAGTAGTAGTACTTCAGAACGTACTGATTCTATTCCGGCAATAAATTACGAGACGTTTGATTGCAATAGTTTAAAGCTGGTACTCTAATAGACAAAATAGTTTGCAATGAAGCATCCTCGGTCCTGCAATTAAAAATATAAGGTTTAATGCGATCCGTAATGCACAGTTCTCTACTTTATATTTGTAAATTAGCGTTAGTTAGAAAGATATTTACATTTAGTTGAAAAATTTCGAACTACGATATTATATCTACTCTGAGCCCAGCAGATCAAAAGGCACGAATGTGGTTGCTGGACCCCAAAGGGGCACCCAGCTGCCGACCGACCGTTAGGTATGCGGCGTCACGGAAAATGCACACACTCCTCAGGACAAAGAGGTACGAAACCAGTTGCCCGCACGAGACCGACACCTGGCGGAGAGGGCCGGCGAACCGATGGGCATCTCTCCCCGTGCTACCCATTTTAGACAAGTTTTCTTGTCAACGTTGGACGGGTCGCCGTTGGAGACGGTTTAGCGAACTCCTACCTCACATCTAACCCCACGGGGCCTAGGCCTCCTTGCGGATGGCTACTATCGGCCAAGCGTGGAAAACGGAATCTGGCCGTGAGGTACAACCAGCCCGCCCGTGAGTTAAGCCTGAACTACGGGGACCGCCGGGCAAAAGCCCTACCCCAAAATGCCAACCGCGCCAACTCTTTCGCCCCTCCGGCGATCAAGTATCCGCGGCAGCTACAGTGAAACCGTAGGGTCCCAGAATCACCGAGTTGTTTTAGGATAAAACCAAAGGTTTCCCCAACCAGACAACCAGCGGGCGGACTACTCCTCGGCGAACCGACTTTTGTCCTCCCCTACTATCTTCGCCAAATTCTCTCGCCACGCCCGTTTCCCTGAGTGTGGCCACCAAGGATGGGGTACTGCAGCTGCAGAGTTCTCTAGGTAAGCGCCGTAGGGTGCCTCACTTACCCACCGTATATTCCGACGGTTAGCGGTCGGTCACCGGAGCGTATGCCCATGCCTACACCCAAGCTTCCTCCTCTATATACGAAGTCTACTCTCGCCACGCCCGTTGCCCTGGAACTATGAGACCAGGGATTGGGTAGTGCAGCCGCAGAGTTTTAAGGGTCGACGCTATAGGGTGAACGCCGACCCGAAAATCAAAAGGCAGTGCATACACTAAGAACTCATCTGTTTCTTAAATGTGAACTTGCAAAATTTTCAGGATGAAGGATATCTGTACGTTTAGTAAGCAATACATACTCGTAAGGCTAAATGTGAGAAACTTATGTCGTGGTTTTATTGTGGCATAGAAGAAATTTGTACACCATAATATTCACCTTACACTTAATCCCGCATCGATTGGAAATTTATGTTCTCTAATTACATTTTATATCATTGATATAGTAAATCAATCCCACAGTTATTTTTGTATTCCATTTTGACAGGATTTTCTTGACTTTTACGGAATTTATTGAATATCACTCTTGTATTTTACAGTTGACATGAACTTACTGGAGAAATTCTTTTTTCTGAATTGTCAAAATAAAAGTAGCCCCAACAGTTTCTTAAACTGATGGATGAGTTGTAGTAATAGGGTATGTTGTACGAGGAATATTGATATAGACAGTCTATAAAATGGTGCATTTAGATAATAGGGATCTAACAGTACCCCACTCAGATAATTTTTGCATATAGTCAAACGTGTGATTTGTTCCAACGCTTCTATCTTATGTCTTGACTAACGTGAAACACTCAGATTTCTTAGTATCCAACACTAAAATGCAAAAATAGGCAAATTTTACAAAAGAGTTGTGATTTTGTTTTGAATGTAATTAAAAATGTGTATAGTTGTAATTTGTGGTCGAATAGCACTGTAAAATTAGAAGATATTCAGAGCAACATCTAATCGTCTGTCATCATTGGAATTCTGTTTTTGGATGAAACAATGAATGCACTGAAAATTGCAACGTTTGTAAATGGAAGAAAGATGTTTTTAATGTAGTCGATATTCTTGACAAACAGAATGATTGAGTTGAAACACAAGCTTTTTTTGTAAGTTAAACACGTTGCTTGTAAATTAGGAAAATGACAATTAACTAAAACTCGACAATTTTGGTCTACCCTTCAAAACTGCTTTGGATTATCCTGACCGGTACAACTTGACAAAAACTTTGTCGTATATGGTTTTCTCTTTTCAAGCAGAATTTCACAAGCCAATATAAGAGTATGGGTGGCACTGGAAAAATATTTTTTCCGTTTCTAAGAAGTAACTTAGAAGTGTTGCCGACATTTTAATTTTAAGAATAAAAATTTCATAAACTATTAGAGGATGTAGAAAAAATCATAATTAACAATAATGATTTCACAAACAATATATCTATAGTTCCACATGCTTCACGTCATCTCACTCCGGCATCAATTACATATGTACACAGACTTAGTTATCAGTAAACGAACAGTATTGCATTTGATATTTTTAGAAAATTTACTCACCCAAGCAAATTCATTTTCGTTCATTTCATAAATTAATATTTGTCCATCCATCCTGTATTCCAGAAGTTTCTGTTTTTTCCAACATAATTGAACGTGTCGTGGAAGATTTAGAAGCATTTATTGTAAAAACTATTACACTTATCTAAATTACCATTTATCAAGCGGTTTGTCAAAAGGTGTAGTAACTTGTACAATTAATTACAATTCACTTTTGAAAGTGAAAACAAAAATATTATTTTTTTTAAGTTTAACCTTTTTTTAGCGACTAGCCTCTAAATTGTGTAACAAATCTATTGCCTCAAGAAGGTATATGGATTATTATTCTACTTTGCCGCTATATGCTATAAAAAAGCATAATTGGTGGATATACTGATACATCCTCATATTTAGCACCCGTAATCATAAAAACGGAAAAAAATGGATACACGATCAATTTAATCAAGTCTACTTTAATGTTTGCAGATGCATATCAAAAATGTTGCACGTATGAGTTTTTATTCCATTTATTCATCTAACCGTGTTGGAAATAATCATTACTCAACTTCAACTTTTTAGATATGTTGGTATCTACATACCGTCCAACTTTAATCGTGGACAACCATATATACACATAATCTGTTATAATCTATGCGAAACAGCAGCTCTTCATAAATTATATCACCACGAATTGGACGCTAATCATAACAAAATTTATCCATAAGTTCATTAGGGTGTTAAGTATTCGATGCTGTGTCACTTATAATTCGACGAACTACGTAGAATAAGACTTCGTTCACGTTCGTGTGAAGATGAAAAACGTGCAGGCAATAGAAATATAGTTCTAATTAATCCATGAAGTATTGCGTCTTTTTTCGCTGTAAATAAGTTTGCAATGTATCTGCGAGTTATCGGTGTGAGCTTTTATTAATTCTTACGAGAAAATAGATATTGAAGCGTGCAGGACATACATACATCAATAGATAGATATTTTTTCATAGAAATGCTTTATTAGGAAATACTTCATTAGATGAACCTGATTGAATTAACAGCTATAAACCCTGGTGTACTTCCGCACGCGGCAATCGAAAAGAAGAGCCGGAATAATTGAGTCTGGAGAACTGGATCTAAAAAAGAATTATCGGTATTAAACTTATTGTATTTTGTGAACACGAGTGGCAGAGGATGGAAGAGTGGGAAAAGAGCGAAAGAATATATATAATGTAGAAGAGAATTGGTACCACACAGTGAATTGAAATCATTATGAACGCGATTGTGGTGAATGGAAAAATAAATATCGAAGTTTGAAAGCACGAGATTTTAATGTGGTATACAAGAAGATAAAAAGCTAACGCTTTGCATGAGTAGCGTTTTTGAGGGAGATGTTGCTTCCGATGTAATAATTTCACATGGCGTAGTGAAATAAGTCTTTTCTTTCATATTAGTTTCTGTTATTATCGTAACATAAACTGATGAAAGGGATTAGTACGTTTTGTGAACATATTGAATAATAAAGAACGACTTATGATCTGATCTTCAATTTTAGATATTAATGGAATACAGATCTCTAATACAAAAATCTTAAGAACCTTCTGCAGTTTATATTAAAAGGAAACACATATTTATGTATTGTACCTGTAGTTGCTATTGTTTGTGTGGTTGCAGTTGCAACAGTTTCCTAACCTATATTGTATATCAAAACAACCTGTACAGTTATTGCTGTATAATTTGTGTGTTTCCTTGGCTTTGTTACAACATTACGTCGTAGTAAGTAATACTGCGCTGTTAATTGTGTCCTAACACTGACTGCTATGTTGACCGAAATATGGATTTCGCTAGACGAGTCATATTCATTTCCTCACTCAGGACATCGGACGCGATCTGCAATTCCATTAGTCAGCCGCTCATATCACTACTATTATCGAGCTCGGTATTTCTGTAAAAGTTTGCGATGACAATTTAGAACGATTTTGCTGTTGTATTTGTAATACTATCACGTTTGATTCTTATATCACTTGTATATCAAATGCTTCCGCATTAACTTCGCTACTCTTCCGATACCGGTTTCCTAAAACCTTCCTCGTTATGTAATTCACCAAAAGCATGTACAGATTTAGAAGAACTTTACGGTTGTTAAACTCGTACAAATATTGAATGAATATGCAACTGCCCTAACTAATAAAGTTATTTATATTATCGGATTTATTTATATCATAAGGTTATGTTTATGTTGTCAACCTATCATATACAAATGTGATAATACTAATGAATTTTATAGATTTTATTTCAAAGTTACTTTGAATTTAATACCACTTTCAAAAGTAGCTCTTGCAGTTACTAACAAAATATCAAAAATTACAGAGAGCACTCAGACGCTAACAAATTAGAAATGCGAAGGATTTGGAGTAAATTAATGTTAAAATTAACTATCTAAAAACTCATTTTGTTCAGAATTTATCGCTTCGTTACAACATCCCATTTATAACAATTGATTATTTATCTATTACATTATATGTAGTCATAAGTATGATGATGATGAGGATCTTGCAAATGGTCTTATTATGTACATGCGATGGTAAAGAAATAAATTAAAAATATGAATGCGTTCTCGAGAAAGCTTCGAAAAACATAATCATTATTTTAGACGGTTATTTTGTCTATCAACAAAATCTTAGAGCATCAAGCATCTATTGCAATCTCATAAGTATGATGATGATGGAAATCTTGCAAATGGTTTTATTATGTACGTAAGTATGGTAAAGAAATAAATTAAAAGTATGAATGTGTACTCGTGAAAGCTTCGAAAAACATAATCATTATTTTAGACGGTCATTTTGTCTAAAAACAAAATTTTAGAGCACCAAGCTTCTATTGCAATCGTTCCCGCGACGGCACTGCTAGCAAGCTGCTATTTTAATTCCTATATTTCTATAATTTATAATTTGTTTAAGAAATAGAAATAAAAACAATTTTATATAGAAATAATAATATACTATTATTTAAAATAATAAAGAAGTAATTTAAATGTATTTAGTACCGTTTTAGCTTCCTTAATGTAGACAAATAGATTTCACAATTTATTTATTACTAACTAAAAACAAGTCCAAGAATATATATAAAACTATCATTATATTTATATTTAAACCTTGCTGATAACGCTTCCTGAATAATTAAGTAAAGAACTACGAAAATAAAACATGTATGTATGCATGTCACCCAAACTTTAAAGTATTGATATAATTTTTATTATTATGTTGCCATATTTTCAGTAGTATAGTAATTTCATTAAATAGGTTGGCTAAACCTACGAGTTCACTATTCATTTTAACATTTAAAATTAAGCTTTAGGAAAACATATTCCTGATTAATATGGTCCCGAAAACATTTGGAAATTATTGAGGACATGATGGGATGGCGTGACTAAACGTCAAAAATTAAATACTTATCTTAAGCTGTACCAAATTGAGGTCTATTACAAATATAAAAATAGTCTATATAAAAATAGCTGTATTCCACCAATCTAATGCTTAGTCAATCTAATTTTTTCAAAATTTTATTTTTTATCGAAAATATTAAAGCATGCATTTTTAGGCACGGATTTAGGCTATCAATCTAGATTACCAGTAAATCAATGAAAACCAGGTAGAGCTATCTTATACCTATCCAAAGATATCCTGAGAAACGTGTAAATGGTAAACGTTTTTTCTATAAATACAAATTATTTTGCTTCCCCGATCGAAATTTAGCAATTTTCTTAGCCTATAGTTAGTGATTCAAATTGATTAATATTATTGTTTCTGTGACCGTTAGAGAGTGTTAAGGAATTTTTAGCGGGTAAATCTTGTCAATCTTAAAAAGAACAGAGCGCGGAGTGACCAAGGAATTGGACTGTATTACGCAAGGCTGAATTTAGAAATATATAACACGTATGATAAAAATATTTCCTAAACAAAGCATCACTTCCCAACATTGCAACTAGCCAATTGCAAAAGTTTAATCAGACATATAACAAATTATAAGTTGTATGTGGATTCCGACAAAAAAACATGTTACACATCATGTGAAAAATTCAATTAATTTATAGCTGTATTTGTTGTTTTTTTTTTAATTTAAGGATTTTCTAAAATTAATTTCGCATTTCCGTATATTTTCATTGAAATTAGAGCTGATAGTGACAGCTATATTCTAATTGGGCTGTGATTTCCCACCATCTTGGCTCTTACAAAACTTTTTATGTTCGAGCCCCACCCTAAGAGAAATTTTACAACAATACTTTTCTAGTTTCTATGCTATAGAACGGTAATACGTCGCACAACAGTTTCGTTTTTTTCTACATACACTTCCTAAAAATAATGAATAAAGTAGAAAAGAAGGTAAAGAGAAATATTGAAGAAGAAATTGAGGATGTTTCCTAGGAACTCGAATTTTCCGGAAACTTGAATAAAATTCACAAAACTCTCTCCAGGCACTTCGTGGCATACGTGACAGTCTTTATAATATATGTTTTATAATATCTACCCTCGAATAATACAGTGTGATTGGTGAGAATGGGCTATTAAAAGTATTATATAAACGGAACGGAATTTTAATACAAAATTTTGTAGTTGGATATGGTTGAATATGAACTATCACGTAAAAGTATTTTTGAATAAATATTACTTCTGGTTAACCGGAAGTGGGCATCAACTTCGATTTTTTAAATAGCATGCTATAAAATAAATTACAAGTTCAGCTTATATGATAAATTCTACACATATTTCATGTATCATACCCTATACCTAAATACCATTCCTTCTGAGTTATTCGCAATTAAAGAAAAAAAGTGACAGATACCGATCTTACTTTATAGTGATATTACGTCACGTAGGAGAAAAAGAGACGAATAAAATTTTGCATACGCAGAGCTGATATTGTGTAGTTACACGACAATTGAAGTTCTTCTCTGTAACATTATACAGGGTGTTTAAAAACTTAGTTGGTTATAAATAAGTTCAATCAAAGAAAGTAGATTTTTTTAATAGAAAGGTATTTCGTAGATATTCAGAATCTACAAAAGATTTTCTTTTAATCTACATTAGGTATTCCTATACATATCAGTTAATAAAAATGCTGACAAGTAAGTTGCTTTGAGGAGGAAAAAACGAAAATCAATTATTATAAAAAGGTAGAGTTTCTATACCCAGTCATAACTAAGAAAATAGAATGATCTCATATCATTTTGTAAAATTGGGTAAGTCCTGTGACGAAAATTTCGGTAATGGAGAGTAATCAAAAACTGACTCGAAGGCAGCGCTCATCGATATTTCTGGTAATGTAACCGCGCAACAAATAAAATGGAATTTAAGTCTACCGGTAACTAACACACGTGTACAATAAATTTTATCCAGCAGAAAACATATAGGATCATGAGTGGAACAACGTCATATTTTTTGATGAGAAGAAATTTAACTTGAACAAACCTGATGGTTTCAAATATTATTGGTATGATTTACACAAAAACTCTGGAGTTGTGACGAGCCAAAATTTTAGTGGCGGTAGTATAATGATTTGGACGGCTGTTACCCATAACAATAAAACACTATGTTTTACGTCTACGAATTCTAAGCGAATGAATTCTAATTCTTATATAGAACTTCTGATATTGGTTCTGATAATTTTTGGCGAGACTGGATACTTCCGCAAGACATTGCAGATATCCATAATTCCAGACAAACAAAGGAGTCGTTTTATCAAAAGCAAAGCAATTTATTACAATGATCTGCTCACTCGCTCTATCTGAATTGCATCGGAAATCTTTAGGGAATATTGACAAAAGAGGTGTATTATAGGAAGACGTATAACGAATAAACACCGAAGGGATTAAGCTCAAACATGTGTACACGGCCCCCTTCCGAAGTAATATTGCAAGTCGTTCCGGCGGGGAAAGAGCTGAGAGTCAGGGTTTTCTTTTAGTGGGTATATCATGCTGTATACTGGTGAGTCCTTCACTTACGTACCACTGAGATAGGCACGCGTTGTCCATAAAGAATTTTTCCACCTTAAAAAAAACAAAAAAAAATTGATAGATAGTATGAAGACACGAATATTTTATTTTGAATAGAAGATCTAACACTGACTACTGACTTTAGAAAGATTTATTTTATTTTCTAATTTCGGTTTAATTGACTTATAGAAATTTCGCTCGTTATGAGTTACCATTATTGTAAATATTTTCTGTGTAAAATGTATTCAGGATTAACTTCGTTGCATAATTTGCTGGAGATATTAAATGAAACCAACCTGCAACATTCTAACATCTGTAGCTTTATCAAAGAAATGATTTGTATGATTAACATAAAAACTTTTTACACCGCAAATTTATGACAAAAAAAACTGAAAATTTGCTTTATATGTGACAAGGGATGTTGTTCCTGTTTTGATTGTTATTCCAAACTTACCTTAACTATGCGAAATTATCTATCTCGTGAAAATGAATTGTCTGGGCTATAAAATTGAGCACTTTCGCTAATTGTCACTCAAATGTAGTAAAATTTGACTTAACAAACAATATAAAACAATTTTCAGTTTTAAGTATTCATTTAGTCTTAAGGCTTATTTAACCACTGTGCTGTAAACAGCAATTAGTGTCGTTTAGTTACAAAGTTCCGCACATACATTTTATCAAAGCATGTCGAAATTAAACGAACGTATGTACAGTTTCAGCATTGTTAACCTGGACAGGTTCCACATGTTAGGTGTATGGAATCGCTAGAAGCATTATTAATTAAGAAGGCTAAATGTATATATATGCAGCACTATATCATGAGTTAAGGTATGCAACTCTGAAATTTTAGGTGTAGGGCTGGTCCTGGTGATTTAAAAATAACTCCGAGAGAAAACTTACGGCAAGCCCAAACACGTAAATTAGTCACATTTTGTTAATATTCTCTAATGTTCCGTCGTATTTTAGGGATTGTCAGAAATTTTTTATACCTTAAATCGACATCCTACGTCCTCTGCCGCAATATCACGCCATTAGTGCAACATTCCCGTGGGTGTGTTTTCATATTTCGTACATAATTCGATACTTTCCTTGAAATGCGTATTTTACGTAATTAGATTTCAGCGGGTAGTCAGCTGAGGTTAGAGCAGTAAATATAATCATACACGTGAACTATAGGCAAGCCGCATGATGTATCCGCCACATGACGTATCAGATTAAATTAGGCTTGTATAGTTAACTTTCATATGGAAGTTAATCTATGTTATGTTATTGTATCGATATTTTCTTCGGCAGTATTACAGTAGATATACTGTCATTTTTTCATGGCTAATTTGATATCTTAACAATTATTTTCAAAAAGCTCACCTTTCATTAAGAAAATAGTAAATATCTCAGAAATTATCGATTTTAGATATAGGGAGTGGTTAAAAAAAATGAAAGTGCATTCACTGTCCTTCCCTTTCATATAAAATACAGGGTGTTTCATTTAAATAAGATGAGAAAATAATGCATTTGCGTTTTGAACCGCCCTGTACACAGTTTTCGCGATACTCGCAAAATAACACTTTGCTATGAAACTGTAGCAATATGAAAAAGTCATTCCAGTACAAAAAGAATTTCAAGTTGTTTCATGTGGAATACAAAGGACGTCGAACACGCAATGATTTTCAGACAAAATTGGTCATAACTTCTGAAATACTCAGTATAACTCAATGAAATCTCATATCGAAGGAATGAGGAAGATAAATCTAAATTTGAAATAATATATAGTATGTTCCATTTAAGAAAATGTATGTTTGGTTCACCCTAGCAATATGGAACACTCTGTATATACGAAAATAATTTTAAAATTTATAGCTTAAGACTATCTATGATTTATATATATAATATTTTGTGATACCTTTAATTTTTTTTATGTGTTGTGGGTGCTTAGTTGCAGTGACTCCGTAACCTGTATTACTTGTCTGGCTATCACTGCAACTCTCGGGGTGTAGTTGGGTGTATGTAAGTTGTGTTGAAATGGCTTTGTGACAGCATCATATCGCCTTTTATGATGCCGCGCTGTTAATCACTTTGCTCCCAACAGCGAATGGCAAGTCGATCCGGGATTAAACTCTCTGAAAAAATGTCACCGCCCCTCCAGAGATTTGAACCCCGTCACCTATCGTCCTCTCACAACGATAGTCAGCCGCCTAACCACTGCGGCCATCGACCCGTTAATGGATATATTGAGCTTTGACGCACGCTTTGTGATTAATAAACAAACTAAATTTATAGTTTGAGTTGAATAATCAATTACGCTAGAACTAGAAATAAATCGCAATATAGGAACGACAATTCGAAATTTGAATCACAAGTGCAATCGGTTCCAAGGAAAAGTAGTCCGACTTTAATCTAGATGTGTAATTACATCTTATTCAATTTTAATATAAATTGACCCGAAACTGTAGTAATGACATTATTATCTTATTTCATTATTATGTAGTTGTCAAAATAACATTAAGTAACTTGACTTGTCTCACTCTTTGTGGAGTTGAGAATACATGTAAGAATTTATAAGAATTGTTATATTCTTTTTGCAAACAAATAAACAATATAATACGTGGGAGTGGGTATCTACCTGCTTCGTTCAAAATAAATTAGATCGTCGAAAAAGTGCATGCCTTAGGCAACAAAATATCTAAGTGTCGTGTTTCCGTCGCCGCTGGTTTTACAGTAACTGAAATAATTCTGCAATGACTAACTACAGTATTGTGCCTTCAGGATCATTGCGATCTTGTTTCTCAGAACGAGCTTATTTTCTAGAGAGTATTGACTGAAATTTGTCAAAGCTCAAAATTTTATTAACCGTAATTTCTTTTTTTTGTAATGATATTTGTAAAAAAGGAGAATTTCCGATAATTATAAACATCTTAATACGCACTAGTAAATTTTTGTGGCACTTGAAAAAGTTACCATTTTTGTGTAAGAAAAAGGCGGCGTTGCACGCATTAATTACTCTACTTTTCGTAGAGCTGCATAATATTCTGAATGAAAATTTATCACTCATCATTTCATATATTGGCATTCACATTTGACACTCTGAGTGTATGAAAGTCCTGTGAGTGCGACAGCTCAGTCTGACATAATTTTTTTAATTTATGCATTTGCTTATTGCGACCGTTATCTAAATCAATATAAAACGAAACAAAAGTGAAATTATTTATTTTTTTTTTTAACACAAAATATTAAATATTTAGTTTAAAATTTGTAATTCACCTAGAAGAGAGCTTGTTTCTTCGAACATTGACGTTGTTTGCCCAAGAAGAACAACAAAATAAGACACATTTAAGGCACAGCGACACTTAGTAAAAGTTACAATAGTATTTTATTTTACGATTTTTCTCACACGAAGCTTTTAAGTTTCGAGTTGATCTGTCTTTTGTTATCGATTAACTGTTAATTGTACTCCACTAAGCCTCCACTAAGCGGATAATATGTATCTCACATTTTCGATCAATTAGAGATTTAATCTCTGCGTAACAAGTAATCCATCACTAACTTTTTTGTTAAAACCAAATCAATGCGGAGTGATTCCTTCAACTACAGTTTTAGGTGTAGAAAAAGTTCTGGCATCGACTGTAGGCTTATTATTACTGATATATATTCCAAATTTCATCATCTTTCTCTAAATGCCAAAAGCATCTGGTTCAACATTACATATTGCCACAAACAATTATTTTGTTTACAGTTAGACTTTTCTTCGATTTCTTATATATGTACCTACTGTCGAAGCGGATACAGCATAACAAAAATATTTTTTAAACCCATAGTAAGTGAATAACTTGAACAATATCCAATCCATATCATCAGTATTACAAAACGCCTTGAGGTTTTTGTGTGAACAGGAAAGACCTGCTTATATAACAAGCTAAGCACTGCTAGTTTTTTCATGTAGTATAACTTTTTACCTTACATTCGACTGCTAAAACGGTAGACAACTTTGCACATATACAAATTTGTATTTTCTACGATGAAGTCAACGATATCCAGAGTAAAACAGATATTTTTTTACATTGCCAATCGGCTCCGGTGGAAAAGTACAAATATTTTTTGATCGGGTTTTACAGCGATTTAGTAGAGGAACTTTTCAACTGCCTTCCAACAACAAATCATGTACGTCTCTATCAAAGTTTTTATCATCCAATTTACAATTTAACTCATCAAACTCTACGGGAGTTTCTCCATAAAGACGCAGACCGATTTTGCTTGATTTCATTAACATCTAAGTCGTAAGTTTCCATTTAAATTTCGTAGGTTAGGTATAAAGATATGTACATCAATGAAAAATCATATTCTGAAAATAATTTAAATAATATGTTTTACCTCAAATACAAATTTTAACATGAACACACGAGTTGGTCCTCTCAAATCTAAAGCCATTTAATCCCTGGAAGGACAAATACAAACTAGAGCATGTTTTACGAGCCAATGCAGCACTATTCGAGCTAAAAATAGCCAGCAGTGCAGTTTTGTCTGAAAAGCGGAAACAAATTTATAGCGAAAGTTAGAAGTTGCTTCTGTGAGAGGTCAATCCGTGTAACGGAAGGTTAATAATTGTATTATTAATTATTTTACAAAAAAAAAAAATTGACATGTTCTTAAAGATATTACTCACTGAATTGTTTTTCTTTTTTGGAAACTGATTATACAAATTACTAATAAAATATGCACTGTGTGCTTGCTAAGTACATTCCAAGATTATTACAATTTCAAGAAAAATCTTCACAGATGTAGGTGTATTCAAAATGTTACATATATGTTATGATTTGTCATATACAGAATAGCGTTATTCTACTTCATTTGACTCGATATGCCACACTAGTGTAAAATATATTGCGATGATAGTATTTTGCGAGATTTTATTATTATCTTCTATATTCTATTTATGTCAATTGCAATGTTTCTGTAAGATAAAAACCAACAAGGTAAAAACTTAATATTTGTACTCTTCTACGTGATCTGTTTCGCTTTCAATTGATTTTTACTTATAACTTGAATAGTATAATTTTTGTGATCGTATACAGGCCCGTTGTTGACTTAAATATTTAATATTTACTTATTGAACTTTTTGCTGTGTTAGAAAAATTTCATTTTTGTATTTTGGCCTTACTGAAGGGAAGAAAACATTCTTATAATTCGATATTAGAAAATTGTGCTCAATAACTGTTGCATGATGTAAAAAAGCGAGGGTGCCGGTACACATGAAGGATAATCAATCAGTGATAATAACAACAAGTCCGAAATTTACTAAAATTGTTGGCTAATTATAAAATAGGAAATTTAATTAAATCTATCTAACAATTTAATACTTTAGACACAAATATATGTACATGCAGAAATATTACATAACAATTTAAAATCTAAGCAATGGCAATTAAGTGCACTTAGGGGTATTTTACTAAGAAAATAGGTTGACGTTATAAGGGATGGCGACCTTCGAAAATCACTTTATAGGGATTATTTTGGCCGAATGTGTGTAAATTAGAAAGTTCGTTAACAGTTGAACGTCAAGAAGCTAATTTATGTATTAACGGTCACCACACCATCGGTCGTTCTATTTGCCTTCTGGCTACATACCTAGAGAACCCTTCCTATGATATCGAGAGATACATCCGAGTTTCAGCTGCCATCCTCTCTGCTGGCGTAAGAAGAAAGCGGCATACCCAAACATACCCAATTTCTGGTAAATTTGTTAATTAGGTTTCATTTAGATTGACATTTGTAGCTGTAATAGGTTTGCTATCCAGTTATTTTTTATTACTATTGTCTAATCAGTATGTTAAAACTTGTAAAGATCCTCTTGTCTTCTTTTTGAATTTACTACTTCCATAGTTTGATGATATCTTTGTTCAGATTGTCTACTCAAGCTGTAGACACGAACTTCCAACTCCATCATCCACTTTGTCAATGATTGTACAAGCTTGTAGATTCCGTTTAATTACATTTCTACTACTACATACTATCTATTCAAAAGTTTAAATTTTTCTTGTATATAATTTTTATACACACACTTTCTGTTACGATTTATAACTTGAATTTATTTGCATTTACCAATGTTGGATTTATACGCAAGCTCCAATACTATAATAATTATTTTTCAAACAAACGAAGTAACATTGTTTGCTTTAAGCAATCTGCCTAACTCCCTCGTTAATAAGAGTATCGAATGGATTCTAATTGTTATTATAATTCTAAAAAAATCTGTTTTGGATATTGTAGATGTATGTACTCCGTGAAGTTTTAATTACATCAGAAGATGTTCTTTTTTACTTACTATATCACATTGCTATTATGTACCTATATTGATTGATTCCAATTGTCACAGTGATTCTTAAAAAAATCATTTTCATTTGAATTTTACATACGTAGCGGTATTTTACATTGCACACCGAACATACTTTGATCTCTGTTTCAATTACTTCCTTAAGAACATGTGGCAACATCTACCAGTATAGTAGATTGCTTGCGGGCACTTGATTCATTTGTTTCTCCGATTTCTAATAAGTCAAGCGACAGTAGTCACAAAGAGCGCAGAATGAATGATTCTAGTATATTTGCGACTTCTACGAGAACTAATTGTATCGCTGTAGATGCAGATATCGAGGAAGTTCTTGTTTTAATATCATCTTATAATAGTATCATTTTAATTTACTTGCATTGTAAATTGTTAATGCATTTACTCCTGATCCATCTAGTATACAATAAACTGCTGTTATGCCAGAGATTTACTTTCACAAAGTTGCTTTTGACGACAATTGTATCCGCTACTTTACACTTGATGAACTGCTACATTTGCGTCGGTTTATATACGAAAAGTAGTAGTATATTTTTAAAATCTCAATATTTAAGACAAGTGCTGCTTTTATTTGTATTGTACCACTAACGTAAAAATGTTATCGAGAACTTCTATATGTTATGTGAAAGCTGACATTTAATTTGAATCATCGTTAAAGCCAAATAACTGTCTTTTAAACGGGACAGCTTGTGTTCAATGTTGTAACTCAATTATATTATTACTGTTTCTTATGTCTTTCTTTTGAAATTTTGAAGTAAATGTCAATTTAATGATTTATGTGGTTATTTTTGACGAAAACTTGAACACAGTTTTCAAGTCAGCGTTTACATGTCTGACATTATCTTATAGTGAAGATCCGAAATATATTACTTCTTTGTCTTTGTTTATCGTGGTGATATTAAAAAAATGATGACATTTTCTCAAATCTAGAGAAATAAACTAGATTCGATTTATTAACAAATGCCCTGTACTCACTGTCACCACTAATTAAAATTAATATATGTATTTTTTGACCTTTATGTACTTATCTTTTAATTCCTGATTTATTTCCACTTAGAGGTCAATAAAACAATAAATAATTAAATACCAATTTATTCCACTCAGTGTTCAAAACCAGTTGCTCCGTTGCGATACGAACAATTGGCAGGTGGATTGTAATCACTAACAATCATATCCCGAACTCATCATTTGCCTTAGTGGATCAGTAATGACCCTACTGAAGACGCTTAAGACTAATTAAAATGTGATCGTTTTTTGTAGAACAGATTCTGGGTATTTCTGCTGGGCGAATTGTATGCGATTTGTGTCTCCCATTGGACAAATAACAATAATTGCTACCACATGGAAACAACACTCAGTTGTATGATTTCTATTTCCACCGTCACAGCAATAATCCTGAATGTTTGCATAGTTTTGTCCATTGAGATTTCTCAATATTCCCTGCTATCCTTTCGATAAAACAAAAATCAATTTATTCCAGAACACAATAACTGTTTTCGTGAAAATACTTCATCAGTGAATTTTACATAATTATTGCGTTCTGGCGTAAATTGCGATATTTTTCCATTTTGCGAACCCAGCTTTAACCGTATGAGATGTCAAGAAAACTTGTAAGACTATTTCGTAGAGTATGAAATATTCTACAAAATGTCGTGTAGAGCACTGTTGTAGTTGTTATGGTTTTCAAGTTGTCGAGCTAATTTTGTTCGTGACTAAGCCAAGCACCGACCATAGCAATTTGTAACCATTTTCGTTATTGACGCATTATTTTGAGTTCCATAGGACCTGCAACATCTATAAGATACCCCTTAAGTCGTGCAAATCGTGAAAAGTTTACGTAAACGTGAATTCTTCTGTCCTGAGTAAGATTTTCTCAGGTATTCGTTGTTTGTCCGTTTTTCATAAAAATTGTATTGTCTTATGATAGCCAATCAATAATTCATCAATAACAATGTTTAGTAAAGTCACGGCGATTAGGGTCGTATGATTTGTCATTAGCAGATATCTTGAAATTGAATTGATACCATAAAGGATCGCTAAAATATTTATTTTTTTCGAAAGTCTAGTCTTACTTCTTTACAACAATCTGAAACTTGTTGGAACTGTGTAATATTAAAGATTGAAATGCATGTTCGTTTAATAAAAAGTCTAATGCTTGAACAACTTTTGAAAGAGAGAAGTAGAAGACTTTAATAAACTTAAAAGACTAAGCAATTTCATTATGCTTGCCAAAGTTAGTCCAGCATATACTATTAGATGTTCCCAGACGTGGTAAATTCATCTGTTTGGTTGCAGATAAAACACTATGTTTGGAGTAAAAGTACAAGCAGGGTGTCGTCTACAAACCCAAAATGTGGCTGCGCTATGTAGACGACACCTTCGTCATATGGCCACACAGTGAAGATGAATTACTAGGGTTTCTTAATCATATAAACAACATAGAAGAATCGATTAAATTCACTATGGAGATCGAGAACAAAAACCAGATCCCCTTCCTTGATGTCCTAATAAAAAAACATACAAATGGTACGATCTCAACAACAGTATATAAGAAACCTACTCACACAGGACAATATCTTCACCATGATTCCAATCATCCACACAACGTCAAGGTATGTGTAGCTAAATGCCTATACGACAGAACGTACAATACCTGCTCAAGTGAAAGTGATAGAAAAAAAGAACTTGAAAATGTAACAAACACACTTAAAGAAAACGGATATACAGAAAGAACGTTGTCAAAGGCTAAAAGAGAAAAAACCACACCAGAACAACGACCCCACGTGGGCACTACAGTAATACCGTACGTCAAAGGCCTATCAGAAAAACTCAGAACAATAGGCAACAAGTACGGAATTAGAACGGCAATAAAGACAACCAACACCATCAGGTCTGCATTAACAAAAACTAAACCTGACAACGAAAACCAAAGAACTAAAGACTGTATATACGAAATACCATGTGAATGTGGAAGAAAATACATTGGAGAAACAGGCAGACCCCTACATATCAGGATCAAAGAACACCAAAAATTGGTCCGCTTAGGAGAAACTGAAAAATCTCGTCTAGCTCAACATGCCTGGGAAGAAGGACATAATATCGCATGGCAAAATGCAATAGTCCTAGAAAAGGAGGACAATCAAACAAAAAGAAAACTCAAAGAAACAGCATATATGGCCACAACACCTGATGCCATCAGTACACCAAGCCTTGAGATTAATAGCGTCTGGCTACCGATACTCAAAGATAACTTAAACAATCGCAGACAAACGGGCACATAAAGACAAACAAACTTCCGAAATTGCGTAGAACCTCTGTACGGAAACTGCGTCGAACCGCGTAAGGCCTATCGGAATCTCAGGGAACATTCCGGTTCCACAATGACCGACTGCACTATCGCACAACCGGTCAAATGTCATGAAATCCCCACACTTGCACGAAAGGTGAGTTTTGACATTCTCACTTATATAGGGGGACACATAGTGCGAAAATACAACTGTACATCGATACTCAGTCGGAGAGAATATATCCACTAGTATACTTCGGTACAAGCGTTTGTTTTTTCTGTGTTACTTGTCTCGATTCTAGCGAACTTATCAATGAGTAAACTAGAGACGAACAGCTCTTTTCAGAGCTACCCTGAAGACGGTGATAGAGAGTTCACCGAAACGTCGGATTATTATCATCCAATAGACGATGGAAACAGCCCAAACAATCGTTCAAATATTTTCTATGATTTTTAACTGAGTTAATAAGATGGTATAAGAATGCGTCACAGCGGATTTGATTAGTGCGCGGGCAGCTACTTTTGACATCAGTTATAAAATCTCAGAGCATTGACAATTTTGACAGAGTGGGGACAATGCATACAACATATGCTTTAGCTCTCCAATTATACCGTAGACGACAACTCTTAATTTCGTATTCGAAATAGCAAGACACAATGCGCACCTAGTATAAAATACAGATAAATGCTTCGCTGCAATTCCAAATGTTTGGTTTGCAGGAAATGTAGTGTTCGACGACTCTCGGTAGTAGCCTTTAGGAGATGCGAGTAGTATTTAATAAGAGAATGTAACTTTTTTATAGTTGTGTAAAATAAAACCTGTATTCTTCATACAAATATAAAAATGAAAACACTGAAATTCTGGGAAAAAGTAGTAAACTATTAACTCCAATTTAAATATTCAAATAATGTACCGTATTTTTGACAATATGCCAACCTGTAATAAAACTCTTGCCGGATGTTAGTAATCATTTGAGGCATTATTGTAGAAAAAGAGTTTATTATGTTAACATACAGTTCATTTACATTACGTACTCTTTCATGAGAAGCATCATAAACTTTTTGTGTAATGTATCCATATAAAAGGAAGTCGTTGGGCTCTTTTCAAAAATAGTTAAAATATCTTAAAAACCGTCTTCCGTCGGTATGGAAAACATAACAGTAACTTGCGTTTATTTACTTCACACCATCGCAATATTCAAGAATATACAGGGTATTATATTTAAATTTTAGTAATGTCGAGGTGTAACTTTATGAGTAAATTAATAGGGACCGTATTCCTAGAAGGAATGAACAAAGAAAGAAAAATGCGTTTTATTACTATTATTTTATCCACATTAACATGTTTATCTATTTTTAAATCGTTACCGCAAGGAAACATTTTTATCTTTATTTGGCACACTATTAACAATTTTACTGACAACTGTTTGATATATTTTTCGCTGGTTATCTACATATATGCTAAACGGCACACAGAGTGATAACATCTTAAGGTGGTAAGTGTTCAGAAAATAAATGAGCATCTGACTATATGTATTACTTCCAAAGATATGGCAATATTGATAGGTAATAATTTTCTGGAAAAATATAATAATAAAAGGTATTACCAAATACCTATCGTTACAACAGATGTGCCTATGTATCTGTCAAAGTGTATTATAATATATTATTAGATGAGCATCCTTTGGATTAGCAACAACTAACAGGATTTCATTAAATTTTGTATATAATACAACAGTTTTCATATGCGGTATACATAAACAAAAGTTAGCCTTTCCGTACGATTCAAGTACTGTGCGCACCTGAGAAGCAAAACGTAAATATAATGTGATAGTTATCCTATGCATGTGATGGATTCCCGTGCTTATATATTCTTTGGTTTGTTTGTTGTAGTATTTATCTAACATTTTCTAATGTAAATCTGTCTAATGCAGTTTTGAACCGGTGCCTGCTCTTCTTCAAAGTCTTTCACACTGAACTCTCAAATAGCAAGGGAACTGCTAATGCTGCCTCTGTACTATTTGTATAAGATATTTAATTTAATAACATCCTCTCCAGATCCAAAAAATCAAACGCAATTATGTCAGAATGGTCAATAACCTTAAATATCTCGAAATTTATGATAGATAAGTAAAGGGAATGCTAACTGGTATTAATGGAGATTGAGAGTAGGAAATCTAAAATTAAATAGCTTGCAGCTCTTTTCCTTGTCAGATGGCATTAAAAGGCATATGAGTTCTACTTAATTAAGGCTTAGTTAAGGAGATTTAAGATCCATTTAGCCTTTTATTTCTCAATGAAGATGGCCTGTCTATATGTGGGATATCTGAGTGATGGATTGCTCTTGAAGTGAGGCTCAGTGTTGGCCTAGGATTACTGGGACATCTCGAGGATTCATTATGTCCTTACGCGGGGTGGGTGATGAAACGGTTTTCCTGGCCAATACCGTTGCGTTTTCGCTCCGAGTGGGGACTCCTAGATCTCTGTGGATTTGGGAGTTATTGACATACCAAGGTGCCACGACGACTCTGTAAAGCACTTAGTTTTTCAGGAGATTCAAGTGCTTGGCTGTAGACAGACAGACACTGGACCAGATTAGGGCTGCGTAGATAAGAATTGGCCGGAGAAACTCCATGTAGATCAGAAGTTTGATCTTAAGGTTCAGAGAGTTTCTCTAGCAAAGAAGTGCAAAGCAGATCTCGCCGGCAGGAACTTGAAGCCAACGCTTATGAAATGGTAAGCAAAGACGAACTAAGTAACGAGGATAACACCCATATGTCCTACGTGCGACCTCCAGAGTAGTTTTTTATGTATCATTGAAATGGTGGTAAGGGGAGTGTTGAGCTTCCTCGAGCAGCAAATTACTATGGCGAATCGATTGAGAGTCTGCATTTACGAACCTATTCTACGATCTCGTTGACTGAATGCTGAAGACCATTACAGACAATCATCGAAGATTTTTTAATCTCAATTTTACATACAACCGCTTCTTTTAACTCAAAACACAGAACAAATACGGAAATAACTACATTATTACTAATAACAACCGACAACTAGCACATGTCTTAGTGCTTATAAGCTTTCTAGGTTTATACATATGTATGTGTATTATCGATTACATCATGGCGGAAACAGCCGCAGGGTAATCATTAAATAGAATAGAATATTTGATAGGAAATTCAGGATTTACAATTTCTTTTATATACCCAGTACAATTGATTTATTTGTTACATACATGCATAAAAAGTACTCACTATAATACATATGCGATAAAATTCTTCGTATTATGCTACAGTTGATGGATTTACAACCCAATTCTATTCTACTTATATTTGACGGCCCACCGCGCCATAAATAAAACAAATTAAATACTGTGCAACATTCATCACAAGAGAACCCCGCAAATTTAGCACATAAATAAACAAAAATGTTTCATATTAAATATTCGGTCTTCTCCTGTTTTGTCATTTTAAACGTCGTAATATTTTTTTTACATTAGAAATCCTTCACATCGGTAAGTGGCCGTAGTTGTAATAAAATTCCTTCTTATTAAAAAAGTTTCCTTCAGCTATAATTGAATTTCTGCGATTCCTTGTCTTGAACTTTACTGTTATTGTTTTTATTTGTTTTAGTATTGGTATTGTTCGACAAGCAGTTTGGACGTGAAGCCAACAGTACAACGCTATTTCAGTTCAAATTTTTACAATTTAATGAAATTTACAAAAAGTATTTGACAAGTTAAGGGTGGGATTATATGACGAAGTTATGTATATCTCGTTGAATGCGAGAAAAGTTTCGGTTAAACACAGATATAAAAATAACATGTGTTATTCGATTAAATATTGAACTAAAGTTCACTAAATTTGCATTCGCTGCACTACCGGTTCCTGAAACTGATTCGACTGGGAATCTGCATGGCGGCTACGTATACGTCGGTAACGGCGAACTTGTGTCCATGTTGATAATTCTTTGTTCTCCCGTCTTCCTCAACTTTATCGTTTTCATTCAGATGGATCTATACATTTTCAAAACGAAAAATAGGAAACATTTATAATTAATTCAATATAGAAGGTACGATTCTAAAAAAATACACATTGAAAATGGATTTACATCAAGTAAAGACCGACTCAATCCAAGACTTACCATAATCTTTTTTAATTTCAAGAATCGTCATATGTACTTATTACATATATAATTTACTACCTCAGGTGATGAAAAATGATTAAATTTATAAAAATGAATGTAATTCTGGATGTTTTCTTGCAGACAACATCAGCAATGCGATTTATTTGTTAACAGTATTGTAAATTTTGCTTTATATATCTGGATAAAGAATATAAACAATATATTCATAATGTAATTCTTATTTCAATAAATATGAATTATATTATAAATTCGTATTGTTTTATGTAGTTTCTCTAAAATTAATAACGGTTGCAGAAGAACACTTTAAACTATAGTTTAAATCGGTCGATAACCGCAGTAGTTAGGTTCAATTCTCTGCGAGGACGGTGACATTTTTCTTCGATCTGCTATTCGCTATTGGGACCAAAGTGATTAGCAGCGCGGTAGTATAAAGGGGATATACTTCTGTCACAAGACCATTTGAACACAATTACATACACAAAAAAAGCACAGCAAGAGTTGCATGATAGTCACACAAACGGTACAGCTTAGGAAGTCAGTGCAACTAGTAGTTACCACATATATCAAAAGAGGAAAGAAAACAGTAAATATTGAATAATGCTAAATTTTATTGATTATGTTAAGTTTTTCCGATTTTTCACTTACTTAATACTAAGTAACACTCCTTCCTGTTAACAATGTTTGCCAAAATAAGTACTACTAAATAAATGGAATATTGGAAAATATTTGTAGTTTTTTTCAGATTTGAATTTGATTTAAAGTTTCGTGCCTCTTCGTTTAAGTTGTCCTCAATTCAACACGACTCCAGAGGTGGTGTGTTGTCCTCACTGACAGAACTTCCCCTCCACCTGTGTCTTTTCTATAGTTTATCTGATGGTATGGTTTAAATAAAAGACAGATGTTAAAATTTAACATATTTTTGAGAACCGCTATAAGAAAATGTTTAGCATTCAAATGTATAGGTCTTCTTTTATTTATAGAAATGTGGTTATTGCTATTCTTGGCATAATTAAAAAGGATACATAAACAGGCTATTGTATACCGGTTCCCCATATACGGTAGCCATTTATCAGGAAAACGTTATGTTACAGTAGGTTATCGTTGACGAACTAGTGAAGTTATCAAAACCGTTGCCATAATACAGACGTGTCAGTGTAACTGTATCTTTACTAATTAACTATGTGGGGCCTTATTCGTAAGTTAGGACAAAAAGGATTTGTCAAACAATAAATTTATTTAAATTGCAACCACATACCTCTCACACAAGAAGGAACAATACGTCGACTTTGTGAGGTTGATTGTTTTGCTAAACAAATACATGTGACGATTTTGGAATAATTATTTTTCAACAGAAACTATTTTACTAACACAATGGAAATATTTCCAGAATTAAGATACTTTACCTTAGCTCACTATTTACAATGGTAAGAGAATGCGTGTGCCACTTCTCTTCAATAACCTAGTTACGTCGAATACATTGTATAAACTAACCGTTGGTATTGTTTTCATGAACAATTGTACCCTGGTATATATTAAATTACAGTAGAGTATAATAGGGATTTACCGTTAATTCACAAGTGTTAAGTAATACATACATGTAAATCTGTCGCAAAAGAAAGAATATTAATCAGTCGCCCTATTTTTATTATTTTTTTCCTAAAATTAAATCATTCTATATGTGTAGACTAATTTTCTCTGTGCGGTTTTACATTTTCTTCAGATTTTGCATACATTATTAAATCGAAAGTGACCGTAACACAAGAAGTCTATATTCGTTAATGCTACTACGTTTTAGTATTATTTTCAAACTTTTCAACATAACCTAAAAAGTTTGTTCAACGACTTTAACTCACCTACACAGAAAGGAATAAATTACGATTTTTTCCTATACAGTAATCCCTCTATTTACGCGGGTAATTGGTTCCATACAAATAGCGCGTAAATGGAAATCGCGTAAATGGAACTTGTGTGAATGCGAATGAACCTGAATGTTTAAATACACACATACCTAACTTTTAGGAAGATAGGGTGTTATTCGTGCACATGTTGCAAACACTACGCGCGGAATCATCACAAACCGCCATCTGGCGTTCAATATAACATTTATATTAAATTAAAATTAAGAAAATTTCAACCGCGTTAAAGTGAATTCGCGTAAATGGAGATCGCGTAGATGGAGGGATTACTGTATTTGGCATCTCACTAGATGGCTCAACAATAATCGACCGATATATCATATACATGTATCATTTGCCTTGATACCCCTTTTCCATAGTTGAAATCTCCAAATAACTGCGAGTTTTCCAAGCGGATGCATTAGTCTCATAAACTTTTCATCATGCATTAGTGGTTGGATTTGTAGACCCACAAATATTCCTTGATTCGACGAGTATTATCCATCGCTTTGAAGAAATTCCCAATTAGTCCTAGTTTGATACATAACGGATGTAGATACACTTTTTTAAAGTTACGCAATTGGTATGCTATGTTTCACATTTTTCTGTCCAAATATGAATGATTCACATTCAGGCCATTTTTCTCTAAAGTAGTGTTTTTTTTCGGTTCGTAGTGTCCCATTCATATAGAAAACAATTGCCGTAGCAAGTATAGCCACGGTGTAGACCAAGAATAACTGCAATTTAGAATTCATAATATGCTTAAACAACATGTTGGAGTATATTTCGACGCCAAGAACGACTCTCTACATTGTGTAGTTATTTTAGTATGGCACTTTAATTCTTCGAAATTTTGAAGAACCATAACTTAATTTTTTCAGATACATAATGTTCTGGAGAGTTTTGCATCGGCGAATTTTATAGTGTGGAACTGGGTATTATTTATGTTAAAAAAAATTAAAATAGCGAAAAGCTTCCGATTGTAGAGAAATATCCAATACATATTTGAAAACGCGATAGGTATCTGGATTAAGTACAACCGTTGGGGCTCGCGAGGCAAAACATCACGTTGACCATAGTTATTGTCGTTAGTTACCACAATTATTTTTAGTGCTGCAAGGTAAAAGTTTCCATCAGGATTTCTTTAGAAATTCAGCATACATAATCGTATGTACAAACTAAAGCAAAGGATGTCAGATACGTTGTGGTAGAAAATTATTGAATAAATACAATAATATTATTAATCACCATAACAAATTAAAAATTCTAACACGAAATATCTAATGGATCGTCCACTATTATGTGTAATAAGTTCAAGCATTTTTTCAAAAGCCATTCATACAACATTAATCTAGATTCGGATACGTAAGCATAGGAGATCCTAGAATCTCAACATTTTGCTAGTCAATTCATTATTATTGTGCTGTAACTATAGAGAATTCTTTAATACCCCAAAAGCATGGTGGCACGGAGGCTGTCAATATTACAGTAATATAAAACGCTCGAAATTAGCGGAAAAGTACACGATGTCGCTACCACCGTTTTGTCTTTCAGTCTGTTTGTGCAAACGACTCAATAACTGATTGCATGAAGAATCTAATGTGAAAGATACTTATGATAATAGGCGTGGTACATCCTCTCTTATACTGTTTCTATTCTGTATGTGAATCTTGTACTATTTTACTTCACGACTGCAATTTCTCAATACCGGTTGATCTGCATCTAGAAATTTAGAACTATTCAATTACATGTTGACAGGTTTAATAGATAAGGTTAGCTTAACTTACAATTAGCCAAGCAAAACCATTGTCAGGGTACGTATAGCTTTATTAATTCTAGTGACAATTGCAACTGTCTTGTAAATGCAATGTGTATCTTTAATTTGTGTGGAATAGCTTTGTGATGTAACCAGTAACATAATGGTGTTCATACAAACATACAAAGAACCATTATATGAAAGATTCGCCGTTTGGTGTTACTGCTGAAGCTATACTGTTTGCTGATGATACTACGTTGAGTAGCTAGAGTATGGTTAACAGTTGACTGATACTTTAGGGACAACTATGCTACATTAGTTGTCCCTAAAGTATCAGTAGGTAACTAATGTAGCATTACAATCGAGTTCTTGGTTTGACGCAAATTGCTTATTTTTAAAAGCAATAAAACAACAATTTATTCCAAAAAGCGTAGTTCCAAAAGTACAAGTACCTAATAAGTCGGATTTAACTCCATGCCAGTAGTCCTTTGCGACCATCGTTAATAAAAGGATATCTGACATCGATTCTGTCAAATATAGTGTTGTATTATGTGAAATTAATATTAGGTGCATACCTTTTATTAGTGCGGTCAATTTGGAAACTCTTACTTATTAGATTGCTATATAAATGAATTTTTAAATTTACTTTATTGCAAAATGTAAGAGAATGAAGTTTGTGCAATCACAAAAACCTTTATTTTCCAAAATTTACAACGACTATAAGAAACAACTCAGATCACATCTAATCAAATACAATACTATTATTTATTAGTTTGTACCGCTTATTTTTTTCTAGTTTCTATCAGCGTATGTTTTGCGTCTACTATAATACAAGACAAATCTTTCGTATAGGGATACATTTAATCTATTCTATTAAGTGCTTACTTTGTACTAAGATAAAATACCAAAGACGAATAATATCATCGGAAAACAGTAGACTTGTACATATCATGGTGTTAAACAAGTGATTATCCTTTAGCTGTTAATAAGAGAGGTGACTTTTTGTCCAGCGGAGTCATTGTGGGACGGAGGAACTCCGACACTCCGCGTTGGACGAAATTATAACCGAATAGTAAAATGAAATATTCTCTCATAATAGCTTTCTCGAATTCAATTACTCTAAGGTGTAGGCTCACATTTGATTCTGCCAAAATTGTACCCATATAAGACAAGTCATAAATTACTCGCATTGTAACAGAATTGTAATAGAATGTGTTGTAGTTATCGAAACAGATTAATTGACTTATTGTTGTATTTTTCATTTCTGTATGCCTTATTCTGTAGTTGTCTGGCATAAATACTATAAAGTACACTTATTCAATATTTATAATGAATTTTAAGTAAAAACAATGACATTCACATTGAGCTGTGTAATAAATTGATTATTTCAGAGAATTATTAAAAAAGTATTGAAAAAATTATTAAATGAATAGTTGGTTGTTGCCCTGTTTCCGCCAGTTATGCCAGTATGTAGCTTCCTGAAATCGCTTGCAACGTTTGCTCATACCAAGAGCATACGTTTACTAGAATAGCTGTTTCTTTGTATATAATATCATATAAAGGACATGAACATTTTTCTAGCTAATATCTATGACAACAGAAATGAGCTGAAAGAGAATGTCGACAGAAAATAGTAAAAAGGCACTTATACGAGATCGTAAACAAATAAAAAACTTTTGTTAGGAAATTCTCTTGAGTGTTCTAATCTAATCCAATAGGTGCACGCTAGATGTATTCCATTTAGCGGAGAAGTACAAAAACATCGTAAAATCAATGATCGTTTATTCAGAGCTTGGCAAAGGACTTTTCTTATACAACTAGAAAGATTTTTGTTCTCCGTTTGTGCAAACTACTTTACGATAGTGAATAAATATCTCAATGGTCGATACTTTTATTAAGGCCGATTCAGTACCATATAAACTTATATCTTCGTACTTAACTGGTAGATCTAATTACGTTTTTTATAATGGATACAAGTCAGTGGAATTCTGCACTTCATCAGGTATGCCTCAGGGGTCAAACCTTGGTCCACTCCTATTCACACTATACATCAACGACTTAACATGCTCTGTGCTTGCGTATGCCGATGACTTAAAGATCTATAGTCCTATAAAAATCTGAAATGATGTCATCTATCTTCAAACTAACTTGAATTTTTTAACAGATTGTCATAAATTCGATTTAAAACTAAATATTAATAAATGTTGCTAGTAAGTAAATCACATTTAATCGGTATACTTTCTGGACAGCAATATATTGTCGACTCAGCGATATTAAAGACCTTGGAGTGTATTTTGTCTCTCGGCTTAACTTCTCTAACCATATACACTTGATGTGTATGTCTGCTTCTAGAACACTGGGTTTTTTATGCGTTGTTGCAAGTTCTTCGGTAAAATACAGGTTATGAATACATTAAGGTATATTTTAGTCTGATTGGTAGCAATCCTGGTATTTATGGTTAACGTGGCATATATTATGATTTCTTGTTGGAAACTCATGACATTTAGGCCTTGAGTTATCGTCAGCAACTACATGGTGCAAGATTGACATGGAAATTAGCTAATAGATGGCTTGATTACCCCTATCTCCTTTCATGTCTTAACTTCTTTATCCCTAGAATCTCTTCTTGCTGCCCACCTTCTTGCTCCCTTTTTCAAGAACCAACATTTGTCAAAGATCTCCTCTGGTGACGATGTGTAGAACAACTAATCTTTATTATAATGATATATCCTTTAATTCACTATATCCATTATAACTTTCTTTTTGTAATATATATTTTCACTTGTATGAACTGTTGTACATATGTATTTGTCTGTCCTATAATGACGCAATCAGCGAAGAAAATTCCCCGTTCAGCAATTCGGCTTTCATAGCGGCTTGTCGGCCGATTTTCAGCTTCTGTACGCAATATTCCTGAATTGTGCGTCTGCGTTTGGCTCGGTGTGGCATAATGGATCCGATCTTTCAGACGCATGCATGTGGAAGCACAGCATTAACGCTTCTAAGTACGAAGTGAAACGGTTTCCGAGGAAGCGCAATCCTCTTCCATACACTATTGCTACTGAGGATGACAGACTGGAATGGAAGCCCAGTATTAAATATCTGGGAAAACAGACTGGTTAAAGGCTAACGTTCAGACAGCATTTCACCACGTTTGCTGCGAGCGAGAGCTGTCTTGGCTCCCCTACTGTGCTGGAAAAGTTCTCTGAATTTCAAAATCAAGCTTTTGGTCCACACGTCCTTTCTCCGGCCGATTCTCACTTACGGTGCCTCAATGTTACAGACCAACCGCCTCAACGTTCTTTAAAACCATTGTAGCACCCTGGTACATCAACAATGTTCAGATACATCGTGACCTGTCCTTCCGCGCGCTAACTGAGCACGCCATGGTGTTAAGTAGATGAACACCCCGGAGGGTATCTCGGTCAAAGAATCTGCTCATATAGCACCTAGGAGAGCTGGATTTCGGTAGACCTCCGCCCAGTGTCAGGAGAAGGCGTGTCCTCGAAGCGAACACTTGATACTAAGCCCAGAACCTGCCATCTTTAGAAGCTCCACGTACTAACCGCAACCACAGATCTTCTGATCTATGGTTGTGGAATGCCCCCTTCTACAATACGATGAAAAAGACCTTGTACCTGAAACTTATATTGAGGCTTGTCTCACTGTCTGCTATACACATTTTGTGTATTAAATATGTAATTAATATTTATGGACTTTATTACCTGAAGGCTACTGTTTAAACAGTCGTTCAATCGCAAAAGGAAATAACTATGTATATACAGGAACTACTTCCAAACAGACAAATTTTTACGGATGATCAGGAATCTATCCATCTATACAATTTTGATGAGGCTAGTACCATTATGATTGTACCAGTCCTTTTATTAAATATTCTGACCGATCTAGAACAAAACAGCGACCCATATTTTTGAATTTATACTGATACTGAAAGCTACATTGGTATACAAGTTCTTGAAATGGCTAAAGAGAACGAAGTGGCCGTCCTATTTATTTTGCTATCTACAACTACTGTATATACAAAATTTGCTACTCTTGACTCCATAACAAGCTAACTAAAGCATCAGTTAGCAAAAGAAACAGAAAACCTAGGAAGAAAGGTTGTACCATTGGAGTACCTGCTATCACTGGAAAAGTACAATTAATTAGGAAAGTGAATTGCACGATATGCCAGAAGAAGAACCAAAGTTTGCTTAGTTAAAATTTCTGATCGAATTCAGTTACCGCCCTACACAGAAAAGGCGTTAATAATCATGTAGGCGAAAACAGGATTAGTATTGAATCTGAATAAATTTGTAGCAGACCTAGGTCTTTTATCATCTCATTGATAAAAGCCCTAGGTCTTAAATGGACATAGGAAATATCGTACTTAAGAGTATCCGAAAAACTCTGGAGGGTGTTTCGTCTTTTCCATTGGCGATATCTTTTTTGTGTACGAAAATGAATTAATTGTTTTGATTTCTTCCGTTAAACAAACAACAAAACTACTATCTGGACTGCGAAAGTTCTATATATTATTTTATTACTATCATTACTATAACGTTCAATGAAAATAATGCCTACTCTTCAATTAATTTCGAAAAATTAAATGAAAAATTGAAAATTTGTGTTATACCAACAATTGCTCTTTCTTTGAGATATATTTTATAGTTCTCAGCAGTTCTATATACTCTTAAAAAATGTTATTTAAAAAAGTAAAAGCGTAATTGTTTTCTGTACAATAAGAAACTGCTACCTTTATCAGACTGGCACTGCAAATGACAGTATCTAAATCAACAACACTCTCTTGTAGTTTGTTATCCTCATTACTAAAATACACTCGGTCAAGTTTCACCTGTCTCATAATATGCCAGGTTTTACTGTTCCAGTTTCAAAGGAAATTGTCCTTTCTACAAAATATGAAGGTACGAAAGGAAAGCCCGTATCCACACGAAACTGTGTCGCTAAATTCGGCGTATATCGTAGGGATAGTACTTGTCGAAGCCAACTATTTCTCCTATCATTTTATGAGAAAACCTTGTCTGCGGTATATTTGTACTACATTCGAAATTGAAAACGGGCAACACAAATAATTGAGGTTCCATTTAGACTTTTTCTTTCTGTAAGATATGTCTAATTCTAAATTTCGTCTAAGCTATTACTATATACTCGTATTATTGAATTACATTTGATTTGCTATGCATAGCAGGATCAAGGATGAATTTGAAGAACATTAAGTTCTCTAGCAGTTTTAATGTTCTTCCAATTTTACATGTTTATTGATCATATTTAGGAAACTATTGTATAGGAGGGATATAGGGGGCAAAATATCTCATGAGAGTTGGAATTCAAAAACTGTTCATACCGAACTAAAAAACTTTTAAACCAGTAATGAACGATGCATCAAGTAAGACATAGGGTCAGTATGCCGAATATGAGACCCCTTTTGGTTTTTCATCGTTATATAGCTAGGTAAGTAAGAAATTACAATGTCAACATGATATTCTTTTAATGCATATATTTTACTACACATAGCAATGACAAAAATCGAAAAAAACTAAGTAGGTTACCTTGTATTAATTATAAACACAAGTGTTACATTTTAGGCGTCTGAAAAAAAGTGGTCCTATTATGAGACCCCTATTTTTTATAGCCCATTTCACGATTCCTTACTGCCTTTACAGCTCGCATCATCATTACAGCATCCCACTTCTTGCGTTTCGTTTCGAGAGGCATCTAAGATCACAAAAAAAACATGCTTTTTATACAATGAAAACTAATATGCCTAATATGAGACCGTATCTCATATTAGACTTAGTTCAGGGTCTCATATTGGGCACGACCACGTTGTTATATACTCCAGCGAATTCTTTAGGTTAGCATTAAAGTTAACTTAAAAACAAAGTAGTATATTTACACGTCACATTTATAGCTGTCTATCTAATATTTACGTTTTAAACAAAGTCTTACCTTGAAAGTGAAAACAGCCGGTAAAAATGTTGATGTAAAAAAGTAGGCAAGCACAAAATTCGAAGAAAAATCACTGCACCTTTGTTTGCACTTAAAAACACTCGACTGACTCACTGATTACCAATGATGCTATAAACGATTGTTTTACGCTATAGTCACCAGGCGGCAGCACTTTCTACGTCCTGTAGGTTGGGGTCTCATATTAGGCAGGGGTCTCATATTCGGCATACTGACCCTACATTTTGGACGATTTGGCAAATTTGCTGAATATTGATATTTTTACAATATTTGCTTGAATTTACATAAAGTTGAAGCTACTAATGAAACTTAATCTACAAAATGTTGCTTGTTAAATAAACTTGATTTGATTGGGGGTATAAAATATAACTACGGTTTTTTTGAAACTTCACGAAACTACATAAAAATGTTAAATCATGCTCTAGGGAAAGTTTTATTAACTAATGAAATTTAATATGCGGTATATATTCCTTAGCTTATATCATTCAAATAGTTTTGCGTTTAGGAGGGTATATATTATCGTTATTGTTAAAGAAGATTGTATATAACGAATAATGTGTTGTGATAGTTGCAATTTTAATGTAGAATGTTACACGCACGCGTATCTTATAAATTAAGTCGGAGTAAATTAAAATCCTTGTCACTGATTCAGTTCACATCATCCTTCTTTTCCTTTTTTTTCAATATCCAGGTCAGAATTTATTTTACAGATATATAAGCCAGTGTATACATCTTATTTTAACTAGAATCTTTCACTGTTAAAATATTGGAAAGGAGAGAGAATTTCATAACTTTAACTTTATAAAATGTAGTTTATTAAAAGTATCTAGAAAAGATAGGAACCTGCTGAGCATTAGAAGAAAAATATTTCCAAATTTCCAATACCTGACAGAGATGTCTTAAGCAATTGTTCGCAATTTCGTTTGGGCCATTCTTGCAAAACGTGACCAATAGGAAATCTGAGTGTGAAAACTTACTTTAGTGCCGCATACGTGGTTCAAATTGTTTCCTGATCTTATATCACAGTAGTTAATGAGTTAAACCTTCTAAATTATTACTACAAAATTACTTCTTTTGTTTTAATTTATTCACGAAACCTTCTATTCCCCAGTCGATTCTACATGAAAATAACAAGATCGACATTTTCTGGATAAAAAATGTAGAATGTTTTCATTTCAACTTGATTTCTTAAATAATTAGATGAAATTTAAAATCTGATAGCCTCTAGCACTCAATTTTTTTAAACAAATGAAATAATTAAAAAATAGCTGTAGTAGTCTTAGATTTGTTTCAGTAATACCAATCAATAAAAAAAAGTAATTCTATTTGAAATAAAGTTTCTAGGTGGTGTAAGCTGTAGAAGCATAAATCTCCAACTCTTACAAGTTGACAGCACGTAGGATAAAATTATTACTTACATTTACGTACTTGCACTCTTTCAAGCGAATTTCATCGTTACGTACTCTGTATATATTTGTGAATAGTATGACAGAAATCATCGAAATGTGGAATAAAATAATACATACTACACACTTACAAACTCGCCAAACTCTCGGTCAAATATAAAACATAATTTTGATATTCTTATGCTTGTAAAAGAACAAAAATAAATAAAAAAAATCAATTTTTTGCAACATTCGACACAAAAATGGTATAATGCGGTGATTTACTTTTCTTATATCAACTGTCCTTTGTAGTCTCAACTACTTATAATTCAAAACGTAACCACCTTAGCTAGAAAGAACTGCATATGAATCTGAAATAGCTAGCAGTGCTTGATATTTTCAATTTCAAAACACCTGACATAATGCAATAGGTATGGCCAATATGGATTAGAAACATTGAAGCATTATTTAATATCACCGAAGATTTGTATCGCATTAATTGTTAGGATAGGTTACTTTGGTATCTTATGCGCACTGCCTAAATGCTTCTTTTCGTTAAAAGCTGAATTACTCGAACACTGTTAAATTTTGTTGTGGCGTTACATAAGTGGTAACGGTGTTCATTTTTTGTATGAAAACAGCGACTATCTACAAACAAATACATATATATACTCGTATTATAGCGGAATAGAATAAATTTGTGACAATCAATACATTGCTTTGTCTAACTTCTATTTCGTATATTCTGTGCAACTGGAGTTCGGAACTTTGTAACACACTTTTTGCCAAAAATATTAATATTAAACAATGAGTATGCAAATCTAAGAAATAACAGAATGATGTTTCACATAGCGGCAAGATTATTTTGTATCGAATGACAGAGTAATTAAAATCGTTGCGTTAGTTATCGTATAAATAAGCAAACCAACAATGGAAGGTTCTCTCGTGAAGTATTAAACCTTAACAAATACTGTGTGTCGTATTATCTAGAGAGATATTTGCAGAACGGAAGTCATGGTAGGATTAATTAAAAGTTAATAATTTATGCCTTAGCATCCCTCAATAGCTTGCGCCAATTATAGAGGGCATCATCTGGTCATGAGTTATTATTATGCCTGCGGCTGTAGACCGACTTACGATGTTGCTTTTCCGCATATGTTATGGAATTTGGGAAACTACAGAAAACTAAATTCAGAAAGGAAGTAGCAGAAAGTTCTAAACCGGTATAGCCGGAATATGAAACAAATCGCTAGCCCACCTATAATGCTTTAGAACTTAATAAATTATGTTCTATAACAAAGGAGTTATAGGAATTAGTAAATAATTTTAGTAAGACAAAATGGAAATCGGATTGAATATAAAGTGATTCCATTAACCCGAATTTGAACGGCATATAAGCCAGTATCACTCACTAGAACTACATATTTTTAATTTAATTTTGAGTCTGTACGTAAATATCTAGTAGTTTCGTCGATAGGATCTTTGTGATCTTACCCCCGCCACCTTTTAGGCAAGAAAATCAAGTTGCTACCAATAGATATCTTTAAAACCATTACCTATATTCAAAACATATAATGTATTTCCTAACCATCTTTTTATTATTATTTTTCCAGAATAGGTAGTTAAGATAAAAGCAAAGGTTGAAGTAAAAATCATGAAAGAACCACTAGTGCTTCCCGGCGACGAAAAGTACGATAAAAGATATGCGTACACAGTGTCCTCAAAATATGATTATGACTTATTGTTGGTTGATGTACTTAACGAAAATACCAAAGGAGCGTTTATAGTAAATCTGGAAATAATAGTGCAATAAAACAATATATTACGTTGAGCAGATAGTATGAACTACTTGGTATTGGTGCAGTACAGGGTCAAAACTTATAAAAGTATCTGTAAAATGCATCCGCAATATCTGTGGATCCAAACATATTTCTATTTCAATATAATAACATTTGTTTGTTACATTTATAGCTGTTATCACGGTTGCTGTAGTTAATATTTTCCACACTTCTTTGGCAAGAATCCAGCGAGTGCCCTTTACCCAATATGCTATCACTAAACATATAATCTCCAAACTGCCAGAAATCTTTGGTAGATATCTATCTTGAATTTCAAAAAATAATCTTAGTGGGGGTTGAAATTGGCAATCGCGTGAGTTGTATCATCTGCTCATATGGGTGAGGTAATATGTGAAATATTATATTAAAGCTTGATAAAGCAGCTTGTGGTAAGCTCATATTACATATCACATACACATTACTTGATAGAGTATTTTTATTAAACAGAATAGCTTTCATAAAACAGACATTGTTCTCTGACATACCTACCTATATGAAAAATTTCAATTGTTTCCCAAAAATACAATGTAAGCTGCTTTACAAGAATATTTATTTCAACTCGTTTGTTTGTTTTCCCCAATATAAATTTAATTGGAAATATCGCGGAATATACTGCACGTAGTACATATGTATACTTGATGTTGCCTGTATTGAATCAGACTTGGTTTGAAAAGGCTTTACTGTTTTACATTTTCCGCGTTTCATGTAAATAGAAGACTATTTATGACATGACTTAGATTCAATATAGTTTGTTTTGTGAGGTTATTTCAAATATAAGCATTCTGTAGGAATAGGTAAAACAGAAATCTATGGAGATTTTCTTGTATACATGAGTGCCATCCGGAGAACTTAAATCTATTTCATGTATGAGTCAATTGCAAACATAAAGTACCTAAGCCATCCTAAAACTAAATTTAAACTGTGTAACTATAATCTATCATACATTTCATACAATGTTCGTACAAAAGCTGACAAATTGATCTGTATTCCTTTTCCGAAAATTATTTGACAATTTATAGAGAATATTTTACATTTAAAAAAGCATGATAATTTATTCATCTGTGTGTGATGGAATATTAAACTACAGATCAATTCACTCACGTAGGCTATTTCACAAGAAAGGAGGCGAGATTTTTGTGAGCCATCAAGATCCCAACTTCTTTTACGTCAATATACAAATAAAATGCAAAGGCACAAATGATTAATAAACAGATACATATATGTTTTCGTGTACAACGCACGGATTTTTACGTTATATTCTCCAGTTAGTTAAAAAACTATTTAAACAATTAATTATATAAATTCTTATTACTACAATAGAATGTCATCGTACTATAATTTTAATCATCATTTGGATGACTTGGTTTTAATTGTTTCTTGCTGACTGTTTGAAAAAGGCCAGAACGTAGCAAATGTAGCTAATAACAATTGATTAAAGAACCGTAATTTGTTCAATTTGGCATTTGTTTATACTTTAAACAAATGACCTTGGCATTTATGATGGCTTGGCCTCTCAGGAACATACTTTCAGCGAGATTTTTAGCATAACTTACGGGAAACACACGCCAAATCGTTCGAATCACCCTTGAAACACACGTTCTGCGATGGGATCTGCGTCGAGAGATTGGGAGGACCAATCCATGGCTACAATGTCGTTCCGATGCTTCGCGTCATTTTTCTGTTGAAAGATCCAATTTTTTTTAATCGAGTTCAAACTTCGTTTTGATTGACTTCAAATTTTGAACACCTTGACCGAATCCAGATTTTACTTGAAGAGATCTGAGTATCCAAATCCATGCGCTGAATAAAATTGGTACTACTTCCTAACCAGACACGCTTCACCCGAAACAACTCTGGAACAGAGAATTCGTTCAAGAAATCTGCCTTATGAATCTCCTTTTTCGTCCAACTCAGACGCTTCTCCATACGGCTTACATCATGCAGGGGTTTCGAACTCGTAGAGCGATATAATAATTATGCTTTGTTGAAACATTGTTGGTTGGTTGTATTGAGACTAATATGGATTTCCTTATTAGCAAGTTTGACCTTGGCTTTACGCAGGTACAGAGTGGGATGACTCCTGAACAACTGTGCAATCACTTTTCACACCCTTTACCATTTCTCAACGAATTTCTTTGAGTTTTTAATCACTGGCAGAGAGGGCATATGACAATTTTGGCAGAAGAACAAGAAGACAACCTTAAATCACTTTGCGTACGCGAAACTTATTTTCATAATCGTTTCAAGTGACACTGTAATTAATTATTAATACCCCCACTGAAAATTAATCGCACTGAAAAAACAAAAAATAAAAATACCTTCTAATTTAATCCTCGCATCCTTTCTTGCAGAACAGACTGTGGACCAGAAATTGCAATACCAATTTCAGAAATGTTGCGTAGCAATTAGTCAAAATTTTGAAACCACACGTTAGGTTCTGTAACTTATGTCGTGATTGCACTAATTTCAACAAGTATTTTTTGTAATTCATGTGATTTTCTTAATTTAGGAGCGTACGTTTCCTTCAATTTCTAAGAAGCGGCTTTATTATTTCAGAGAACCGGCTTTTCAATTGCAATGATTGCTAATCCTGTAAAATATACTCCCTTTACTACTGGCAGATCTTGTCGACGTTCGTATTGGAATGTTTGGTATTCCCAAACAATGGTGGGGTTCAGACATGAAAAGTTATTACTTGAAAGTTTTAAACATAAGAGATAGGTTTTATTGTATGGTAAAGCGGTAATGTAGGAATTAGTAATGTATATGAAATAACGTTGTTTAGTGTCATTTTTTTTAGATAAATTTAGAATTCTTTTAGGAGTAAATGATAGCGTCTGAAAAATGTTGCTAGTTGTTAAGAAAATATGTGGTCGTCCACATTTCAGACTTAGTGTGAGTGGCGACGTACATCTCCTGGATAGCATCAATTCCTTTATATAACTTATATACTAAACGTGTAATATGCAATACTCGACTCCTGAAGATATGAAATTTGAAACAAAAAATAACGTTAGATATTTTAAGCAATGTAAGACGATGTATAGAAATTTTTTTAAGATTGTACACAGAAGGAGTTGATCATCAATTTGAGCTGTAACTGTAATCTTTATCATTAGCAGTGCATTAAAAGGTTTTATTCTTTTTACGAACACTCATATCAAACGCACATTTGGTATAGTAGAACTATTTATTCAATTTAGTTTAATGGAACGCATTAAAATTGAACGTTTTCGAAAATTTGTTTTCGAAATTAATTGTTTGATGTAATTTTAGTGATAGTTTGTAGTATACTTGACTTAACTCCATATTTTATTTTTAATTCTACTGCAATACGTTACTAATGTCAAAAGAACTTGCGGTAAATGTGGATCTTCCAAGTACCATAGTTTGAGAAAGGTTTTTTTGAGAAAGGTTTTTATTATGGAAAAATTCAGTACTATATTTCGACCTGTATATCCGACTGAAATCTTGAATTTATGTCTTTAAACGTTTACGCATTAGAGAACGGAAGAGTAGACGTTACTTGCCCTAAATATAAAGATCCATTCATCAACCATGAAAAGATAGTTTTTTATCATTTATGATGAGAATCGATAAAAACTAGCTTTCTATAAAACCCAATTTATCATTTGTGAGTGAAAATAACGTGGTCTGATAAATCTATGAAGGTTATTTTCCATATCCTGCTATTTAACTGATGTATAGAAGGAAACTGCGCAGCGTGGGAGTCGGGCGGAATTTAGTGAGAATTAAACTAGATATAACAAAACAATAATAAAGATGGAGTTGGTAAATAGGTTGAAACATAACTGGAGCAGTATACTACTAGTTAGGTTTAATTTACGGAACTTTAGATTACTGTTAGTTAGTGCAAATACTTTTGGCAATCTCTAGTCTAGTTCAGTCTCTATGATTGATAAAGAATAATTATCATGAGGATCTATAATCTTGTTTTTAGTAATTATCCGCTTTCGCGTTGCCACCATTTTTCTTCCAATATCCATGCCTTCGTTGGGCGTAAAATGCGGTGAGAGTTGAAATTCTAAAAGAGATTGTTTAAAGTAAAATAATGAGTTTGATAAAGTTTGTAAGTTACCAAATTGTTTCTGTTTCTGCATTCGTATATTTCGTGAAGTTGTTAACGATCGACTGTTGTTCACTTTAATTAAACCGAGGAAGACATATTTGATGAAGCCGTATAAGAGCTTTCGAATATTATTATGTTACAAGTCAAACAGATTCCTTGTAGTTTTGTATGAAATTGGTTTTTTATAGTTTTACGCTTAGAGGGAGACAGTGTATATACCGTATTGTACTTAATCAATTCAAACTTTTCCCTTAAAACGTCATTGGGAATGAATAAATCTCAGCTAACGTACTACGTGAAAACAGGACGTATTGTATTGGTAACATCAATCACTAACAATCAACTAACAATAGATTCAAATTAATGATTCTGGAAATTACTTCTTGCCACTGTACTACAACAACAATTATAGAAAAGAGTATTTTACATACATATTTTGTTATTGTTAAATATTAGTTTCTTCTAAGCGGAGAACATAGATTTGAATTATTATTGTTGTAAGGTTTCTTAAAAAGGTTACCAACCTAAATTTAATATTACTAATTTATTTTTAATTTAAGGCGCGTTATTTGAATAAAAAATTGAATTTTTCCTATTAAACCCTGTTTTTCAATGGTGTGTGTATGTGAAAGGAGTCCTGAATCCACCCGAATCCTGAGATAAGAGATCTCCAACCAACCATCTCACAAATCATCTTAATTAATTTTTTTATTAAACCAAAACCAGCTCAGAGCAATATGAAGCAACGTTCACTGCACCACTGATTACTTTTCAAGAATAAATTAGACAAAATCACCAATTAAAACACTGAATTGACTTTTACAAAGAAACTATAGGAGATAGCTATAGAGCACCTTAATAACATTTAAAAGAGAAATAAAATCAAAATCGAGGGACTATGTTAGATATAAGGTGCTCCATTTAAAATCAGCAAGTTATTGAGCATTAATAATACCCACAGTTAGAGGTAAGATTTTGACCATCCTGTATAATTTTTAAAAAGCATCTCTATTTTCGCATTAGAAGTAATGGTTGTGCTAATGAAACAATGCAACTTAAAACACATAAGTTAAATACGGTAGGTACTCAATCTAAATATTGATCTACATTTTCAAAAATTTTTAAATATATCAGAAACTGTTGAACCTATAGGTATAGGGAATATAACAGTAACTTGGCTTTATTTAGTCTGCATCATCGAAATATACAATAATATACATGGTGTTCCGTTTATATTTTGATAACTTTGATCTGTAACTTTCTTTTGAGACGCTCTGTATATTTTAAAACAATTTTAGAACGTGCTCCCAATGGACCTACACATGCTCCAGTAAAAATATTTTAAATATGTGTTCTATATCAACCGAGGCGAATGTGGTGCCGCGCCCTGTATAATCACATATTATTAGAGAGACAAGACATTTCTTATTACTTAATTAACTGCAATGTGGAAATGTAAAATGTGCTGCAAAAATCGGATTACTGTGAGTTTTCGGTAGAGTTTTGTAAAGTTTCAAAAAGGAGTGGAAAACATTTGGAATAAATAAGGCGTTGTAAACCATAGTTTTAACATGGTTTGAAGGTACACTTAGATATTTTTTCAAAGCTAATTTCAGTTGTAGTTAGATGAGGTATCATACTTGTTTAATAATTATTCATTATCTCCCTTCAAAATGTCTTTCTCCATTGAGACTTCTCCTGCTTTTAGAACTTTAATTACGGAGTGTAAATATATTCGCTCTAATCAATGTAACCAGGCTATCATGAGGCTTACCCAGACAAATAAATAGTTGTGTTTAACTCCATTCAACTCTATTCCAGTAATCACTCGTAACCATCCTTGTAAGAAGCCTCTGACCTGAGTTCAAGCATGTCGATGGGGTGATAATATACAGTATATATGTATTTCGTCCGGATGGCATTTCCTCCTTTAACCCATAAACTGAACTTAATATTGGAGGTAATTTTGTTTTGTAGTCTAAATCGAGATGTTGTGGGTTATTTAGAAAGCATTTCAATTTAGCTCGTTAGGGTATTTTATCAATATAATTTTCCTTTATGTAACAAGTTGATTGAACAATCAAAGCTACATGTCGACTAAAAAAACTCAATATAAATTTAGTTGCACACTCTTTACAATATTTTCAGACTTCGTGATTTTGCTGCAGATCTAGAAAGCTTCGTCTTACATCTTCAACGGCACTGCATGCAACGCATGCGGTATTACTCAAAATGTCTAGCTGTGTATTCCTCAACATCTGCGTCGCCTGAATTAGAAAATCTTTTTAAATATTGAAATCCATTTGTTTATTATTAATTCCATTCGATAACTTTCCTAGAACATTTCTTCTACCGAAGAAATGTATAGGACATTATGCTTCCTAGATCTAGACTACGAACTAGAATTGTTCCTAGTGTGTGTGGTTTTTTACATTTCGTGATTCTGTAAGAAACTTCATACGATACCTAGCAATGCGTTAGATGTAACAGAAGTAATTTCTTTGAACCTTTGGGTTTGTTTATTCAACTCATCTATCTATACATTTATCTATTTACATAAACATATTAGAATTAAATTTTTTGCGTCTCAATTTCTACTAGTCCGCACTTCCCTAAGGAGAGGCGCGCCTCCCACTTTGAAAATCACGGTTGTATGGAGAGCAAAGACTATAAAAAACATTCAAAGACATATGACTGACATGACTTTTATTCTTTCTACTCTCTACTTCACTGGATGATAAGCTCAGGTGAGATTAAATTAATTTTAAAAGTGCTACGTTAACATGGTAAAAAATAAGCAACCGTGCAGATCGAAACTGCTAAATCTACTTCAGTTAACTTGATGAAGAATGCCTTACCCGTATTTTGCGAAGAGATAGTACAAAATGGTCTAATATGGAATTTACTTAATGATTCAAACGAATATTTTGAAGGTAAACAATATTTTAATGGATAAAAAAGAAAGTATACCTTCCTGAAGTTTCATTTGCAAAAAAGTACTTCGCTATTGCTAATTTGTAGATTGGATTCCGTTAAGTTTATACAGCAAACGTGTTCATCGGCCACATTTGTATACGAGTGGAGGCTTTGCTAGGCAAGATAAACTTTAATTTTAGATTGTGAATTAATTATTGTTTTGTAAGTTTCGAATTTTTTCGATATACTGGAATGGAATTATTTTCTATTGACGTACTAAGCGGATATGCAGCAATATCTACAATGCCTCATTTTTACAGTATTTCAAAATAACTCTGTATCTATTCCACCTTAATGGAAATTTTAATTTATTTAAAAGCTTTAGTTAGGCTTAGATTATCTAGTTTTATTTGAATTACTTTAGGATATTTTTTATTGCTTTAAGTATGATATTCACATGATCTTATTTGATTGTTTCTTAAACTACTTTATTTCACTTGAGTTTAATTTTAGAGGCTTCTATAAGAGACGAGACCTGCGCATTTCTTGATATCAGAAAGATTTTCTATAGTTTTACTAAAGTCCACTTTAATGTTCATCTCCAACAGTGAGAGATTGATAAAAAAATTTCGTATGTAACTAACATTTCAGACCAGGACAAATCAAAAAAGTTCACTACTTTTTCAGCCACTAAGGCTAAATCTTTCCTGGACCTCAAAGAGATCTTAGCCCCAATATGGCCTTATTCATTGGCTGTCCTAGGTATCTGATCAATGGCCAAGGTAGACAGCAATTCCGATTCTGTTCTGAATATAGTAACACAGCGGGACACATTATATGCATCTGTGTGGCGTGGCCCAACACAGGTATCGCCACCTCGAATAGGTGCTTTTAGAACCGACTGCCATCAGAGCCATAGTCCCCAAACCTTTTCAGAAGTTTGGAGATCAGTTGGGATTAAATGACCAGTGCTATTCACAGTAGATCTTATTGCTCGCAGTGAAAGGAGAGAGCCAATGCCTGATTAACCTATCACAAATCTAATTAGAATGATTGTTTTGTTGATAGATATCGAGGTCGTTTGAATATTTAACTTTTCATTCATTTATTCCGTTGATAAGTAGAATCACTGCTAAGATTAGAGTACTGCATTTGAACTCCGTTTATACATATATGTATTTGTTTAAAACTCTGAGAATCCCCTTAAGCTACAGTCCCTATAATAATTAGAATAAAGTCAGTTAAAAATCTGCTTTATAAAGACTTCAGCTGGTACTAAGTTAATTAGAAGAAAGCATTCCATGATATTTATGTAATGCGGTGTGAAATGGTTATTTGATACTATGAGAAAGAGTATGAGCCTGAGGGTAGTAGGACGAAGTAAATTAGCTTACTAAAAGCGAAAAAGTTTCTGTAATCATTTAAAATCTAAACTGGGCAATTCAAGGGTAATTTAAAAGTTGAATGGAATCATTAGAACTTGGGACGATAACGAGGCCGAGAGAAAACGTAGATAAAGCGTGGATTTTAACTAAAATAGTATCAGTGATTTTGATATGTATACATACATATGTCTTCAAAAATATATAGTTCGCCCTTCATTTTGTATAAGTTTAAAAAATGGCCAACGTGAAAGCATGGTCGTGTGGATTTGTAAATTTTTGGAAGAAGAAAATCACTCACATAGACAATTTTATAGTAATAGTGGTCAACCGCTATTTTGAGCTGGTCTTTATTTCTGATGGATAGTTGAAGTACAAAACCCGATATACATACATATGTATGTACATCACAGAAACATGCAAATAAATGTATTTACTGCAACAAGATAAAATTAATAAATAAAATTAAGAATATCTTATCATCATCAGAAACATTATTTCATAACAAAATTAGCAAAACTTCTAATAATGTAAAAAGGGCAGTCACGAATGTTATAATTGCAAACTTCTGTGGCAAGTTTCACAAGTATAGCGTTTTTCAGAATGAGTCGTGCAAGCGAAATGATTACGTTTCTTATAAGTTACTGTATTTTTTTCCCTGTATGGCCACTAGAACAGCAAATCTGACAACTGCTTGCTTTGAAGCTGAATCTAAGTGTTTTTGACAAGTTTTGGCAACTTGTTACGATGTATTAACTCTATCCCCAGAATTATGTATCTATAAATTCCAAGCAGATTTTGCGATCTTTGGCCGATTCTTCTTGGTATTACTACATACAACTTAGTATCCTATCGATGGAAAATGTGTAAGCATTCAGCGCTATATCAACAAAAGTGAAAAATATAGATATGGGCCATCTCTTTGTCAGTGTTTTTGTTATTCTGCAGGCATCTGACCCATTGTACGTACAGTAAGCAATGATAATGGTTGGACAGTCCTGTCACAATATGATAACACCCAAGCCGCGCCGAAGATATCCGATGTATTAGATGCAATACTCCCTAACTTTCATTTAAGACCATACACCTACAGGTAAAATCGTAACGATAAGAGTTTCTACATTTCAGGGTGATTTAAAAGCTATTTACACATGCAAATTTACGGTTTAATATAATGCACACAAGGTCACTAATCTTTATGTGACTATTTCAATATTTTTAATTTAATTTGTCTTACGCTGTTGAAATGCATATACCATTATGTGCAATAGAACTGGAAAATAGCGGCAACAGCAACACATTTCTAATTAGTAGAACTCTAAAACTATAACAGTTAAAAATGAGTTCTCGTATAAAAAAATCCTTAATTTGAATCGCTCTTTCCATATTTGATATTCGGATCCGGATTGATGTATGTATTTTACCATCATATTGGAATACCCCTACGAAACTATCAAAGTCACGCAAACGACATATAGATACTATACGATACCTGTTTTCAATATTTTAATCATTCACTCAAGTAATCTTCATAAATAATACTTACTAAACTCGTAATTTATTCATTCTTATTTCTCCACGAGTCTAAAATTAAATCTTAATATTACGCTAATGATGTCTAGTTTATAATCATTCTTGATGACACTTGACTTATAATCTTTAATAAGAATTATAGAGGAAGCAGATAAATGAATTCTATTAGGATCTATTAGGATATATTAGAATAATTTGTTTAGTAATTTAATATTGTATTAACAATCAAATTTCCTTCGAAGCATTACAGTCTTATACGCCGAATATTTAAACCAAATTTATTAATCCATGAATACCATAAACTGTAAAGTAGGGATTAGACCACAATAAATATAAGCTATTGTATGCAAAACAAATTACTGTTTAATATTATCCTAATAATTAAATCTTGCTTGATGATCTGCACTGTGATCTCTTAACTGGAACTCAGATTCCAAATATTGAAATACATAATCCTAAATTTTAAGAATTGTTAATTTCAATGAGGAGTGTTTTTGTAACGAATTCTCAGAAAGTTCTTATTTTCTTAATATAAACTTATGTATAATGATTAGCTAAACCAATTATGAGCACCGTTTGAATATGTTTTAATTACGTTATTACATTAAAGCCAAAGAGGGGGCGAAAAATAATTTTTATATTGCCTTATTCGTTCTCAATATAAAAGCCTCTCGTCTTGAGAGTATTTAGTTTGCTGTAATCGTCGTAAAAATGCCCGCAACAACAATAGAAACGCGAGCAAAAATAGTTACCCTTTGGGAGCGTGATTTGTCCTACAGGCAAGTTGCTGCAGAAGTTGGTGTATCGGTAAGTATATAATCTATTTTTATTGTTCTATATGAATTCTTTGAGTGCATTGCACAGATACTATTTTATTCTATTTTTTGTACTTTAGTGTATTGGTGTTGGTTCATTGATGTTCTGGCTTGATGACTTAGCGTAAAACGGTTATTTGACTAATAAATAGAAATTGAAAGTCAGTGATATAAACACCAAAAAAACTTGATTCTAGAGTTTTCAAATCAAATGTACCTTACGCACACACATTAAATATTAATTGAAAGATAAATAAATGTTAAGTTGATTGTAACTACATTTCACTCATCATTAGATAACGTTTAGTCCTTCTATTAACAAACAAAATATGCCAACGAGTAGGTATTCATTTGTTTTATGATATCCCTCGTTGGTCTAAATTTTTAGTAACCGTTACTTCTGTGGAACTCTATAAAACTGTATCTTTTCTTTTTTTTCTCTAACTGTACTTCAACATAACGCTGGCGAACCGAAAACGAAGATGTAGCTCTACGAAATAAATCGAGGCCTGGACAACCACCCAAAATTAATCCAGAAGATGGTAATAGAATTTTGAACTACGTTCAACAAAATCCAGTCACCCATCATCCATTTTTTGTTTTTATTTATTTTTCCATAAGTAAACACTTTAATGAAAATTATCTGTATATAGCAGTGAAATAATTATATAAAAACCTATTTAACTCGAAAGATTTTTTTCTTATACTTCATATAACCAACACGTATAAAAAGAAGATGTAGATGTTTCTCCGGTTGACTGTACTATTAAATTTATTAGATTCAAAAATTTAGTTGCTTAACCACTGATGACATTAAAAAAAGGTTTTTTATATTGTTATACCCCTGGGAATTGAAAACACAATTTGTGGAATACCAAAAATGTGTGTTTCCAACTAAACTTCCTTCATATAATATATAATTTGTAATAATTTCTGATTAATTCTTTACGTACACAGAAAGAACTCTTTCGTATTCGGTAGTGATATATGAAAAAAGACAATACATGTATTTAAATCTGCTTTCAATATCACTATAAATTTCTATTATAACTTTTACTAAATACATATAACATTAATAATAATTCAATAATGATAGAATACATCAATACATATGATAATCTTATATTATTATTGTAACGTGACTACGACCCAAATATCAAATACGGAAAGAATGATTTTAATTAAAGTTCTTTTGTAAGAGAACTCTCCTCTAAATGCTACAGTTTTCCAGTTGTACCAATTAGAAGTGTGTTACTGTTGCCGATATTTGTCAACTCTATTGATACTGTAGGAGAATCTAAAATATTTAAATAGTCACATGAATATTAGTGACCTTGTGTGCATTATATTATACCGTATTTGCATGCTAAATGGGTTTTAAATCACCCTGCAATGTAGAAACTCTTGTCGTTACGATTTTACCTGTATGTGTACGGCCTTGAGCGAAAGCGAAGAGTTATTGCAAGGGTATCAATAGCTTCGGTATTTCTCGTATTATTATACTGTGACAGGACTGTCCAACCTTTAACGTTGCCTACTGTACATACATACCACACCTTTAGTTGTACTGCGTTGATTTTTGCGTCGGATTATCGGAAAGATAAAAAAATATGCACCCTTTTATATCATTATATAGGATCAGTTATGTTTAAAATGTTTGCGTTAATTTCAGCTCTTCCGAATAACTTTTATGTTTGTCCTATTATATTACATCTAAAAGGCAGTGTTAAGAAAAAAAGGGAGAGAAAATAAGTGGCAAAAGATAAGTTTATGTTCGATTTAATACCCTGCAGCCAACACATTATCTACAACTAAATAAGTCATTGATTAGGAGGTAAAATACGCCGAAATGTTAAACACTGTATCTGTGTTGGAGGATGTCAACATCAAATTTAATCCGGAAAGTTAAAAATGTTATCTTAAAAGAGTTAGATTACACTTGTTTATTTCCAATACTAGGATTCTGTTAAAGAAAACATGAAACTTCTGTTTTGATACGACTAATGCCTACTTTAGGTGCTTTTTCCGCAAAGCTTCGTAAATCAAATACTTAACAGATTTAGCTTCGTATTAACTGACGCAAACCGATTTTAAGCGGAGGACGCTACAAACTAAAAAGTGATGCAGAGTCGATTCACAATTAGGAAGCTTTGACGAATAGCGATAGATGTTAACATAGGGAGATTATCCTCTTCGTCTTCTTCTTTTCGACTTGCACCAGAGTCAGTTTCTATAATACTTAATTATACTTAATAGCGTTTTCTCTCCTGTAGTATTGAATACATAAATTGAAACTGTTATTTTCCGAAAAACAATCTTTTGAAGAAAAAACTGAGTAACACGTCTTAAAAATGTTCAACTCCAGCAGATATACACTTATATATTTATGGATAAGGGCGTGTCTACAGTCTTTCCAAATAATCCTAACTTCTCTCGGGGTAAAAATTGCTACTAAAAAAGTTTAATGAGTCCCCTTTCTAAGATAGCATTAACATTTTTGAGGATAGGAGTAACCGCCGTAGTACAACAATGCTATCAAATATAAGTGCAATATTAACACTCTTCATTCTATCACGTAGTTTTGACACCAGAATTTTCTAAGTGTTTATAAACATACTGTCAACATTTTGGTACAAGCCTTCTGCCAATGCAACTGGTGAATAAAATCTGAACAAGGTGAAATTGTCGTTTGTATTTTTTAGTGCTTCCTCTAATCTTTTTGCAATCGCTGTCGGTCCTATTGATACAGGTGTCATGTCTTTAAATTCAGCATAAACGACTACTTCCACTCCAAAAACATACACGGCTTTTACAATTGCCAAGGTTTTAGTGAAAATTCCATAATTTTCAGGCTTCACTTTCCTCGTAAAGACTTTGTACAGATATACATATTATTGCAAACACACGTGCCTAGAGAAAATTTAATAAACAATTTTATTTTGAAATTCATGGCAGGATTTATTACCCTTCACTTAAAAAAATAATCTATGCACCATAGAAAGTGATCGGGCCGATGACGGCATGCTTGCAATAAGAGTAACGCATTTACGAAAAACACATACCGAAACATCGTGTCTTTCTTGACATATCGCTGTATGGTTACTGTCACATTTGTCAGCCAATGTTGTGTGTTACATAGATGCTACTTCGTTCCATCTTTTATCTTAGTTTTGTTCATATTTTTTTTTTAGTATTGAACTATTTGTATTTTCTACAAAAAATATTTTCAATTATTATTTCACTAGTTTAACGTCATTCATGTCCATTACTACTTCTGAACTTGTAACTACAAACAAGGAGTCGACTTGACCCGCTCCAGATAGTAAATTCCTAGTTTCCTTCCATTACATTTAGGGATGCGTCTGTAAGTTTTAGTACGTTTCTAGCTCCTCCAGTCTGGACCTTCAAGGAAGGTAATGAGGTATCAAGTGGGTAGAAGAGGTTCTTTATGTGATATTGAAAGCTTCCACGGTCGGGTCTGAATTATGAGGGCTTCTACTAGTCATAGTGTTCTATAGTACTGTAATATAAGAGTAACCGAAGAAAGACGTCTGCATTACATGTAAAATTCCAGTTTGTGTAGAATGCACAAAGAGAGCATATATAGACTATACTTGAGAAACACATCATATTGATTTTTAGCGATGTTTTATATTTTTGAAATAGGGAGTCATTATGACCACACTTCTATGTCGGCATAACATAGAACATCACTTCATTTGCACATGTGTGGTTACGCACTAAGCTTAATTGTAAATGAATTCTATTTGTCTGTTTTGAATTAATAAGAGTAAACAAAGTTTAAATCCTCATTCAGTGTTACCACCGATAGCAAGGCGTTTCAAATCTAACTGCTGTAACTAATTGTAACCCTACTATACTATTTAATTTGGAGGATGTTAGCGATTTAGAATTATTTGACACGTTTAAGGCTGATGTGATATTCCATTACAGAAAAATGAGTATATATATATACAGCTTGTGGACAGGCCTTGAAGGCTTAGAGCTGTGTGACTCTTCTCCATTCCTTTCTGTTCTTTGCTACGTCTCTCCAGTTCCGGATATTCTTCTCTTTCAAATCTTCTTCTATTTCGTCCCTCCATCTTTTCCTTGGTCTACCACTTTTTCTACTTTTTCTTCCTTCCGGTTTCTTCCAAGCTATGTCTTTCACACTTCTGTCAGCCTTCATCCTTGCGAGGTGACCCAACCATTGCAGCCTTTTCTCCTTCACAATTTGTCCAATTGGTTTTTCTCCGAACAGTTCATACAATTCTGCATTCATTCTTCTTTCCCCTCCTAACTCCGTATTCTTTCTCCCAAAAATTCTTCTTAGTATTTTCCTCTCCTGTATGTCTAACTTCTGCCGATTTTTCTGATTCAGGATCCATGTCTCACAACCATATATTAGTGTTGGTCGTATGACTGTTTTATAAATTCTTATTTTCGTTGTTCTTGCCACTTCCTTTGATTTCAGCACTTTGTGAAGCCCTCGTAGACAGTTATTGCACTTTGCTATCCGCAGATCTATTTCTTTATCTTCTTCGCATTTATTCGTCATCAATACCCCTAAGTACATCTAGTCCTTCAAACTCGCATACATTGTTCGAATGCGTTTGTACTTGCAGATTTTGTTCCCTGTTGCTTATTGTACTGTTCTTCAGTTCCATAAATTTTGTTTCTTCAAAGTTCACTTCCAATCCAAAACTTTTGCCGTTCTAATCAATCGCTTTGTGATATTTTCCAGTTCTTTCCTGCTTCTTGCGATAGGTACCAAGTCATCGGCATATGCGAGGCATTGATAGCTTTTGTTAAATAGGGTCCCTTCGTGGTTAATTCCACTCTTCCTTATTATTTGTTCTAGCACCAAATTGAACAAGGTAGTCGACAGTAGGTCTCCTTGGCGAAGTCCTTTCTCCGTTGTGAAAGTTTTACTTTCTTTTCCTTTATATTTCACTACACTGCTTGTGTTTTGTAGCGTCATTCTTATAAGATTCACTAATTTGGATGATATTAGGAAGCTATTTAGTGCATTTATTAGTTCTGCTCTGTTTATGCTGTCGTATGCTCCCTTGAAATCTATGAAGAGCATTTTTGCAGGAATATTCTGCTCGTAACACACTGTTAAAATTTGTTTTAGCATAAACACGTGGTCGGTTGTTGATCTACCTTTTCTGAAACCTCCCTGGTAATCTCCTACCTCTCTTTCCGCGTATTCTTCCAGTCTGTGCTTTAATAGTATTGCAAATACTTTATATGTGACGTCCAGTAGCGATATGGCTCTATAGTTGTTACAGTCCATTTTGTCGCCTTTTTTGTGAATTGGTAAGATTATTGCCTTTCTCCAGTTTCCAGGCATAGATTCGGTTTTCCAGATTTCTTTAATTAATGTTGTTATCCACTTTTGTAAGTACTTCAGATTTTCTGCTGCTATACTATTTTCTCCTGGGCTTTTGTAATTCTTCAAATGGTGTATTATTGCTTCTATTTCTTCTACGGTGGGCTCTATCATGAGATTCTCTTCTTCTACCATTGTTAGTTCTTCTGCTGGCTGCTTTCCTGTTCCTTCTTTTAACGACTCCTCGAAATGCTCTTTCCATCTTTCAAATATCATTTCTTCGCTTCCAATTAATTTCCCATCTTTACTTTTGATATAGGGTGGCAAGTATTGGTATTCCTTCCTTATGCTTTTAACATCCTTGTAGAAATTTCTTATTTCTTTGTTAATATATTTTTCTTCCATTTCTTTTATCTGGTTATCCATATACTTTCTTCTTTTTTCTCTTAACATCTTTTTCACTCTTCTCCTTTGGATTTGATATTGTTGTTTATTCTGATCTGAGTTATTTTGTAATAGTGTTTTCCTCAAATTTTTCTTTATTCCTATTTCAACGTCGCATTCTTTATCCCACCACTTTTTATTTTTTGGTATTTTCTTTTCTGTTGCACTTCTTTTCGTAGCTGCTAATAAGGCTTCTTCGATGTATTTCCATCTCTCTTCTACAGCATTGCACCTGTTTTCATGTTTCTTATATATTTCTTCTACTTATCTACTAAATCAGGAATTAAAAGATAAGTACATAAAGGTCAAAAAATACATATATTAATTGTATTTCTTCTACTACAGTCCTATATTTCTTTGCTATTTCTGGGTCTTGCAGATCTTTTATATTGTACTTAATCTCATATTTTTTTCTTTCTACTGATTTCTGTCTTCGGTAGTTTCATCTTTATTCCCACAAGAAAGTGGTCGGAGTTAGTATCTGCCCCACGGTATGTTCTAACTTTACTTATGAATCTGCTTTTCTCTGTTTGTATTATCACATGGTCGATTTGGTTCGTTTCCATTGTGCCAGGAATCATCCATGTACCCTTATGTATTTCTTTCCTCTGGAAATATGTACTCATTATTTTCAAATCTTTTTCTATTGCCAGTGTAATTAGTCTAATGCCGTTTTCATTACTTTGCTGGTGTTTACTATTACCTCCTGTTATTTTTTTGGTACATTTCCTCGTTTCCCACCTTTGCATTCACGTCACATATCACTATTAATGTATTTCTGCGTGGTATACCGTCAATTTATTTTTCTAACAGCTCGTAATATATGTCTTTCTCTTCTTCTTCTTTATCTTCCGATCGTGCGTGGATGTTTATTATAAATATACATTTAGTTTTCTTCTTTATATGTAGTACGCACATTCGATCCGATATTTTTTCAAAATTCCTTATGTCTTGCTTGAATTCCTTGTTTACTATGAAGCCCACTCCCAAATATCCTTTAGTACTACCACCATTAAACAAAATATAATCGTCTATTTCCTGTATACTGCTTTCCTTTAAATGTGTTTCTTACAACGCTACTATATCCATCTTATATTTTTCCATTTCTTGTGTTAAACTTTTAACTGCCCCCTCTTCGTTTATACCCCTAAGGTTCCACGTGCCTAGATTTATTGTCGGAATTTTATCTCTTGTTCTATTTTCAGATTTTTCTGCTTGTTATTTTTTCCAATTTGATTCTTTCCATTTTCTTTCCTTCTAACTCCATCCAATGTACCTCCAATGTGTCTCTCTCCTCCACTTCCTCTTCTGTCTTCCCCATCCTGTCGTTCCATTTTGTTCTTTTTCCATCAATAACTACGAAGTTATATCCCAGTTTCACATTTCTTCCTTTTTTCTTCTCAATATCTCCATATATTCTCATTTGTTTCTGATTTTCTAGTTCTTTACCCGTGTAATCGCACTCTATATATACCTTATCTCCCTTCTTACGTTTCAACTTGTTTTTATTTTTGAGTATCTCCATTTTTTGCTTGAAACTCTTAACTTTAATAACATGGATTTTATTACTAATCATTGTCGTATTTGTAATATCCACCTCTATGTCCAGTTCTTTTTGTATGAAATTACCTATGTAAGTTTTAACTTCCTCTTCATCTTCATTTTCTATGGTAAGTCCCTTAACAATTAAGTTATTCTTCTTTTCCTGTTTTTGTACTCTTTCTAGGGTAATTTCCATGTTTTTTATTTGCTGTTTCATATCTATCATTTCCTTATTTATTCTCTCGTTTTCTTTAGTAAGAGCTTTTATTTGCTTTCTATCTTCCTTGTTTTCTTCTCTCATACCTTTTATCTCATTCACCATGCTTTCCATTAAGGCCTTCATTTCTTCCGTCTCTTTCGCTTTTCTTTTATTGTCTGCAAGAAGCTCTAACATCATTTCTTTCAATTCTCCGTCATCTTCGGTTTTCTCGTAGGGTTTGGGATTTCCGTCGGGCGTTCTGAACACCTTTTTGCTTTTCACGAACATTTTGCTCTCTGCGTCATATCTCTTCCGTTTTCCTTCTTAGTTATTCCCTTCACTATCCGACATTATATTTATTCTTTCAATTCTAAATCAGATTTATTTCCGAAACGCCTGTGCCGGCCCTGCTCTGTTGTCGCTAACTGTAGCACCGCGCTAGAAGTCGTAGGTCGGTCAACCCGTCGGACCCCGACCTCCACCGGTGTCTGCGTTCGTGTTTTTGTTACTATCTCAGCTGTTACTAGCGAACGAATTTTAAATATTAAATAGACTTACTTATTAGCGATTTTTCTTTTTTGGAATCCCTTTTTCCCATTCACTACACGTTTACACACCACGTGTTTCTTTGTCGTTGATTACAATGCTCGTAATCTCTCAGAAAAATTAGTACTTATTTCAAATTTACGTTTGACAATATTACTTGCTGAATTATGAACAGCCTGCATAAAATCTTGCATATGCTGTTGTACTATTTAAGATATACATTCTTGTATTTTTCTTCGTAAATACACAACTTTTTGTTTCTGAATGTAAGACCAAATATGAAATTTAATTGCGAACGATGGCAATTGTAATAAAATCGTAGATAACACAAAAGCAATTGAATTTAGAGGTAAGAATTCTTATTTTGGTGATAACGATGAATACCCTAAGTAAATACACACTGCAGTGTGGCGCAGATTAGTAAATTAATTTACATTTACGATTTTCTACCAAATGAAACTAATCCAATTTAATCATGTCTGGAAATTTATAGCTGTCAGTAGGCGTAAATTTTCTTTTGTCTTTAATTTAAGCAAAGCTGTTTAAGTCTAGCGGATCAAAATATCTGCGGCATAAAAGCGTTTCGACAAAATTACCTTCGTTATTTTGTTGTTTCTTAATACAGCTATGTTTATGGATAAGTACTTGGAGCTGAGTTATAATACATGTTTTTTTCTTGTTGCAGATAATTTCAGTTGTAAGAAAACCTGCAATGCGGACGCCTCGGAACATGTTTATCCTCAATTTAGCTGTTTCCGATTTTCTTCTATGTACAGTAACGATGCCTTTGACGCTAATGGAAATATTAACAAAGTATTGGCCTCTGGGAAATTACCTCATACTATGCAAAATGAAGAATGCACTTCAAGCAACGAGTATATTTGTGACGACAATTACTATAGCGGCAATAGCACTAGATCGGTACAGGGTAAGTTTTTTTTTACATTACAGATTAAAATCCTATACCTTAATGCATACTAATACACTGAAGAACCATGTAAAGATAATCCAATAACCAACCTAAAATAGCTAATCCCGTAATAGCGGACAAACAAAAACAAGCACTTAATAACAGTTTTGGAAAAGTAATGTGAACACGTTCCACTCACATAATTTCAAAGATCTATTGTAGTATCCGTCATGTTTTTGTTGCTAATTATGATTATACAAAGCAAAACAGTATATATGACTTTAGTAATTAATCCTATAGCTAAATATCCTTTGTTCTGTCTTATTTACGGTAATTAGAGGCATATAGTAGTAGTATATGGGCATTATAGGTAACAAAATCTCTCGAACGTCTGAAAGTATTAAAACATTTCGGTATGTATGTCGGTCCAAAGATACATAATACAAGTACGTAATGTAACTTAAAGACTGTGACGCCCTTATTTCTGGACAATTTGCGTTAAACCAAAAATTATGTCCGAAAGATTCAACATCAAAAGTAGGTACCAAAATATCTCTAAGCTTCTACAACTGTCCTCTGTTACTTAGCGTAAAACGAATCTGGCTGTCATGTAGCGATACTAATTTACTTATAAAGATGGGAGCGGATTACCTTTGTAAGAAAAATTGATGGTGACATCGGTTTAAAAATAGAATATCCCTATATTCGGCTACTTTGCAAATAGTAACGCTAAAATTGAGTTTCCAGTAAGCAACATTCCAGTTAGTATTGAGCGGATAGGTCTGGTTTCAGGGAAAAAAAGCAACTTGACAATTGCAATAAAGTTCCCAGCTAGATAAAAACGCAGCTCAGAGCAATAGTTTTTACTGGTAAAAAGAAGAATAAATGATCGCTGAGCGTAAAAAAATCAACGCTTAAAATCTAATAATATAATAGAGTTTTAAAAATTCGTACAGTTTTGCCATTGATCTAAATATACCCCAATAAAATGGTGTAATTAGTATAGTTACAAAATCGCGAATGTATGCCCAAGGGATCGTTTACAACATTCTGTTCACCAAATATGTATGTAAAGCAATTAATACAGAATACAAAATCTGCCCACGACATAGAATTAAATTTATTAAAACAAAAGAGCGACAAGTATTCTCAGATGATAAATGAACCTACAAAATTCTTGAAAGGATTTACCATATTAGGTTGATAAATAGTTTAATTTTAATAGTACTCTAATCCAAGCGGTCAACTGGTTGGCAATCGTTGACGACTCAAAAGCTAACAATAAAAATTGAAATCAAAAAATGTGAAACATGAGAATTTCTTAACATAACAAGAAAATAATTCTCGTAGGAGAGAGTAATACAGCTTTATCTTACTATTTGGTATTGATGATCACTAAAACAGGCATTATCTGACGATGAACTCCCAATCATCCCTACTACATTACAAAAATCATTATTTATACAAGTTGCCGAGTGATTTGTTATGCACGTAGCCACATAAAACATTTGTTCACAATTCAAGGAATTGAAAATATCTAAAAGTACAGTAGTCCTCTCAGTACTAGTATTAAAACCGATATTAAAATCACCGCAAGCCAATAGGATCGTAACCTGATTATACAGAATTTGTAGTAAATCGCTTAATCTATGTTTTAATTTATAAAACATCCAGAGCATTATAAAACATCCAGATGCATAGAAGTGTTTACTTGATGCAAGAATGTACATTATTAAATTATAATTAATATATTATTATAATTTGACACATATTAAATGTCAATTTCTTCCACTGAAGAAGTTATTTAACGAAAACATATTATTATATGTTATGGAATAAATTGGTATTTAATTATTTATTGTTTTATTGACCTCTAAGTGGAAATAAATCAGGAATTAAAAGATTATTAAATTATCCAGATCATTATAAAACATCCAGATGCATAGAAGTGTTTACTTGATGCAAGAATGTACATTTTCTTGAACATGTTAACTCCATGGAAGTAAGTATTTACTTCATATTAGAAAATATATTAAATAGAAATATTCACGTTGATTTGTCTGCAGTAAAAGATAATCTTGAAATAGCATTATAATCAAGTAAATATAACCATATAACCAGATAAATATCGTGTTCTAGATTGTTCTAAACAATGGTATTTGCGCTAAATATATATTTACTTGGGCTAAGAATGTATTTACTTAACTTTCCAAGAATTTGTGATTTTTCATTAAAGTAAATATTTTCTTGCGTATATACGAACGTGCGCCGTTTACTTGACTGAATAAACACTTACTTGAATCAAGAAAGTACTTCTATGTGTGTTACATATAAGTAACAATGCATTTTTACTTAAATGTAATTTAGTACAACAATATTCAGTACTTTTCAAATGGTGTAATAACCGGTACAATTCTGAATGCCTTTATATTATAATTTGCAAATATTGCAGTAGGTATCGCCACCCTTTTGGATACGCCGGTAGTTCCATCAGATGGGATTATAACCAGGAACAATTTTAGGCTGTTTCAGTTCTTGTACTAAAACTTCTATATCATACACTTTGTTCCACAAACTAATATTATTCAAGTGGGACACTCTATAGACTCGAGAAGTCTCACTCGCTACACATTCTGCGACTGTATTTTCCACAAATTGTAAAAAATGGTCGTCTTACATTGAGTTTCTATTAATTTCATTGTCATTCCAATTGTGCCGCATGTCCGATTGCAAGTAGGTATTATGTCTATATCGGGCTTCCTCACAATTTAATACAATAATTTCCTTCGCATCAGTGGATTAATCTCAATAGAATATTCTTTCAAGTATTGCTATGTTAGGGGATGAGTTCGGTATAATGGACGGCAGCGAAAAAAATTAAAAACAGGCTTTTACTCTTTTTTAATGTCTGAGCTTTCATAATATATTAATTACTTCATCAGAGACAAGCTACGAAAAATAATAATAAAATGACAAAGTAAAACAATGAGGTTAACAGAATACTTACAAGAGAGTACCATACTAAAAACAAGCATCAGAACAGAAAAAAAAGAAAACACAAGGACACATCACGTCCGGTATTGAAGTAAGTATTGTAAGTATTCTGTTAACCGCATTGTTTTACTTTGTTGTCATTTTATTATATTTTGAAGCTTGTCTCTGATGAAGTAATTAATATATTACGGAAGCTCAGACATTAAAAAAGAGTAAATGTCTGTTTTTTACTTTTTGGCTAACGTCCATTATACATAGCTCATCCTCTCCATTATACAGCCGTTAATCTCTACTCACTGCTATGCTATTTCTTTTTTCCTAAGTAAAGTCCATAATACGTGTACTATCTCGGAGGTAGAATGTTGTTAATAGTAAATAATTCCAAGTGGTTGTAGGATTTTCACATGTCATACAACTTGGAATTTGCATGTTCCGTCATAACATTAAGTTCCGGTTTGTCAAATCCAAAAGGCAAGGTACACACTGTACTGTTCGTATAGTTTATGATTTGCATTATTTTCGCGAATTTATCTAGAATGTTGCTAATATCTGTTCTATCATACCATGTCCTATATCATTGGCACCGCATTTTATAAGCACATCGTCATCTTTTCCAAAACGTCTTGTTTTTAAATTTAGATTGTCTATACCATTTTTCATGTCCTCATTGGCTTTTACACGACTGCCAATTTTAAAATTTACAGAAAGTGTATTTCCTCAATTTTTTTACGGTAATCTCTAACATGTCTCCTATAATTAAAATTTGATGTATCCTAGACACGCTTGAGTTATTTACGTATAAGTTACTTTGTTTCCGCTTTTAGTTAGTTTGCAATTTTCCGATACTTGTTAAGGTTTGTTTTTCTTTCTTTTCGAATTTTTAGCAATGTTACATATTGTTTTCGTAGTATGACAAATATTCATCGTCCGAATTATCCGGTATCGTACTTGAATTCAATGTCTCTTTAAGTCTCTGCGCTAAATCTCTTTCATAGCCGGTTTTTGCTAAACCTCTTGTATTAGTTTTTCCTTCTTAAGAGTGGCGATTTCGATTTTTACATATATTTTTATTAATTTATTGCAGCTAATCATTTTATTTTGATGTTGATAATAGGTATTGGTTTATTACAAAAAATTATATGCACTAGTAATCTATATATATATAAAAGAGATAGCCGTTATTAGTTACTACGCTTATAACTCAAGAACGCCTGGACCGATTTCGATGATTCGCACCAATTCTGGTCTCCGGCCAAACAAGAAGAGTACCCAAGGAAATTCCCAAAATATCCCCGAAAAATAAATTATCACGAAAATTCATTTTGTATGGAGTGATTTTACGACTCCATCTTTATGATAGATGACGTTGATGTTTACGTTACGTTATGACAATTTTTTTTACGGGCGGTACGGGACGTGGGGGACACGGGGGTGGTACGGGACGGGCGGGACACAATACTTTTCTAGGCAGAACGAAGTCTGCTGGGCCAGCTAGTATCAGCTAAAAAACACACTTTATATTAGCAGTTCCACTCCCAATTTTTAGAACACTCTAATCGCAAAACATAACTTCACCGTCGCATGAACACTAACATGTAAAGACGAAAGATACAAACCAAACAATGAGATAACTTCATCAAAGAGAGTACAACCGAATACTTAATAAGCTTAGCAGATCAATTATAAAATCAATTGAACAGAATTAGAAAGGGTACAGCCAACTGAAGACTTTCGAAACCTATCCTATGATATGGAGAAGCATATGGAAAAATCTTAACAAACAAGACACAATGACCTAGAGACGCCTCTCTTTTACGTAAATACCGCACTGAAACGTATAATAAATAACCTGCTGGGCATGCCTGAATGCATTAACCAAAACATACACTATAATATAGTAGCTCACCACCTAAATAGTAAATTATTTGACAAGAAGATTTTCAAGTATTTCAATTCTTGAGAGAGGATCTAGGAGAAGAAAGAGTTAGATCTTTAATAAGCGCATGTAGACGCCAACTTTGCGTTAAAAAAAAATCGCATTGCGTTATAAGAAAAAATGTTGTTCTTACAAAAGCTCGTGCATATACAGAGCGATTTTTCCTTTCATTTTCTTTTGTTACTTTGTCAGAAAAATCCTATAGCTCCCGTAATTGATTTCACATCTTCGTTCAATTAAATCAAATCAGTGAAACATTTCTTTCGACGTATCATTTCGATTTTCAGTAATAAAATGTGCCACAAAGGATAAATACATAGAATGTCAAAGTTCTAAATGATTTCCAATTGCTTTTGATGGTCTTGGGATTTCTGTAGCGGATCAGTAGCGAAAAATTAATTTTATGTTTAGCTACCTCCAGCGATCTTTCAGCATAATTAAAACAAAAACGAAAGCGACTAAAATGTGTTTCAATAAAAGCAGCTGAAACCCGGGGTTTGTCGTTCAGATTTATTTGAGAAAAATTTCCGAGACGAAATTAAATTCGTCCAATTTATTGAAGTGTAATAAAAGCTAATGTGCACAGTAATCTTTTCGTGAGGGAATTTCAGGAACAAAGGAAATTACAGTAATATACTGAAGTAGTTTGCAGGAAACTACTAAGGTAACTCACAATTTTGACCAATTAGGGCGTGACAAGTGTAAATTATTCAGTTGACGAACAAAAAACACTGTTAATTATGTGAGAATTAAAAGAAATAAAACAAAGTGGACAATAATTCTGTCTAATAACGCTCAGGAGAAAGGGATTTACTATCGCAGTGTCAAAACTGCTTTCACTGCGTCGTAAATGAATGTTGAAATAAAAATGTTCTACTAAATGTGGTAATCATCGTTTATGGGATCTTTAGAGCTGATTCGGTTTGGTTTCTTTATAGCTAACACTAACAACGCAATTTGTGTTTGTATCCATGCCATTTATAGGAAAAGATATCTTTCATAATTTATGTATTACTAATTCTACGATATTTATTACTATAATAAAGGTCTTCTCATTTATTCCATTTTTGCGACACAGTTCAAAGTTATAAAAAGTATTGTAAAGCTTATATTCGACACACTACGACGGCGACGAAATTATAGACACAAAAGGAATGTTATGAGTATAACTCTCGTATTATATTTCAGTTAATTTTGATATTAATGCTAATATCAATGTTAGCTAATGGCTGCTCCATACAGCATTTACAATATAGTTGCAATTATACTATATATCTATAATATAAACAAATAAATGGTTGCTATCTAAAAACTTAGTTCGGAAGTTAAAACTCGATAAAACCTATTAATAGGGTCAACTAAGCTACATACCTATAGCTGATATTGCACAAACATTAACAAGAATTTTGTTAGTAATTCAAAGTATTTTCAATGTAGAACCATCCCTCGGATACGAGCTTGTTGCTGCTTTGACCTAGAAAACAAACTCCAACTGCTGCATCAAGTCAATCAAACCATTATCTCCACAATCACGAATTTTCGCGGAGTTATTCAGTTATTACGTATTTCATTTCTTGCGAGCAAATCACGTAGTTGCTCAGGTTTCCCACGTGTACAGTCTTAAGAAATGAGTGCCGCTGTTTTTTTTTGCAAAAAAGCAATAACTAGTCTTTCCCTAAGTGAAGAATGGAATTTTAAAAACCGTTATTGCACTTCTTCCAGTGTTAACTGATGAAAGATATAGTAGAGTAACCACACCGGTGAGTCGTATTCTAGACAGGTTATCACAAAGATAAAAGTATAGATTCTTTATCCTGTTCGTATCTCTGAAAGATTTATTGTTCCACATAATAGAACAAAGTCGTTTAGCTGTTGTCAAGGCAAGCTGTTCAACATATTCAATAGCTCGCCAAGATCTTTAAGCAATTCTGCAGCCTACAGAATTTTCTCGTTGACGGGATTTGTTTTGTGAGTGAAGGTTACACTTCTACACTTGCCAATGGTCAGTTTCTGTTTGTTGCCTTCGCGCAGGTAGTGACCTAGTCAATATACTGCGGAACTAAGACAACATCCTCTCGGTTGATGACGGTGGTATATATTTTTACATCGTCAGCATATATCAATACGCGGCAGTTAATGTCCACCAAGATCTCGTTATTGTACATTATAAATAGTAGCGGATCGAGAATCCAAGCTTGATCTTTTCGGGACCCCTAATATCAATAGCAACTTATGAGATCGGAAACCATTATAAAATACATGATTTGAACGTCCAGCTAGGTATGAAGTCATCAGTGTAATGAGGTGTACAGAGAAACCATAAACGTCTAGTTTTTTGAAGAATGATATGATAAATAGTATAAAAGACACTGAAAAATCTGTGTATACCACATCAACTTAGCGCTACGTAGCAAATACAGGGTCCGGCACTGAAACTTTCTTTTTTCAAACATAAAAATAAAAGTATACATAGTACATTTTAAGATTCTCCTTTATTAGCATTATGCACTAACATGGGAAGTTTGATGTTAAATAGTTTTAAAAAGAATATTTGGCAAGTGTCCACCGTTGCTATTGATGCATTGTTGTAGCCGTTTTCTGAAGTGCAAGTGGACTCTCTCCAACATATCAACCGGTATGTTGGGTATTTCATCGCGAATATTGTTTTGTTTCCACAGTTGTAGGACGGCTGTTATTGACTTTCGATTTGAGGTAGCCGCATAAAAAAACACATTGGACTAATTCTGGCGAGCGTGTGGGCCACAAAATGTCACCTTTGATGGAGATAAGTCGCCTTGGAAAATTCCCACTCAAAACACGCATTGAATTTCATGATGTGTGGGCAGTCCCCCCATCCTGCAGAAACCATACTTCGCCAACAGCAATATTTTGAAGAGCTGTCACAAAGAAATTGCCAATCATGGCCACATAACGCTCTGAATTTACCGTTACCGTGCGATTGTCCTCATGTGGCCCAATAATCCATACACTTGATATCGCAGCACAAACTGTTAGCCGGTCCGAATGAACAGGTCTCTCATGAACTTCCCTAGGATTGATACCATTCCAATAACGCATATTTTGTTTGTTAACACACGCTAAGATGTGAAAATGTGCCTCATCACTGAATCACACAATTGCGTCAGGAGACAAATTCTGAAAGAGCGTCTCGTACGCTGTTTATCGTGAAACAAAATCGCGTTCGGAAAGTTGTTGTGCGACTACCATTTTATATGGATGAAAGTGAAGGTTATCATGACGAGTTCGGCGACTGGAGCGATCTGACAACCCCAGAGTAGCCGCATTTTTTGAAGCAGAGCGCCTAGGAGATTGCAAAACCGAATCTCGTACTGCCTCGATGTTTGCAGGTGTTCTAACGATGCGTGCTGCTCCTGGTCTCTGGTCTGGAACACATTTCCAACTGCCCTAAAAGCTTCCACCCACGATAAGATGGATCCCCGGGCAGGAACAGTACCTCGAGGAGGTACCGTAAACGAAACGCCCGCTGCACCACGACGATCGACTAGCCTCGTGAAAAGTAGGTTTCTACTGCAAACGCGCGTTGCTCTCTCACCCAAAGAATTTTGATTTGATGACGTTTGACAAACAAACTCCCAGATCAACGTTCTCGGACAAAAACACTATCGCGTCACAACTAGTTCCAATAGTGCTACTACGTCTAATTGAAAAAAGGAAGTTTCAATGCCGGACCCTGTATTTTACTTTATTGGACAATTATAGTTATATTAGTTATTGTTGACCTCCATGGCATGATTCCCTACTGGTGTTTTGAAGTTTAGTAATAATTTTACATTGTGGAAGATGTTGATATATAACCTGCTCATAAATTTTTGTAAAGTTCATCAGTAATAATGATATAAGCCTCTAGTTCGGCAGCACTGCGTCTACTTTTTTAACTAATTATAGCTTTTACAGCTCAGGTAATTTAGAAGTAGATATTGACAAATTAATTATCAAACTGAATGGCTTAACAATAGATAGACTAAATCTGGTGTCTTTTATAGTTAGTCTCTTTTAGTATAACAGATCGTCAGTTATTTGGTACTGGAACCTGGAATTTTCGTTCTCTATTTCTTTCCCTTGATGTAAGAAATCGAAAAATATATTACGACCATCTTAATTTATGAACAAACGCAGGTATAACTCCTTTAGATCAATTAAGTATCAAAAGTCATTATCACGTCTTTTATCAAACATTGTAATTTGAAAGTATTATTGAGACAATTATTATTGAGCACAAAGGTGTATAATGTATGTATATGTAAGCACATCATGTACAAATATGACTTCCAAGGAACACCCTCAATACTCATATTCATATCTAGATTAAACTTTGAAAGCTATAAGAACCACACAAACATTTTCAGCTACAGAATCACGTGGGTTCAGGACACGGATCCCTCTAAAATAAAATTTTTGTTTAGTATATCGGGGCAATAACAAATATGAAATTTCTTCAGTAACGTACTGTGAAATGTGTTATGTAATCTAAATAAAAAATAAATAACAGAGATTAAGACTATTTAACATATTTTAAATTATATCTTAACAAAAATTAATATTATTTATTAATTTGTCTGGAGAGGTACGGGCGATTCTGCAACAAAAGAAAATTCTGTGGTTCCTTGACGAAGGTATACGCTTTTAATCGTTACAATTTCATCAAAATCTGAATATGACAATTCTCCCTGTGCTCTTATAAGTAAATAGTATTTCTATTCAACATAATATGCTACTTTCACTTATTGCAAAAGTAACAAGTTAAATCAAACATTTGTTTTTCATTCGTTGTGTGAATATAGTTCCAAACGTTCCTCTCTTCTTATTTATTTAGGACGTTATATTTAAACATAGGCAACTGAAGTATTCAATTTATAATACTCACAGGAAGTTACACATTCGGAAAGAAAATCTTAAATGTTAAACTTAACAGAAAGAATTATAAGATATTACATACTTGTTGATGGCAAAGTATAGTAGAATGTGGTATAAGACCAAAGATGCGATTCACTAAACACTTCAACCCACTAAACACCAAAAACTTTTAACTAAAATTCGACGTGTTTTTAAGACGATAATAAAATCTACAAGACGGAACTAACTATTACACTTACAAAATACTTCAAAGTGAAATAATTTCAAGTTCAAGCCTGTTATCGTTAATGCAAATACATGAGACATTTCAAATTGCAGTCAATATATTCAGGCAACCTAACGTTGTTTTGACAAGGCATTCGAAAGCAGCGAATTGTTGCCAGATAAACTTTGATGACACACTGACAAAGATATGTAGTAAATTAGATTACAAGTGGAGTACATCGTAGCAAAACCTATGGCAGCTATAGTGATAACCATCGCGTTCAGTTAGAAATACCATTTTGTTTCTGGAAATATACTGTTACATTTTTGTGGAATAAACCACAAAATTATAGTTAAGAAAGTATTACAACAACTATGGTAAAGATAATACTACGATATTGTAATAAAAAAAAAATACAATAAGAGTGCATATTTTATATGAAAAACGTTAAAATTAACCCCGTGAACATTTAAACAGCATCAGGAGAAAATTTTACTTGTAGATCTATTTTAAAATTTCTCTAATCGAAGCGTAGTAAATTCTAAATATATTTACCTTTATATGAATTATTATTGTTAGCACTGTACTGTTAAATAAGACACATCACAGTAATAATCAATTTAATGGGAAAGGAATGTCATGAACTTTATCAGTACAATAACACATGAACGGTTGTAGTTTTCCAGAACATTCAAGTCTGGATTTCTTGCAGAACATAGTAGTGACCTAGTGTTATATGAAATGATATATGTACAGTATGTATATTAAGTGATGTCTTCCTTTTTGAAGAGCATATCAAACTTTTTTCCGCTCACCCCGTTTCGGTGGATATCGTGGGGTCGAGATATTCTTAATACCAAACTATATATCTCTGGGCGTTTACGAAAACGACCGAACCGGCATGAGCGGAAGAATGTTTGATAAGCGCTTCAAAGGGGAAGTCATTACTTAATACACAAGCTGTACATCTATTTGAACATAACTCTATGGTTGCAGGGATATGCACCATACAGTAAGCGCATGTTGATAAACTCAGAGAAAGTATCGTGTTCCATTCAACAAAGAAATTATTTCGGATAAATATTTTTAACGCAATAATTTGACAGATAGTAACAGATGCCTGACACTGAACGTAAGTAAAACCTATTACGTAAAACCGTTTGCTTGGAGGAGGAGTAATTTTCCGAAATAAGTATTAAAAGAAGATTGTTATTTTCTTTATCTTCTATATTCTATCCAAGTTTGTCAGTAATTTTAAAGACCACTTTATATATAATGCACGAAACTAATATCAGTTATATTGAGAAAAATGTAGCGGTAGAAGACGCAATAGATTCGTAGTAAAGGGCATTATGGTACCCTACGTCCCAAATATTGATTATGAAGCAAACTCTCACAAGTAATACGAACAAGTTTTTAATAATTGCCTATTTTGGTAGATTTTACGAATATACCATGCAGCATCTATGAATATGCTATAGTAGAAAGACGTAAATATTTCGATTGCAATGTTGTAGAACCCCACCAAGTATTAATACTTAAAATTACATTTATACGAAATTCATTTAAGGAAACTTGTATCATCCAGCTGTCGCCCATTTCGTAAATAGCACTCCTTCAAACGATGCTTAAGATTTTCCATTACTTTTGTGCATAATTCAGGAGTAACGGCTTCAATCTCTGTCTGGATATAATTTGTTTTTCTGAGTCAAACCTATCAATGCGTCATTATAAACTCTATTCTTAGGATAATTCTACGAAAAAGTCATTTGGAGCACCGAATCCGTGCTTCTTAGTAGCAAGTTGATGCCATATCAATTTATTCGGTAAAGATTCTCTTATAGCTCTAATGCGGTATTTGACCTACGGCTAGTAGCTCCACATTGCTGCAACCACCATTTAAAAAATTAACAAATTACTGGAGGGCAGGGCCTAAAAATTCACAAATCATTGTATCTGGTGGACATCATAGAATCTGTTATTTTCAAAGAAATATACGAGTGGGCCTATTATGCCTCTGAAGAAGTTTCGTTAATTTTTTGCATCCAGGATTTCATCGGATTTGTGTACGTAGTACAATTGACAATGGGAAGAGGAAAAGGAGCACGAAACCAACACTGGTATTGAATGTCAAAATAAGTTAGTGGAGTTTCATAGTGTGCTAGTGCATTTGTCCTTAGCGATTGATAATAGTTGATGGGATATTAAATTGATAAAGATTATTATATTGTTATGGTGTGTCACATTAAATTGATTGCTAGTGTAAACTTCAATTAAAATTTAAAAAAACTCAAACTTGTATTTGACTGATAATTCTCTCTACTTCTTTCATATGATTATATTTACTAGAATTTTACATTTATGAGCACCATGCTTGCGTATTCTATAAAAGAAATGGTAAATTAACCCATTGCTAGAAGCCTAAACTAGTGCAGCTTTAATGGTATTTACCAGCGATTAATTTTTAATTTAATCAAACATTTTGTATTTTCTTTACAACAGTTCACGATAGTAGTAAACTTCAATAATATTCTATTTTCAACTAAAAGCGATGATTTCCACTGTAGTAACCATCGCTTCTGGCAATGTATACTACATTTGTAGTCTATTTTGTTTTAAGTTTATCTTTTAACATAAAATAATATGAATAATAAATACTTCGTTTCAATACATATCTTTTTACGTCAAAAATATTTTCGTAAATTACCTTTAACCAAGAAGAAAAATTAACTTTTAACATAAAGGCTAGAATTCCTTGCAGAGTTGAATACATCGTGAAAAAAATGTAAAAGCTAGCCCTGGTGTAAAATATTTTACTTTCATATTTATGATCTTGTCGTCCATTCCGACGTTTCGCTTCTTATAGTGAAATAAATACGTGAAGCCACATTTTGGTGGTAATTTATTTGCTTGTCGTTTTATTTAGTCTCGCCTAGACATTCCTACTCACCATGCTTTATATTTTTCGCATATAAATTTAAGTAAGTGTCTAAGTTTAAATACGAATTGGAAGCAAAAAGTCAAATCGCCAGGCCAAATTCGAAGCTAATTAATTAAAAGATCACTTACAAAATGCTTCTTATTGCTCTCGATTGTATTACTGTAAGAAACATGAATGATTTACTTCTGTAAATCGCTTCAAATTTTAGCGAATGACATGTAATTCTCCGCTTTACCCACTCCTACGAGAATAATAAATTAAATGTCTTTGTTTATGTTGTTTATGCGTTATTCATCACTTCGCGTGTTTCGTGTTCTTGGCGTAAAACGCATACTCCTACAAACTTTGAACTCATTACACTTGCTGGCATTGTGCTCTCCCTGAACAAATTAAAAATGTAAGAACTAACAAGTGGAAAAGTTCCTTTTTTATTTGTTTGTATGCCAAGTACCAAAAAGCCTTTATGTTATTATAAATTCTTGAACGTTAATTATTTAATGCTGATAAACACAACAACAAAAATAATTGCTTTTGGGATTTAGAGAGATAAAGGCACAAACAAAATAATTACTCGAGTTTTATTGCCTTTCAGGTTATCGTATACCCCACGAGAGAGAGTCTGAATCTGTGCCTAACCGGTGCGATTTTGCTGGCCATATGGATTATAGCATCGATATTAGCCTCGCCGCTTTTTATATACACACAACTGGTACATCATGATTTACAAATCAACGGTACGGATTTAGGAATAAATTTTTGTATAGAAGATTGGCCCTTCAAAGACGGTCGAGCGTTATATTCCGTCTTCTCAATTATATTCCAGTATTTCGTGCCTATCATCATTGTCTCAGTAAGTATTTTAGTTTAAATTGAATTAATGTTTGCAGTGTCTTAAAAATACCTTTGATAAGTTATAATAAAACTTGTTTAAGTAGATATTTGAGTATACACATAGCGATTTTGCTATACTGTGGAAACATATAAATGCAAATACATTTGCATTTACCGTTCTGTTCTACGTCAATATCATTACACTTCAAATTATATGTGCCGAACCAAATTACGGGACATTAGTTTAATGATAGCGGAACAGAAAAAACAAAAATTTCGTCTAGTAAGTAAACAGATAATAACCTGAACCTCCCAATTCTACCTATTTAATCAAATGCTCAATATTCGTGTGGCACCTTTATTATTTGTTACATTTGGACGAGCATAAAAATGATAAATGCCTGTCTAGCCAAAGTATGTACAATTAACCAGTTAAGTACCTAACATGAATGTATTCCCTCTCATATTGACTAGTTCCTTACTACCAATTTATATCATTAGATACTAGGTCAAGGTTTTATTTTCTATTCAAAAACCTTCGAGATTCTTTTATAGTAATGTGCACACGCATTTAAGCTTGTCTTCGCCAAAAAGAAGTGAAATAGATTCTTTTCGATGTACGTTACCTTCAAATTTGTCCAGCAAACGATGATAACAAAGCGTGTACGAAATATGTATCTGCGGATGGATATGCATGCCATGATGTTAAAATGGTAATAAATACTTATCGCAGATTCTGTTGTCAATAAGTGTTTTAAGTAGTATAGTGCAGTGGTCTACTCTACGTGAGTCGTACATTGAAGTTATTCATAGCCACTCGCGTGGTTGTTTCAATCGGTAATGGTTTCTATCAATGATAATTGTAACTATATAGTTCAACATATTAATTAATTCTTGTAATTTAATAATACAAAGAATCTCCTCTTAGTTAGAAAGAGTTTGGAGTTTCAATATAATAATATTAGAGTTGCTTGAGTTCCTACGTTTTCGTAATGTACTATATTACGTTTACACGCAAGCAGATCGTATTGTAGTGAGAAAGTGCTGCTTCTACTGCTGTCAAGATCGTACACCTTGGCACGTACTCTGCTATAAGCACGTATTGTCGATTAGGCAAACTGCCTGATATACACAATATGATGCTTAAACGTTGCCAATACATATGAATACAAATGCTGACATAGTAGTTTTAGAATTTTTTAGTATGTAAAATGTATGTAAAATTGCATAATAATAATGCGTTTGCTACTAATATGTGCCGAGGCACTTCTAAAGCTTAATTTAATTTTCGGTGATTCTAACGTTAACGAATTAACAACAATTCAGAGCCAAAAGATCGTTTCTGAAGTCCTCGTTTTTTCCCCAAAGCTGGATGGGACATCCGTCAGCCTTCTAGTCTCTACTGGGAGTGGTTCGGTCACATCGCCCAACTTGAGATATTTATTGGTCTGCAGAGTTGGTGACTGGGTCGTAACTTGTCGTTGTTATTGCCCTTGTAGGATGTGCTGCGTTGTCATCCACGGCGAAAGCTTGTCAAGTTCCAGCCCCCAAGGTGCTGGATAAGTGGGTTCTCAGACCAATAGGCTCCCTCTAGGCCAGATTGTGTAGACGAGATCATCGTGCTATGGCCGACGCAGAATCGAGGCCTGGATCGAAAGACACAGCTTCAGCGCATTACCAATTTCGTCCATGATCCGGAATAGCTGGAAATCGGCCGGTAAGCCTTCGCGGAAGCCAAACTGTTCGTAGGGCAATAAGTCGCCTTAGGGCAATGCCCTTAGAAAGTACAACGACTTCGGCTATCTTTGGGAGGTTAGACAGGTTAAAAGCTTATCGGCCTACAACTCGAAGAGAGTTTCTGATCTTTACCCCGCTTTTGAAGCATGACGACATTCGCACGCTTTCGCACTCCAGGAATATGGACTGCTCTGTATATGATACATATTACAATTTATCAAATAAATATCTGCAGTTACTAAGTATGTATGTACATCAAACCCGTAGACTGGTCATCCATCGCCAAAATCATTGATCTTAACAAACGTTATAGCAAATTATTAAAAATCTTCCAGGACTCATTAAAGCCAATGAGTTTCAAAGACGTTATTAAATGTGACTCATATCACAATAAAAACGTTGCGTAACTGTTCATGTCAAGCATAAAACTAAAATTAAGAGAGAATTATACAAGGATATGTTGCACAACTTTATCAGCAGATAACAATACAAAATATTTTGTAAAGATCTATAAGAAGAAATAAATAATCAGAAACGTGTTGTAAACTCCGAACTTATTGTTACTTTCCAAAATAAAATAAAAGCAAAATAGGGTTTAGTAAAAAGCATTATATCATCTACAACTATAAAAAATAACTGTATAGAAAATATCCGCCTAAAAACCTCAACCGTACCATTGAAAAACTAACTAATATAGATGATTATCTTATCAATATATGTGAACGTACCAAAAGCAATAGGTTTAACGATCTATATATATTACAAACGAACCCTCGTACTATATTCGTGACACTAACAACGCCAAAGGAAGTCATGTGGAACCTCAAACAAACAGTTTCGGTAGGACATGACAATATATCCGTGAGATTTTTAGAAGGGCGTGCTTTACACTGAAATACATACGCGCATATATTACTAACCTATATACATATTTATGTAATCGGGAGCTTTTCTATACGAATTAAAAAAGTCGATCGCTATACCCACTTTTAAAAAAGCCGTAAATCAAACATCGACAACTACCAATCCACATCATTGTCATCAATAATATCCAAGGTCTTCGAGATAATATTCTCTTAAGTCATTGTAACCGACTGGATACCACGTAAAATGGCTTCATGTAGGGAAGAAATACAGACAGCAATTTATCAAGTATGTAGTTCATGAAATACTAACGGGCCTCTGTAACGATGAATCTAGATAAAGCATTTGATAATATAAATTATTTTAAGATCCAGTTGAAAAGGGCACCACTGTTACTACTTCTAACAAAATTTTGTTTCAACTAGCTTCCGTATTGTTTACTTATTCCGGTACTTTTTGCATAATACTGTACAATGCTACAAAAATTAATTACTAGCAGGTGAGTTTTCGATATTCTCTCTCAGCAAATTTATAGAATTTATAGTATCATTCCTGAAAACCGTAGAAAACCAGCACCCGCACCTACACTGCTGCTTATTAATACTACTCATCTATTCATAATTCTGAAAGCATAGATACCTATATATATTGTGCAATGTTACAAGAACACGAAATACAGGAAAAATGACAGGAAGGATACATATGTATTAGTAATGCCCAGATACGCAAAATTATGGTTCGATGTTCTCGTAGTATCGAAACAGTTATTTTTTTTGTATCTGATTTCGGCTTTATCTCAGTTATCTTTTACAAAATATGTCATAGAGCTCGGAAAACCCGGTGCCTCCACCATAATGATACTGACTAATATTACAATTGCTTTTACATTCTTAAAGACCTAGTACTACTACTGTGCAGCCATCTAAATATAGAGTAGAGTGCAGGAATAATGACAGGAAAGACACATGAGTAATGCCTGTTATGGCTTTAAAGTCACATTGTCGTTCAGATATGGAAAAAAACAAATAAAACAGTGTGCGGTGGAAGTTAATTTGACTTCATTATGTTATTTATCATGTAAATATAAAATATGATGCACTTTTGGGTAACGTTGTATAAATACGCATACTTCTCGGTTATCTACTTCAGGTTCCTGGGGCAGTTTTTGTGACAGCCGAATGTTTTTTGTTTTGAAGTTTTTTTGTTGTTGGATTTTGCGTTCGAGGATGCCATCACTTATTTTAGATGGCTACTATGGCTACACATCGGAAAGCTCGTAATTTACAGAAAAAAAAACAGGATTTTCTCCTGAATTACAGTTTGATAAGGTTTTTTTTCTTTAGCGAAAATAAACTGATTCGTTATAAATATAACACTCTTGTAGGAGTAAAGAGAATTGGAATTATTTAACTTCATACTATAAGGTGGTGTTCATCTCCAGATCTTTATATAGATTTTGTTTTTCTATAGTTGTTTAAAACTTTTAATTTACGTTGTCCGATTGGTTGTAGGTCTTTCTTCGTTTCGTTATTATCGGATTATTACTACGACTTAACACACCTACCAGATTGATATATCCGTATCTATAAAGAATGCGAGTAATGCAAATATCACAAAGGTATAGTGGAAACGGACCAGGAAATTTATTGTTTCCGAATACAGACGCTTGGTAAACGCCGTATTTGCCAAACTTGCAAAACGACCAAGCACAGGATAGCGTCGAATAATTGCCATCTGGACTAGAATCAATGTAAGTGACACAACCTATAAAAGTGTTCTGTTTTATTATTAATTTAAAAAAATCTTATTATGGTCGGTATTTCTAGTCATAGTCTCACATCATCTAAATCTCATCTAATTAGTCACAGAATTAGTAATAAATATAATGAAATTCATTTATTGCGCACCTGTTTTAAATATATCTATGCCTTTCCTATTTGGAACTGCGGTTGTACACACTCCGGGGTTGTTGTACGAATAACAAACGTTCTGTTTATCTTGTACAATTACAATTATTAATGGCTGCTGGTTGATTTAGCTTACCAAGTTACCTTTTGTTGTGTATACGTTTGATATAATAAATGCAGGTTACTTTAACAAGTTATACATATAAAATGTTCTTTAATTTCCTACGCCAATCAGATAAAGATGATGCTGGTTATCCAATTCGGATAAAATATGCCAATCAGATAAAGATGATGCTGGTCGGAGATTCCAGAGAAAGAAAATGGTCCAGTTCTAACCTCGCTTCCCTACGAGCTAACATTCTCAAATACAATTAATTACAGTTCTACATATGTTCACATCTGTTTGTTTCTAAGTTCTACTTTGTCTCAGTTATTATATGCGAATACTATCCGAATATCGAATATGTCGAATATTTAATATATATAGGATATATATATATATATATATATATATATATAATGTGAAATTACTGCAACTAGTGCAGAATATGGGTTCCTTCTTTTAATTTAAATGAAAAACAGTAGTTTCCTACGTGACGTTTCGGATTAATTTAATCCTTCTTCAAACCTGTATATAAATATATAATAAAACTTAACTATTTTTAAACCAAGAAACAATAACTTACAACAAGGATAATCGTTTTTCTAAATACAAGGCTCTAAAAATGTGAAACAATTTTGACAATTTTGAATTTTTGAAATTTGAAAACATGCAAAATATTTGATAAACAATTTTGTAAACAAAACCAGACATGTTAGATTTTAAATTTCGACATTTTAAAAACAATATGTTGAATGCAATGAAAATATATTGTATATACGAGAAAAAAAAAAATTATAAACACATCAAATGGAAAACGATTTATAACATTCCATACAAAGACATTTAAATGTAAGAGATCACAAAAGACTACCAAGAGATTAATGTAAATCCTTAAATTTGATAAATTTAATTAAATTATTATAAATATTCGTAAAATTTGAAGATTGTTCTTTTGTATTAATATTATCCGAAAAATGTTTGATAGCTAAAACTTCAAGGCAAATTCTTTTCGTATAATTAGATTCATTAAATAAAATTGTGACATCATTAAAATTTACAATGTGATCTTTGCTATGTATATGTGTAGCCAAAGCACATTTTTTGGGATTTACTCGACTGTCACTACGATGTTGGGTGCTTCTCTCACGCCACCTCTGGATAGTTTGACCAATATAGAATTTAGAACAATCGTTACATTTAACTGCGTATACAATATGATTTTGGTGTTCTTTAGGTATCGGGGTTTTCAATTTGGTGAAAAATTTTTTACACGAATTAGCTGAAGTAAATGAAATTTTTAAATTGCTATTTCTAAATAACAGTTTTATTTTATCCGTAAGGCCAGGGATATTTATAATAACTTAATTAAATTTATCAAATTTAAGGATTTACATTAATCTTTTGGTAGTCTTTTGTGATCTCTTACATTTAAATGTCTTTGTATGGAATGTTATAAATCGTTTTCCATTTGATGTGTTTATAATTTTTTTTTTTCTCGTATATACAATATATTTTCATTGCATTCAACATATTGTTTTTAAAATGTCGAAATTTAAAATCTAACATGTCTGGTTTTGTTTACAAAATTGTTTATCAAATATTTTGCATATGTTTTCAAATTTCAAAAATTCAAAATTGTCAAAATTGTTTCACATTTTTAGAGCCTTGTATTTAGAAAAACGATTATCCTTGTTGTAAGTTATTGTTTCTTGGTTTAAAAATAGTTAAGTTTTATTATATATTTATATACAGGTTTGAAGAAGGATTAAATTAATCCGAAACGTCACGTAGGAAACTACTGTTTTTCATTTAAATTAAAAGAAGGAACCCATATTCTGCACTAGTTGCAGTAATTTCACATTTTAAAGTCTACTGTCAGTGTCAGAACTGATAAAATTGTTAAACTTTATATATATATATATATATATAATGTGAAAATTACTGCAACTAGTGCAGAATATGGGTTTCTTCTTTTAATTCAAATGAAAAACAGTAGTTTCCTACGTGACGTTTCGGATTTATTTAATCCTTCTTCAAACCTATATATAAATATATAATAAAACTTAACTATTTTTAAACCAAGAAACAATAACTTACAACAAGGACAATCGTTTTTCTAAATACAAAGCTCTAAAAATATTGTGAAACAATTTTGACAATTTTGAAATTTTGAAATTTGAAAACATATGCAAAATATTTGATAAACAATTTTGTAAACAAAAACAGACATGTTAGATTTTAAATTTCGACATTTTAAAAAACAATATGTTGAATGCAATGAAAATATATTGTATATACGAGAAAATTTTTTTTTTTTTTTTTTTTTTTTTTTTTTTAAACACATCAAATGGAAAACGATTTATAACATTCAATACAAAGACATTTAAATGTAAGAGATCACAAAAGACTACCAAAAGATTAATGTAAATCCTTAAATTTGATAAATTTAATTAAATTATTATAAATATTCGTAAAATTTGAAGATTGTTCTTTTGTATTAATATTATCCGAAAAATGTTTGATAGCTAAAACTTCAAGGCAAATTCTTTTAGTATAGTTAGATTCATTAAATAAAATTATGACATCATTAAAATTTACAATGTGATCTTTGGTATGTATATGTGTAGCCAAAGCACATTTTTTGGGATTTACTCGACTGTCACTACGATGTTGGGTGCTTCTCTCACGCCACCTCTGGATAGTTTGACCAATATAGAATTTAGAACAATCGTTACATTTAACCGCGTATACAATATGATTTTGTTGTTCTTTAGGTATCGGGGTTTTCAATTTGGTGAAAAATTTTTTACACGAATTAGCTGAAGTAAATGAAATTTTTAAATTGCTATTTCTAAATAACAGTTTTATTTTATCCGTAAGGCCAGGGATGTAAACAAGAGATTTGTATTTTGATTGTTCAATATTAATATCTTGTATATGACGAGAGTTAGACAAATCATTACGATCTTGAGTTAAAAGGCTAGTGGCTGTAGAAAATAAAAGCCTGTTTGTTAAGTGAGGTGGAAAACTATTTTTAAGGAGAATATTGTATAGATATTGTAGATCTTGCGTGACAAAATCTTTATGACTAATTCTCTGTATTCTTGTTTTCATTGCGGTAATTAAATTAATTTTATATTTAGTGGGACAAACCGAGTTAAAATTCAACAATCTATTAGAGTTAGAAGGTTTTCTGTACCACTTTAACCTAATTAAATTTTCTTGTCTTACAATAGTGGTATCAAGGAAGGGTAATGTGCCATTAATTTCTGTTTCGCAAGTGAATTTAACTCTCGTCATATACAAGATATTAATATTGAACAATCAAAATACAAATCTCTTGTTTACATCCCTGGCCTTACGGATAAAATAAAACTGTTATTTAGAAATAGCAATTTAAAAATTTCATTTACTTCAGCTAATTCGTGTAAAAAATTTTTCACCAAATTGAAAACCCCGATACCTAAAGAACAACAAAATCATATTGTATACGCGGTTAAATGTAACGATTGTTCTAAATTCTATATTGGTCAAACTATCCAGAGGTGGCGTGAGAGAAGCACCCAACATCGTAGTGACAGTCGAGTAAATCCCAAAAAATGTGCTTTGGCTACACATATACATACCAAAGATCACATTGTAAATTTTAATGATGTCATAATTTTATTTAATGAATCTAACTATACTAAAAGAATTTGCCTTGAAGTTTTAGCTATCAAACATTTTTCGGATAATATTAATACAAAAGAACAATCTTCAAATTTTACGAATATTTATAATAATTTAATTAAATTTATCAAATTTAAGGATTTACATTAATCTTTTGGTAGTCTTTTGTGATCTCTTACATTTAAATGTCTTTGTATGGAATGTTATAAATCGTTTTCCATTTGATGTGTTAAAAAAAAAAAAAAAAAAAAAAAAAAAATTTTTTTTCTCGTATATACAATATATTTTCATTGCATTCAACATATTGTTTTTTAAAATGTCGAAATTTAAAATCTAACATGTCTGTTTTTGTTTACAAAATTGTTTATCAAATATTTTGCATATGTTTTCAAATTTCAAAATTTCAAAATTGTCAAAATTGTTTCACAATATTTTTAGAGCTTTGTATTTAGAAAAACGATTGTCCTTGTTGTAAGTTATTGTTTCTTGGTTTAAAAATAGTTAAGTTTTATTATATATTTATATATAGGTTTGAAGAAGGATTAAATAAATCCGAAACGTCACGTAGGAAACTACTGTTTTTCATTTGAATTAAAAGAAGAAACCCATATTCTGCACTAGTTGCAGTAATTTTCACATTTTAAAGTCTAAAGTCTGTCAGTGTCAGAACTGATAAAGTTGTTAAACTTTATATATATATATATATATATATATATATATATAATGAGGGTAAAAGTATCGACCGTACTTGTTAGGGAAAAACACGAAATGTCAGGGTAATCGGTCTGTTGTTGAAATCAAAAACTCATTTATTCATAAGCTCAATATTTCGTTATATTTTATAACTTCCTCAGGAGCATGCTACAAAGGTGTACAACAAATTATAAAAAACAATTAATCTATGTGTGTGAATTACTTACAATTTGAGTTTTAAAAATGTTGATCTCTGTATGACATGAGTAAAATTAATCGGCACTAACGAGGACAAACACATTAAAATTGTTGGTATAATTATTAAAATTTATAATTTTATTAAAATTGAAATTTATGTCAATAGATTAAAACTTCGAATGTGCAAGGATAACCAATGTGAGAACGGACGAATTTCTTGTTGTTTTTTATAAAAGAGGAGTAAGAAATTATAAAGTATTTAATATGCAAAAATGATACGAGGTTCAACTGAAAAGTTAAAGTTGTCGTTGTAGTTGTAAAACGTTCGAATAAATTATATTTAGTTGACTGGTATCAGTTTTGAAATTTATACTATTGTGATTGTTATTGATGTGAACCATTTCTAAAAATAAACGTTTTTTGTAATTATTTTCAGTTTCTAGCCGATATTGGTAAAACCAATAACGGCTATCCAAAAAAGATTTTAAATCAATTAATTTCTAATTCCAATGTTTTCGATGGTCCAACAGAGGATCCGATTGCGAATGGAGTCGTCATCTACAGGAAGATACCTTATATTCACGATTTAACTGATAAAATAATTGCTAACTTTAAATCATTTAATAATATCAAAATCGCCAAATATAACACTAACACTATACGTAATATATTAACGAAACCTAAGGATAAAACCCCAACCTTAGAAATTTGTAACACCGTTTACAGCATACCGTGTAATAGTTGCAATAGCTTCTACATAGGTCAAACATCGCAACTGTTAAAACACCGAATAACCCAACATAGAAGCGATTGTAGGATTGGCAAGGTTTCATGCGCACTTGCGTCACATAGTATAAACCACGATCATATTTTTCATTACAGTAAAATTAAAATTTTAGAAACTGAAAATAATTACAAAAAACGTTTATTTTTAGAAATGGTTCACATCAATAACAATCACAATAGTATAAATTTCAAAACTGATACCAGTCAACTAAATATAATTTATTCGAACGTTTTACAACTACAACGACAACTTTAACTTTTCAGTTGAACCTCGTATCATTTTTGCATATTAAATACTTTATAATTTCTTACTCCTCTTTTATAAAAAACAACAAGAAATTCGTCCGTTCTCACATTGGTTATCCTTGCACATTCGAAGTTTTAATCTATTGACATAAATTTCAATTTTAATAAAATTATAAATTTTAATAATTATACCAACAATTTTAATGTGTTTGTCCTCGTTAGTGCCGATTAATTTTACTCATGTCATACAGAGATCAACATTTTTAAAACTCAAATTGTAAGTAATTCACACACATAGATTAATTGTTTTTTATAATTTGTTGTATACCTTTGTAGCATGCTCCTGAGGAAGTTATAAAATATAACGAAATATTGAGCTTATGAATAAATGAGTTTTTGATTTCAACAACAGACCGATTACCCTGACATTTCGTGTTTTTCCCTATATATATATATATATATCGATATTATTATAATTTATAGTGAAAGAGAACGAAACAAACTTTCAGCAAAAAAAAAACTGTACGTAGAATGTTTTCTCAATCAACGTCATTCTTCGACCGACACAGGGACGTGTATCAAATTCGGGATACAGGATCGATAATTTCATGTTTTTAACGTAGTGGCTCACAAAGAATACGTCGAATGCAGAGAAAGTTGATATTTTAAACAACCCTACAGTGAAAAGTGAATGTATCGTAATCCATGGTAAGTCCTACACAATAATTTACTCCATGCATGTCACATCTATCGCGTGAATAGTGTAACTGGATAAGATATTTCTCACTGAATTCCCTTATGTGAATATTACCAAAACAATAATCTTCCATAGCCTAATCTTGCGTCACTAATTCTCTTTATCAACAAATCTACCTTTAACAATGATGATATTTTGAATTATAGAGACAATAACTTCTAATCATAGGAACATTTCCACGATATTTAGTAAAGTACAAATTTAAAAAGCTGCACTTAGTAAATTGCATACAAATCCCTAACAACCAAGTATTTGAAGTCTTTGGTTTACATCCCACACGCCCTGCGTAATGCTGACATATTAACAGAATGCGTACAGATAGACCTATGTACAAATACTTTTGCATTACTGTAAACAACAATTTTTTTAATGTTTACTTTTGATAAGAAATTTTTGTTAGATTGACGTAATTCGATGGTACACTAGATACCAATATACTGATTCATTACCACGACTACAGTCTCACAATTAATCTTTATTTTGTTTGAGTTCACCACCTTTTTCTGATTTGTTCTACGTCATTTTTGCGCGGAACAAAGTCAAGGATCTCCAATATTAAATGTCTAGAGACAACTTTTTACCTTAATTATAAATATTCCATTTACTCTTTACTACAAAAATTAGTTCTTTGGGCTTAATCCTTACTGGTTGATTTGTTACAACATATATGAGGGGAGTCATTTTATACAAGAAATTCCAGATATATATACAGTGTGTTCGAGATACGAATGGGATAGCATTGAAATCTTGGAAACGGTAAAAGTCACAATGTTGGTAAAATCAGGAAAAAGTTGCAGAATTTATTATTTCGGTATTTTTGGAAAAAAGGGTTTTTTGCGAATCCTGCGATTATCGAATTATGAGCGGCAGCTCCATCCTGTTGAAACCAAAAGTTATTAATTTCTCCTAGTGGTAGTTATTACCAAACCAATCTTCCAAACTATGTTGCAGTAAATTTTGATACCGCTCCGAAATTAGTGATCCACGGTAAAAAACTGGCCCAATTATTTTTGCACCCAGAATTCCCACCCTCATATTGAAACCAAAGCGTTGTTGGTGCCTACACATTTTATACAATCGTGGATTTTCTAATGGCTATTTCTTCCGTTAAAGATAAAATAAAATTTTATTGACAACATTTTCATCGTTTTGACATTGCCTAGTGCCTGCTCTTCGCCATCATCTCCTGGTCTTAGTCTTTAAGAGATTCTAAATCTGTATGGGTAACATCTGTTCTTACGCCAGTTACTTGTTCAACGTTTCTAATTGATGTTGTAGGGTCTTCTTACAAATACCACGACGTTACTTTGAATTTTCTCATTACAAGGCGCGTTTCTAATAAAAATTTGTTTTCAAGTCTGCTATACTGAAATAAATCGGCAATCAATTTTCCAAACAGCTTTTTATTCAGCTGTAATATTTCGGTATAATTATACTTAAAAACATTTCCTCAGATTTTACTATGGCATAAAATGTAACACAGACTAATGTTTTTTCTTGTATAATTTAAAATGATAGTTAAAAAAGCTAAAAATATATTTAAACTATTACAAGTGATATATAACCTGTTTTAGAATTTAGAATGGCTTTAAATTTGAAAATAAAAGTTACAGGACCATATTTGAAACAAAAACGTTGATGACGGTTTTCGAAGCGTTATACTGGAAAATCTTTGAATGTTATCCTATTTATCCTCAAAAGTAACAACGTAGAAGTCTTTCTCTTTGATGGCTGCTGAAATAATGTTAGAAATAACGAAATCGGTTAGAGATAGTTTAATTTTGCAAACGCTATGTAAAAAGTAGTTAAATTCTGCAGCTTTGTTCCTAATTGAATCAGCATTGTAACTCCTGCCATTTACATGATTCCAATGCTATCTCATTCTTTTATTGGACACACATATATATAAATGTCACTTTCTTATAAATTACACAAATAATTTAGTTTGTAGCCCGCAGCTGTAGTAATTTGCACAATACCAATCGCCATTAAACAGAACAGATTCTGCATTCTAAAATTTACATCTTATCTCCGGTTTGATCTTGTCCAACTAATAGTTCCATTGCATTTGTCTGTTTACTCTTCATACTACTTGTTATCTCGTCTTCTATGTGTAATAGAACTACACTTGAAGAAGGAGTAGAGAACAGGAAGAGGTTCGACAGCAGTTGGTATTCTACACATTTTTCAGCTTAAAATGGGATTCGACCAATACACCATCAATGGCGATTCCCGTTGAATGTGTAGGTGGGCATCATCAACAATTTTATTTTTGGGTTAATTTTGTTGAATCTTCTTGAAATGAACAAAATTATCTTGATTTTTTAAATAATACTCTACCCAAATTATCGCAAATGTCCCTCGGAGTATTTGGATTGGGATGTGGTAGCACATGTCGGTTCACCAGTGTGGTACGTGAATTATGAACAATGTATTCTAAGATCGCTAGATCGGCCGGGGAGGCTGGATACCCTGATATCTCCGTTCCTCTAATTTAAATCTACTCGACTTCTTTGTGTGGAAGCCATGTAGCTATGTCACAATTGGCAAAGCAAGATATCTATTAGTTTTACATTATTCTGCAGTGTCTAGTTAAGAAATTTAACAAGAAAATATCGTATTAAAATGTTACGAAGGAATGAAACTGAAGTAACACTCATTCTACTATAAATGACAGTTTAAAACGAGTATATCTAAACATTTATGCTCGATTGTACTATAAACACACTATTATGACATCCATTTGCCATTGTAAAGCGAAATTTTATTTTACTACTACAATAAAGTTTGCTTTATTCTACTACTTAAATAATATTTTATTTTTTTTTGAATAGTATATTTATTTTATTGGTTATGTAAATGCCAATATTTTCATAAAATTCAAATTAGAAGATTTAATAGCAGAAATTGAAATCTGTCCGAGCTAATCAATTACGCTAGCATAGATTCTAAGAATTCCGTTATTTAAAAACTCATAACTATGACGATAGATAATTATCAAAACTACAGTCAACGTTAATTAGTCATTCAAATATGCCTTGATTGACGTTGGCAATTTAAAAAATAGATGAACTATAATATGCATTCTATAATAAACTCTCGCACCATTGTTGGCGAATTTAATACATTTCTTGGTGTATCCAGAGATATTTTATATTTTTTGCATATAATTCAGTACATCTCTCAACAATTTTTAGTCGTGATGTTGGTTTTTGAATAATTCTTAGCTATCATATCACATTGTTTCCACTAATTTGTCTCTAATTTAGAGTACATGAAGCGTGTGCAAAGCTAACAGAAAGAGGCTGAACAACTCAGTGTATAAAGCACACATATATGAAAACAAATTAATCATTAGGGACCAACACGCATACATTACCACGTCCATTCACGCAAAATCTTATTAGAGTTTAGAAATGTGCCAGTCAACATTTTTTATGAGTTTAACGTTTAGGTGCTAGGACGTTTCCATGACAAATGCTCGTAAAGCAGACAACTGCTCTAGTTAAAGCGGAAGTATTTCATTTAGTCCTGAAAACAGGTTTTATGTATATAGGGTTTGCATATATGTATATTGCAATGTTATTCTGTCAAACACCATTCATAACGCCATTTTCGATTTGACAGATGTGTATCCAGGTGTAGGTAACTAAAAAGAAAATAAAAAAACACTAATTTTATATTTACGAAACCGATCTATATCTGATCTGGGTCTTTTTTAATTAAAATAATTAGTGGGTGGCCTTAACACGATTGCACACATGCGAATGATGTTTTAATCCATTCAATTTTCCTTAATACAATACTCTTTCGATGCTAGAGTAGGATAAATTTTTCAACTTGGCATAATTCATGTTTTCTTCGCGTATGTACGGCCAGCGACAAGGACAGACGGATGTCAAATTAGCTACAAAAATAATATATTTTAAGGTAATTAATTAATTTTGTATCATTAAATTTGTACGAAAGCACACCCATTCCACCATACATTCAATACACAAGGCAAAGAAAACCAACAAGTTAAGGGCATTTTAAAGAAGAAAAGTAGGTGATAATAAAATCAACAATTTTACGGTGACTCTGTATCCAGGAAATTAATCTCGATTTGATGGTTATTGACAATCGCATATCGATACGTGTTTCTAGAACATTGAAAGACAATTGCAAACCAATGTCTACAAACACCCGTGACCTAGCAGCAAATCGGTCTCTTTCCTAATAGAACGTCGTCGTTCAGAGCATCCATTTCTTCGTAAATTTTATTTAGCAGCGTTATCACTTAACGGTGCACCATTCAGCAAAAAATCTGTCGACGTCGAATAAAGATCCATTAAAACACCTAGACTTCAACAAATTTCGAAAACCCCTAGGAAAAAGACGTCCACAGCCACCGGCCACTAGGTCCGACAACGCGAACAACTTGAAAGCTTTCGAAAATCACACACACACTCACACACAGTAAGTTAAGGTAGATTAATTTAATTAATTTTAATTTCTGAAATTTAAGAAAAATACTTTTTTTTTGGTAAATAAGACAGATAAAGTCCAAAATATTATTTAAAAAAATTAAAATTATTTTTTAAGTAAATTTTAAAAGTATTTTTTTTTATTTTAAAGTTCAACATCAAATAGAGAAATTTACTTAAACTCCAAACTTAAAGTTAGAAATTTTCTCAAAAATTCTGAGAATTTTATGAAGGTAGTAATTTAATTTGTGGTGACTTCTAAGAAATTTAAATACTGTATCTGCTTTTTTAGGTTTATTTTATTGAAATTAATAAAATTATTTTTTTTGTAAAACATCTTTCGGTCTTGTTCGATTTTATGTAACTTGTAAAATTTTTCACTTGGGTATTTTTTTTTCCAGGTAGGATAAGCTTTTATACTCTGTATACCCGCTGTAGTGTTAAGAACTTGCGAACCCTGAGATTCACTTTTTATTAAAACCCCAATTTTATTTGAAGAGTAAAACGCGAATTTTCTTAACTATTATTGAATAATTTCCCATTACAATACACTACTGTACATGCGTGCTGTATACATGTTTATATGGTTATGAACACAGTTTAATAAAATACTGTGTAACCTAAATAACTGACATTGAAGAAAAACTCTGAGTTATGAGGCGGACAATCTGGAAAGTCTCAATGTCAGTATACTGCAGATTTCACTCGGCAATACCGTAAGGATCAGAACCGGCATCAGAATGATATAGTAGGTAATGACGTATAGCGCATTTGGAAAGAAAGAACCTAGATGTGGAGAGTGGCTTAAGCGCACATCATAACAAAAAAACTTATTATTAAAACTAGCCAGCTAGTAAATTTCAGGACTAAAATAGTTGAATGTGATGAAAAACAGGATGCACTCTTTGTATAAGTACATGAGGCAATAGAAGATAAACGGATAAGGATTTTTGTCCATTTTTGAATTGTAAATAAAATTCTCTCCTGAAATAAAGGAGAAATAATAATAATATACATAACTAGTTTCAACAATTACGAGCCATATTCAAACTACTACACCGTCTGCATCACATATACTTTCCCATGCACTTACTGGGAAACTAACTGCAAGAAACGTTTCCAGGTTAAGCCACTGAAGCAAAGAATATTTCATACATAGTTACATATGTAGTTGCATATAGTCTCTGAGAACGATTATTTGATATATGTAGTTCAGAAATTGAGATCAAATTCAGTTGGTTGGGCTGCGGTTATCATTGAGTAGATTAAATTATCCTGCCACTCATTTTCCTATCTGTGTACTACACCCTCAATATACATATATAAATGCATTTCTACTAAAGCTTTCTCTTGTATTTGGACAAAATCACGGATTTTGCCTTTACCTAAAAAGGAAACCCTGAAATGCCCTAAAGTATTTGAGTAGTGGTTTGCAAAACAAATACAATATTATAGGAAGCGAGTTACGACTGTTTCCTCGGTAGTCTCTTGTGTCTAAACGCTAAATGATATCAGCTTGAGATTTTAGTCAGATATACAAGACGAGAACGAGCACATTTTTGATTTTTTGCAATTATACAAGGTAATTTAAAAAAGTATAGCGTAAAACAGTTAAGTTATTTCAATGAAATTCCCTGTATCATATACTATTTTCGAGGTCAATAAGAATAACTTTGTTGATAGTTTCCTATGCCTATCTACTGTCAATTTTGAAAATTTGATATTTACGAAAATGTAGGCTTTAAAATAACATGAAAACTGTATGACTTGGAAAATCCACCTTTACAGCAAGTTACTTTAACAAAATGTGCTTTCCAATAAACCGGTAGAGTAATTTTGTATTAATTAATATTATGCAGCAATTACTTGTTTCTGATTAAATGAAACGAAAATAATTATAATAACATTCTGGTTCTTGATTTCCTATGTTAAGAACTGGGGAATGTGCGAGTTTGTATATGTCGTATTTTATATCATATTGTAATCAAATGTCTGACGTGCTCTTGAAATGCAGAGTTTGATTTGTTTTCTGTTACAAACGTGAAGTTGTTTATTATCCATCGAGTTGTATGTTCGTAAACATGTTAGTTCCTACAGAAATAGTGACCACAATTGTTGCACTCCTTGAGCATGGAAGGAGTCAGACTTACGTAGCTCATAGGTACGGCGTATCTCGAAGCACTGTGCAGATGCTTCACACACGATTCTTGGAGATTAGGTCGTACACCTGGCAACCTGGAATGACCCCAAACAACAACAATAAAGAAAGACAACAATTTCCTTGTCCCAAGAAGTTGAAGAAATTGTTATTGAACCGTTGTCAATCTCAGAAATGAGCTGCAAGAGGAATTCCTCTTTTGATAGAGTAGACCAGCTAGCTGCGGCGGAGTGTATTATTTTTGACCTTCATTATATAATCAAATCTTCAAATCTTGTAAGTAACGTCACTTATATAAGGTACGTATCTAAGGATACGGTTTTAAGATTACTGGAGCCGAAAATGACCTCCAGCACTTCTATTAGATGTTTTGCATTTGTAACTGATTCCGATCTTGTGAGCGTAAGAGAGATTATTGTAACATTGTAACTGTTGATCTATATATTCAAGAAAACATTCTTCATATGCTCCTGTAGTACCACATTTTAATTATATGACGTAGTTTATGGAACTTTTCTAGATATCACAGCTTGCCAGCGAATTCAGAAGCTACATGAGTGGATCCGCCCTACTAGAAAAAAAACAAGCACATTTCTCATAAACTGCTCGAATTAAAGCGCTCGAATATGCGAGGCCGTTGTCAACTTCATCAATGCAATTAAATTCTTAAGTTCAAGACTCCGCAATACCTTTATACACATCTTAGATTTAGAAGTGATGTACACAATATTAATGTGAGATTTCCGTATTACAATCAGTACTCCAGCACATCGCTCTGTCTGAAAGGTCATTTTCCTTTGGTACTGCTAAATTGTGTAACAAACTTCCACCACATATTTTAAACTACTCGCCGAGTTCGGGATACGCAGTATGATCGCCAATTCTCCAGATTAGCATCTGTTGAGTTAGGATTATGTCCATGTTTAATACTAAATATTTAATAATTGGAGTTATATTTTTGCTTAATACGAATTCAGCGCTTTACCACCAAATATGCATCTGTCGTTACATTTATATGCGTTTTGCACTATTTTATTTTTTTGGGCATAATAAAAATGTATTATAATCAAATCTAGATAGTTTACCGAAAACTTATAATATAAGTACATACATATGTACCGTATCATATGTCTCCAAACAAATTAGTAATCTCAGTATTATTTATATGTTTGTAACTAGCATTGCATATACCTAAGCGATTTGTGTCAAACAACATTTATTTATTAGGTATCATGTTTTTGTCTTTCAATTCCTGAAATATTTCCGCTTATACGTCAATAAATCAACAATTAATTAAATACCAATTTATTCCAGAACATATAATATTATGGTTTTGTTAAAAAGACTTCTTCAGTGGAAGAAATTGACATTTAATATGTCTCAAAATACTAATAATATAAATGGCCATGCCTATGAACAAAAATATCTAAAAAACAAAGAATTCATTGATAAATCGAATTTTTACATTCGCAAATAATAATGAAGGATATATTGGTTTAATACAACTATAAAAATCAAAATGATTTGAATTATTCGTATATCAATCTACTTTTTGTCAAGCTCTAACAATTCTGTTCAAGGACTGAAGAAGTCCTTTTAACGAAAACATAATATTATATGTTCTGGAATAAACTGGTATTTAATTAATTGTTGTTTTATTGACCTATAAGTGGAAATATTTCAGCAATTGAAAGATAAGTACATAATCGCGGCGTGGTTGCGGAGTGGTTTATTTCGTTTCTTACTAATAGGCAGCAATTTGTTAGAATTTCAGTTAAGTCATCTAAGAACGTCATAAAGAAGGTATCTTCATTGTATCTACCTGTAACCCTCGGAGTGCCACAGGGCTCGATTTTGGGTCCTGTCTTATTTTTGATCTTCATAAACGACATCGTCGATTTCGTTAATTATTCTTTGTATATGTATGCAGATGATACCTCTGCGGTCGTTACAGGAACCGATCCCATTGATGTACAGAACAGAGCAAACATTTTATTGTCCGAATTACATCAATGGTTCTCTAGTAACAATCTGCACTTAAATCTTGAAAAAACTCATTACATGTTCTTTCATACAACAAGATCCAAATTAAACTTTAATGTTAACGTATCGGTAAGTAATGTCTCTTTATCTTCAAGGAATAATTTGAAATTTCTTGGTATTAATCTTGATGAAACTCTGGATTGGGAGAAGCATTGTGCTAGTGTTATGACTGACATGGGTAGGGCCTGCTACCAGATTAGAATATTGTGTGATGTGCTACCTTTAAACTCAGTTTTATCTTTTTATTATAGTGAAGTTCACTCGAGACTGTCATATGGTATTGCTTTTTGGGGATCTTCCAGCCATGCACACGGAGTTTTTCTCGCCCAAAAACGAATTATAAGGTGCATTGGTAATATCAAAACAGCTCAATCTTGTCGACCCTTGTTTAGTAAATTTAAAATACTTCCCGTTCCAGCGGTTTACATTCTTGACGTTTTAACGTATATATTTAATAATAGAGGTGATTTTATAAAAAATAATGAAGGGCACAGTTACGACACTAGAGGAAAGGATAACTTTAGACACCCCTTTAATAAACTTCTTATAACAAGGCGAGCACCATCTTCTATGGGAGTTCGACTATATAATCTGCTGCCCGAAGTTTTGAAATTAAGTCAGAATGTAAAAATTTTCAAAGTTAGGCTCAAAAACATATTGCACCAAAATTGTATTTATTCCATAGACGAATTCGTGGGCTTGTTTAGTCATTGAACCGCTTTTATATTGTATTGTATTTTGTGTTACCAAAATTTTGACATGCTTAATATACGCGTACGTGTATCCACTAAGCTAAAAGAAATAAATAAAATAAATAAATAAATAATGGGTCACAAAATAGATATATTGATTATCATGTTTCTAAACAGCAAAATCTGCAAATCATTTATATTACTATAAACCATAATACAGCATTTTGCTTACTCAGCAGAGAATGAATTGAAATTTTATGATATATTATTCGATGAGTTATGAAATATAAAACCGTTAGAAGTTACCAGAAAATTTTGATAAATTGCTCAGCGTATGTAAAATTTTAGCGGAACGAGATAACTTTTCGTAGAATACCCACATCAATTCTCTTTTAGTGAATAGGAACTGTAAGTGGATATATATAGTTTGTTTTCTGAAATTGCATCCGCTTGCTACAAATTCGAACGTGATCTGCAATTATTAAAGCGGGAATTTTGTTCAAGTTTAGCGCTTGAAGTAGATCAAATATAGCAATTTCCATTTAAATATCCATGTGCTGTTTGTGACACTAAAACGCTAACGTTCGTAACACGACGCATCTTAGAAATAAAGCTTTCGTGTCCTATTTACAAAGTATAGACCTTCAAGCAACATTTTAGTCAGCCATTGAGGAATGCTTTCCTTTTAAGTATTCTTGTATATGAACTTATAACTCTAAATCTACCGAAATAGTATTAACGAAGTTAGCGCTATGATATTTTAGAACATGAAATAAAAAGTAACTTAATTTAACCGACGTAGCTTCACAATTCGCGCTGGAAACATTTATAACGAAGCTCGTAACAGTTGTATATGATTTTTTTTTACTGACGTGTAGATAACATTAAGCAAAGGTATCAATTGAAAACTGCAATTAATTGCAGTGCATAATAATGCACTGTTGGAAAAAAACTTACAAGCACACCCAATGAAATTTAGTATGGAAGTAGTATTAAAGCGGCATAACTTACCCTCACCTAAAGAGCTGCGGAGCCCTGCTGGGAGAGGATGCATCAATGGCGGGAGTTTTTCCTCCGAGCAGCGCGTATTATCTTTACACAGAGAGGCCTGGAGTCAATAAATTGTTGTGTGGTAGCGGGCTACGCTGTAGCCAACCATTTCTCTCTCAGACTCACTCAGGTAACGCGAACGGCTTTCTATTACGCATGCAAGACTACAGAATATATCGGAGCTGCTCAGTACAAAATGCAGTTATAGAAAATTTCGAAACTCGTTCCATCAACTCGTCTAGAAGAAACCTTTATGCACCACTAAAATTATGCATGTATCTTTACGCGTTCAGATTATGCAGGTGTGCTCGTCACTTTCTTTCAACAATTTTACAACATATTAGCCTTTTGTTGTAGACGATTTCATTCATACGCCGCGATTACGTAATACATAGAGGATCGATTTTTACTTTATATTTGTGCTACATTTACTCAATTCTTAAGACGTCTTAAGAAATTGTAGATCTTTGCATAAATGTTGTGTAGTTAAATCTTGACCGACCTGGGAATTAGCTAGCGTATTTGAATATTATTTATTACCTAAGGTATGTAGATATAACACTGTACACCATAAATTAGTAAATTTAGAACTACTTTTGTTGTAAAACGCATTCGCGTGGTACCCTTTCTTCCTGTTATAACTAGAGGGTCGACTTAATATTGGTTGTTGTTATGTTTAAAGCAGTCTATTGTCTATAAAAATCAAAAGTACGCTCAAAATTTCTATTTATACGTAAAATGATACTACCTAAGTTTTGTTTTAAAAGAGAGAAGAGATATGAGTGTACCTCATCATTAAACTAGTAATCAATATTGACTGAATAAAATTTAAATTGAATTGCCTAATCGAACGCAATGAACAACACCGAAATATAAACACAGCACAAATCAGCTGTCAGACTTATGTTTGGGGACATTGCGAAATTATTTTAATATATGATTTTATAAAGGTTATGGAGATTTTATTCATTTTGCAACTCAAAAAGAAACTAAGAGAAATCGGTTTTCTTAAGTTTTACCCAAGTTTTTTTCATCCAAGTTTCAATTTTATAATGCTTAATTATGATAGCCTGAAGCATAAATAAATTCTTATTACCATGGATATGAAAAATAATCTCGATTATTGTTACCAAAGTGTGAGTAACCATCAATTTTTCCAAGAATAAAATAAATACAATCTAAACTTAACGATATTACATTAGAAATAGGTACCTCATTCAATGAAAATTATCTTTTTTGTTTAAACATCCGGGACCATATTGTTCAGATATTATCATTTCCCGATATTAAAACTTATCTTTCCCATTATCGTAGGAGTCACTATCCTTTTCTGGAATCTTCCGAACCATTTGGAGACCCTCATTGGCCTCGAAACCCACTTGAGAGCCTTAGGAGTAGATTTTCATCCAATTCCAGATTTTACCAATGGACTAAAGTTATCTACCGTAAAGTGAAATTTATTCATTTAAAATAATTTATTTATAACGATATTATCTTGACATTCACATCCCTATATTTAAAAAGATATACCATGAATCAAGATTTCACTACTGATGATGTGATAGGTATCAAAAACAAATAGTATTGTCTCTTTAGACATTTTATTAATATTTAAGATTATTTGAAAGAAGTAAGTTAACGTATATATCTAGGATTTTATTGTAGCAACATTAATTTTCTTTAACAACCCTTTGAAAATACAATTATTATCATAAATTAAGATCTCATCTCATTCAAGAGCTTAACAAAGAGCTTGCAAAATTATTTAAAATATTTCACCAAGAAATAAACCACAATATATTAATTCGTATTTAAAAAATATTGGCGTTAAATAGAACTATATTTATGTATTTCACACAATTTTCACCGGGAAATTACACACCTGTGCACCTACATACGGGGACTTATCCACCTATCTCCGTCACAGTGCGAGATTTAGAGGATGGTAATTTTATCTTTAAAGTGGTGTCATTGTTACTGCTACTGGCGGGTAAGCAGGAAAAATAGGTTCGATAGAGTGTAAACTATTCCGACACATTTAGGAAATGCGGGACTTAAATAGAATTTATGTTAATAGCATTATTGTTTGATTGAAGCCTGCGCCACAATCATAATGTGGAAGAGATATGTCTGTGATCCGGTGCTATTGTTTAAATCACCTACTAAATTTAAACAACTACTCACCTACTAACAATCACCTACTGAAGTATTAAAAAATAGTAAAATATATACTGTTATAAGATTGTCAACTATTACTACTATAACATTCTGACAAAAGCTCGGTAACAAACGATTACAAGATCCAACGCGTTTCTGGAGGCGATATTTGATTATTTATCGTAATACACACAGGAATATATCCTAGTTACATGTGTTATATTTAATACAAAATATCTATCTTATATTATATAGAGTATGTAGAACAAGAAATAAGAGCTAATTGTAAATTGAAACTAAATTTAGACTACAAAACTAAAATACAAAACGCAGACGTTAGAGGGCAGCCAGCCCACAAGCACAGATGAAGAAATAAAAAAAAAAACAAAAACAAGAAAATGAAATATAAAACAGTAAATGAAGTAGCAAATGAAACGTAAGTTAAGAATGAAAATATACAGCTCTCTCTACTGTAATTTTGGTCTAACATATGCATTGTACAGTAAGATTATTGTTTTAATTCTATTGAAGCTTGATGTATTATGTGTGACAAAACCCAAGTCACGTAGTGCATCCGCCGTCACTGTCCGCACATGTTCGCGTTCATGTTCGTATTATGAATATCTCAGTCAGTGGACAGTGAATTATTTTACACTAAGCTTTCAACAATCCGACATAATAATATAATTACTCGGGACTTACGATCATACAGATACTTTTTATACAAGCGTGATAATGTGCAAATCTACTAGTAGCAAGTATGTGATTTCATTCATTTTAAGTTGAAAAGTCGGATCTAGATAAGATATCTCTGAATTATGTGCCGAAACTGCTAACTATAACGCAAAATACCATTTCCGTTCAAAAATCGAACTGAATTGTTGCCTGTAAAGAGTGATCCAGCTTTCTGAACACCGTGATCGCAGGTGTGTGATGAGTTAGCAGTTGCATCACCACAGCGCAATCCTCCAATTTGTCCGGTGCTACGAATTTTAGGAGTCAAATACAAAATGCCCGTGATATATATACTATATATATATATATACACGCCCATCATATGATAGGAAGCCCAGTACATACAACAGGCAATTAGAAGCCTATGCTTAAAATAAAGAATAAGCGAGTATACTTTGTGGTTATATGCTCTATAGATGACCATAAATATAGGCACAATTAGAGGGGTAAGTTTACAAAGAATTAAAAATTTCGAGAAACTATTGGATTCCTGCGTGTCCCTTGCAATATTGATATTATTATGAAGCCCGACAGTATATATTTCGATAGTTCACGGATTATATGAAACCTAACAGTGTTGCCACATATACTATTGAAAAGGTTTTAAAGAAAGAAAAAAAAACATATTTGCAAGGGCGCAACAACTATCGTATTTCATTTCTTGTTGTAATATGTAATTTAACGAAGTAATCCTTACAAAACCACACTGAAAAACGACATACCTTATGTGTGTTGTAAAACTGCTCAAAAACTTTGTTTGAAACCTGAAATAAAAGCCCGCTCTGTAACGTGTATACAAGATGCTGTGTGATTGGTCATTTTTATCGTACTACACGAATAGATTGCTATTTCGATTGGTTATCGTTTTCTTTGCGGCTTGTATTTACCGTTAGTTTTCAAAATTTCTGAATATCGTGAGTGCTTTATGAAGTACAGATGTGGATGGATTCTCCAACATTAGCGTTGTAAAGCAGGTAAGTAAAACGTTTAGATCATAACTAGTTTTCATTCACGTTCCTACAAGAAAGAGGAGATTTTTATTTAATTTGATTATCTTTTTTTGGCTAATTAAACTATATTGACAAACAGCTAATTAATATTTAAATAAGCATGTCGACAAATCTGTTTTTGATGGTAGGTATATTTCGCTTATATTTATAATTATACCCGTTGCTTAAATAAGTTTAAAATAATAAGTAGTAATTGATGGATGTTAATAAAACTCACACAATTTTGAATTACTAAGTCGATAAAATTCCAATAGATTAACTAGGTTACTTTATGGTTATTCTACGTTATGTTAATCATATATTTACAATGTAGTAGCTGAAAATTACCGTCTTTCTAAATTATCTGAAATTAGGGGACAAATTTAGGGACAAACTTTGGTTTGTTGTCGAACGCACATCAAGTTTTATATCTGATTAAATTATTAAGTACTAATCACATGTTTAACTTTTTGCATAAGATCTTTAATATTACGATAAAGTTCTTGATTTTAAAATTAAATTCTTATTATAGGAAAATGAAGCGCAATGAATTTTTAATGAGGTTAGCTACTGAAAATAAATTAGCTATAGTTTCGGATGATGTAGCTGTTATTCAGCTTCCCTACGATTATGAATCCGCTATTCCCAAAAGAACTGTATCGTTTACCTCTCAATCACAACTTAATAATAATAGCACGGCACCCTTACGGGATTTATTACCTAACATATCTAAATGTGTTGAATTACAAGAGCCACAATTAACGCAGTCGCTGACTTCAGTATCAACTACACCTGAAAACGCTTCGGCTGATGGTACATTTTCACCTACTGGCCGTGGTAAGTGTTCTATGTTGATGTTTCAACGGAACTATATTAATAATAACATAGTTGACACGAGTTCTCCGCTTGCATCCATGTGGCAGAAGAAAACAGAATTAGAAACATCAGCTGGTATGTTGCAGCCATCTGTTTCGAAAGTAACTGAATATGCCGATTCGTTTTCGAGTTATGAAGATTTAGTTGATAGTGAATGTGTAATGTCTATTGTAGAAAACAAAACAATGATAGATTCAACTTCTCCAAAATCAAAGACATCATCAATAATTCCAGACAGCGAAGATGATAACATGTCAGTTATTTATCACGCATGGCCCAGAAGCAATTCAGAAGAACACGATGACGACTCCATCAATTTACAGAATAGAAGTTCGGAATCCGAATATCTTCCATCCGATGAAATACATACATCTACAGACACTAACACATCTTTCACATCATCTGATACTGCTAATAATGTAGCAAGAGTCGATCGTCCATTATTGACAATGAGTAATAATAAGGTAACTTTTTTATATAAATAATCAAGATTGGTACTGTTAATGCTATCATTTTTATTGTAGAATCTAGTAAACAATGAAAAAATTACAGTCATCGATCCCGAAAATGATCAATCAAGTAGAATTACGTTACAATTACCTGCTACAGCTGAAACTTTTATTGGACCGTCTACAACTTCTGTAAGTTTTTATTTTAATTATATCTTTATAGTAATTCATACAAAGCAATTATCTTAAATAATGGCATAAATCAATAAATAATTTGAAGGTTTCTGAAATTTGTTAGAAATATCAAATTTTTATTTTATTTAAATATGCATTTTTGTCTGGGAGACAGCAATACATAAAGAAACCATCTGCTAGAGAGAGACCTACACTTTGTCCAATTTGCTTCCAAGATGTAATAACGCACTTTACGAGACATTTATTTAGACATCATGGAAAAAATGAAAATGTAAAAACAATTCAAAAACTAAAACCAGGTAGCAAGCAACGTTTAGCACTTGTTGCCGCGCTTCGTAAACAAGGATATTTCCATTTAAAAACCGAAAAAGATATATTGAATCCCGTTAGAACGTCAACGAATCCCGAAACTGAGTACTTTATTTGTATATATTGTTTGGGGCATTATAATAAAAAATTACTATACAAGCATGTGAAAAAATGTAAAAACAAGCCAGATAATGTTATTTCTCCTGGCAGAAACTGTCTAAGCAAATCGCAAACGTTTATGGCGTCTGTATTATCAAAAAATCACGAATATTTAAAAATGTCTCGTATCAAAAAAGAAGTATTTGCAATAATGCGTGCGGATAACATCAGTGCAATCGCAAAAAGTGATCCGCTAATATGCTTGTATGGAGAAACACTTTTGGCTAAACATAAAAGGCAACAAATTGCCAATGTTGTATCGAATAAAATTAGAGAAATGGCAAGAATGCTAATTGTATTAAAAACAATGAATGAAGATATTGTCGGCCTATTTGATGTACTAAAACCAGAAATGTTTAGAGCTCTGATATCGGCAATAAAAGTTATTAGCGGTTATGATGAATCTCAAAAAAGCTTTAGATCTCCCTCTCTAGCATTACATATGGGCACAAATTTAAAGATTGTGTGTGATGTTGCATTCAAAATTGTCATTGAAAAGAGAGAGTTGCCAAATATAAAATGGGACAATCGAGACGAAAAGAAGAGTGAAATAAAGGATTTAAAGAAGTTGATCGAAGGACACTGGTGTAGCGAAGTCTCCAGTTTAGCACAAAAAACGCTTAAAGAGCGTCAGTGGGAGAAACCCGTAGAATTACCATTAACAAGTGACATACTTACTTTTCAGACTTATATTAATGATCTCGCTGAAAATGCTTATAAAAAATTAAATAATGAACATAACGAATATAAAGACATTCGAATAAATTATAAAATTCTCACTGAATGTGTCTTAGCTCACACTGTAATGTTTAATCGAAAACGAATAGGTGATGTTCAGTACCTAAAGGTAGAAACATATACTAAAGCTAGTAGTGCCGTTGATCAAGAAGCATTTATCGCATCGCTAACACCTACAGAGAAAATTCTGAGCAAACAATTTAAGCGAATTGTGACAGGCGGAAAAGGTTCGAAGCCTGTTCCTATACTTTTTTCGAAGCGTATTCAAAAATTTATAAGTTGTTTGCTTAATATTAGAGAAATTACCAACATAGTACCTAAATGTAATTCATATTTATTCGCAAATCCCGGATCTGACAATAAATGGATGTCTGGTACAAACGTAATTAGACGCTTAGCTAAGGATTGTGGTGCAAAACAACCAGCGCTTTTAACATCCACAAAATTTAGAAAACATATTGCAACAACTCTACAATTAATGAGCATGCAGCCTGACGAAATGGAACAAATAGCTACGTTCATGGGTCATACAAAAAAAACCCACGCTGAATTTTACAGGTAAATATATGTATACAATGGAATTTGTCACTGTAAACACAATTTATTTTGTAGATTTTGAACAAAGCAGTGTTTCTAATTAATTTCTTGCTAATATCAATAATTCATTGCTTAAACAATCTGAAACACATTTTCTATAAGATATTAAATAAATAAAGGACGCCCACTTTCTATTTCGGTATATTAAATTCATGATATATTTCATACCACGTCATAATTTCTCAAACATACATAAAATCTTTAAAATATTTTTGTAACTGTTCCAGATATAAAAACATGAAAACAGTTTCCAATGGACATTATAATGTAACAAAATAAAAGTGTCAATGAATTCTAGTAGACATCATTAATTGCCGAAACCGTTTTTTTTCTTTGAGAGGGTTACTAAAGTATTTAAGGTTGACGAAATCAACAATTTTTTTGTGCCTTCATATATTACAAATTGTAAAATAGCAACTACTCTGTCATGAATTTCTATTATAAGCACATAATCATATTTTTAATTTTGCTTTAGACTTCCTCAAGATATTTTTCAAACGGCAAAAGTTGCCAAAGTGTTGCTTTTGCTTGAAAAAGGAAAGGGAAAAGAATTTCGGGGAAAAAGTTTAAGTGAAATTGAATTAGGGAGAGATGCATACTATAGTTCAGAGTCCGATGAAGATGACACTTTGAGCAGTATACGACCTGCTTTGGAAGATGCTTTAAACCCTACCACGTCGACTGAAAACGAGTCTCTACAGCAGGAAGATATAAGAAACAATAAAGAATTTGAAAAAGTAATAGAACATTTAGAAGAAGGTATAGAAGGAAATTTCAGCGCAATTCAACCGGCAGATATATCAACTGAAGATGAAGAGGCTGGTAAATCAGTAACAACGAAAGCAATAATTAAAAAAGGACCTGACAGTAAAAATGTTTCTGGCCGTATTCGTTGGACAATTCAGGAAAAACAATGCGTATTGAAATATTTTCAGTTGCATTTAAAAAAAAAAGTTACGCCCAAGAAACATGAATGTATACAATTTATAGAGAAGCATGGAAAAAATTTGATAAATAAAGACTGGGTACGAATTAAAACTCTAGTTTATAATTCATTTAGAAGTAAATAAATCATATTTCTACTAATTTATAACTAATATATAATTTCATTAGAAACTTGAAGTTTTTTGTCTAAAATATACCTTCCAACGCTCACGAAACGACTACATACAAAAATAGTTCTTATGTTGCAAATTCCAAACGACATAACCCCAAATATCTAAAATAGTAAGTAATTCAATACAAAAATATCATATGTTCAATCCTAAACTTAACAACAATGTTGCCAAATATATGGTCTTCGTATAGTATGTAAAATATCAAATGGCTCCTATAAATAGTGAAAAACCTTCAGAATATATACTACTAGAGTCGTGCGCCACCTACAGTCCATTGTATGGAACTAAATGCGTATAAATTGAGATATCCTACCGACTTAGGATCCATTATTAAATTTTCTTAAAACACTGCAGGTGACAGCACCAATCATAAGAAGACTTTATACACATAGATTTTTAAGAAGCCCGTTTTGGGCTTCGTAAAAATGATAAAGGCTTCGTACAATCTGTAGAATGTACTGTTTACGGCTTCCTAAAGGTGCTTAATATGTCTATATATATAGGAAAAAAGGTTACAATTAACGGGTAAGCGGTCTGTATTAAATGAAAACCAAAGTTTCTTTATTTTCCTCTCTATTTCCTCCTATACAAAGATGAAATCATAATTACTACATTAATGAATTAATTGTAAGTATATTAGTTCTTAAGTGATCTTTCTTTGTTCATCCAGTGTTTGATCGTTGTTTTTCTTGTAGGTAACTCTTTACCTCCTGATGAAGTCATAAATAAATGACGAAATTTGAGGAAAATAAAGAAACTTTGGTTTTCATTTAATACAGACCGCTTACCCGTTAATTGCAACCTTTTTTCCTAACGTAGTACGGTCGTGTACTTCCGATAGCTGTTATGGTGTAATGTAATGGGTAATGGTGAAAAACATCCCTTATAGGATTGCACCGCCTCCTAAGGAGCTTTCTAGATCCATTTTTTGGGGTGGATCAGTCCTCATTTCCAATTTTCTGCGTTATCTCTCTGCATATCTGTCTGAGTCCGGCCTTCTCTTTCCACCTAACTACTCCTGTTCTTCTCAGATCCTCTTCTACCTCCTGTAGCCATCTCGTTCTTGGTCGTCCGCGTCTTCTTTTATTCGCCGGTTCCCACATTAGTATCAAGCGTAACACCGAAGACGGTCAAGTTCTCCATACATGCCCCAACCACTCACCTTCTTCTTCACCCTTCAGCTCTTTCCTTGTGTCACTGTTCTTCCTTGCTCTATACATATTTTTTCCTATTTTGACCGGTCCTAATATCGATCTCATTATCCGTCTTTCTACTATTCTGAGAGTCTCTTCTTCTTTTTTTGTAAGTGTCATTGTTTCCGCGGCATATGTTATTATCGGCTTTATCATTACTCTATATATCATTAGTTTTGTGTTTCTCGTAACTATTTCATTTTTAATAGTTTCTTATTTGCATGAAATGCTTTATTTACAGCCATTATTTTTTCTTCTATTTCAGTTCTTCTTTCCCCACTCTTTCCCATCATAACACCTAGATATTTAAATTTGTTCGTCTGCTCAAATTCATATATTCCTACTTTTATTTTTGCATTCTTTATGTTTTTACCAATGATCATTATTTTTGTTTTACCTTCGTTTATTTTTAAACCCATTTTTTGCCCTTCTGTTACTATATCTTGCAACATTTTTTCGATAACTCTTCTCTGTTTAGCTATTAATACGACATCATCAGCATGTGCAACCAGTTGTCCTTCTCCAGTTCTAAGACTACTCTTATTAATCCCCCTTGTAACACATTCCAGTGCTAAGTTGAAAAGTGTTGCTGACAATGAATCCCCTTGTCTTACTCCTCTGTTAGTACTAAACTCTTCCGATTCACCTTTTTGTGTTATTATACTGACTTTTGTCTGCGTCATGGTCATATTTATCATCCTTCTAAGCTTGATATCTATCCCTAGTTGTTCTAATGCTAACATGAGTTGGTCCCTCTTCAACAAATCGAAGGTCTGCTGCATATCTATAAAAAGCATTTCTATGTTCATATTATATTCATGGGCTTTTTCAATTATTTGTTTGACTACATGGATAGCATCCACTGTCGACCGACCTTGCATTAAGCCACACTGATAAGACCCTACCACATTTTTCACTTTTTCAGCTAAACAACTCTGTATGATTGCTGATACGATTTTATAAGCGACATTCAGTAGCGTAATACTTCTGTAATTATTACAGCATTGCTGGTCTCCTTTTTTATGTATCGTTAAGATTTGTCCCTTCCTCCATTCATCCGGCATCCTTTCTACTTTCCATATCCTTTTCACTAACTGATATATCTGTTCCCTTATTTGGTGTCCTCCGTATTTTATCAATTCCATGTTCATTCCATCTTCCCCTGGTGCTTTATTATTTTTAGCTTTGTTAATTATCCGTATAACATCATCTCTTGTTGGTTCTTCAACTTGACTCTCTCCATTCTTTTCACCCATAATTTTCTCTTCACAATTGTCCTCGTTGAGTAATTTCTTAAATTGATCTACCCATATTTCTTTGTACTGATTTTCATCTTCTAGAACTCTCCCATTCTTATCTTTTATACCGGTAGCCTTCCCTTTATATTTTTTATTTTGTTCATTTATTTTTTTTTATTTGAAAAAGCTTTTAGTATTTTTATTGATTCTTTCTGTTTCTATGTCTTTTATAGTATTATCTATCCATTTTCTCTTGCACTCTCTTATATATTTGTTACATTCATTTCTTATTCTTTTGTATTCCTGTCTATCTTCTGTTTTACTTGAGCTCAACCATTTTAATCTTGCTTTGACTTTCTCATTCAATTTTTCTCGGCGATTCTGATCATACCATCTTTTTCTATTAGATTTCTTTTCTCTCCCTATAGTTTGCTCTGCTGCTTTTTCTCTACATTTTTTAATGCTGTTATACTCATCATCTATGGTTCTTTTATCGTCTTTTCGTTCCTGTAGCATCTTTTCTAATTTTAATTCATAGTGCTTCCTCTTCTTCACGTCTACCAGCTTATTTATATCCCATTTTAAATTTTCGTTGTTCTTTGTTACCCTTTTCCTTATTTTTTGCCTTATTATTGCTGCTACCATGAAATGATCAGAGTCTGCGCCAGCGCCTCTGTACGATCTTACATCCTTCACCGATGTTTGTCTTCTTCTGTTAATTAGCACATGATCTATTTGTGTACCATGTTTCTTGTCTGGCGTTGTCCAGGTTATTTTATGCTCCTTGGGGTGCTCGAATTTAGTACTGCTTATAACCATGTCCGTCCTTGCGGCTAAGTCACATAACTTGCGCCAATTATCATTTGTCGTTTCATATATGGTATGCCTTCCCGCTACCATCTCCACGTAATCCTCCATTCCTATTTGGGCATGAAAATCACCTAGTATTACTAATGTGTCTTCTTTAGGAATATTTTCAATTTCTTTCAATGCCCGTGATAGGTAAATAGAATGTGTCATCCCGTCAGGAACTGGATGCAAATTTAAGAAGGAGACCATTCCCAAAAGTAGGGGACTTTCTGACATAGAACAACTTGGCAATTGCTGCGTTACTTAGTAGTTGCTTTAAAGGGGCGGAAGAGGGAGACAGGGGTATGGGTAGTGCATATGTAATTTTTATTTCTTATACCTTCTATAAGTAGAATTCAATAAAATAATAATATTAAAATATTAGACGCTCCCGAAGAAATTTATGGGAAATACGACTTAATAACTCACCATAACTACAGTGTCCATTGTTACAGTAAATTGATTGTAGAGATGCAACATCAAGCTTTGTAACAGTAGGATCTGAGGGCCAATTACCCGTATTACTGCGATACAGACACCTATGTTGTACATACATATCTAATCGCCTGATATAGAGAACGAATTTCTTCTTGCTAAAATTTTAATAATAGCTCTGTACTACACTTTACGGTTGACGGTTTAATTTATGTCGAACACGGTTACATCCAATCGTGTATATGCATGGTGGTACTTACTTTAAATATCATATTCTGCGAACTTCTTGTCACCAACGCGCCCACGATATTCCCAATATTGACAGAAAATCTCATCCTACTGGTAATAATCTTTGGCATTTATCTTTGTGCTATAAACTTTTATTACGCAATTGCTCCTTTCAGTATATACTTATGTTTTTCGTGAAATGTCGCATTTATACTCGACTTCTTTACGATAAGTATTATTGACGCTACACGTATAGACTTACATTGGTGTAGCACAATCGATAGTGTCCCTCAATTATCCAAGTTATTTGCAGCATTATCAAAACAAATTTTCCGAAAATTATGGCTTCATTTTCGTATTGCGAGTCTAATTTACTTTCAAGAAATTTATTTCCTCTCAATAAAATGAAACGCACATCCGTATGCAGATATTCAATTATTTCCGTATTTGATTGGTAACATGCTAAGTAACATTCCTATGTACAGGAAAGTGATTTCATTACTTTCGAAGTAAAATACTAAACAAAGATATGCATTACCTACTGCAAAGAAATATGGACATTAATCAAAATAACATAAGAAACAGCAAAGGTGTGGAACGCAAAAATACTGGAGAAAACAAACGGATAGAGAGCAACAGTACTTACACAATGGGCCAAATATGTCAAAACCTGCGATAGTTAGGATATATCCGAAGAATACTTTAAAGTAGAATGCCCACCTTAGATTATCTAGTATGATTGACAAAAAAGAACTAAAGAATGAAGACTACAAGCACGAGGAACAATCTTGACCCCCAAGACTGTAAGACTTTAGACAGCCGTCGTATATTTATACATAGATATATAAAACTAAAACTGGTAACAGCGATATCTATTTATTTATTTCTATAAAGTCATGGCAATTGCTAAGATTAAAATTTACAGATAAAACATCGGATCACCAACACCACAGCGTTTGATTAATTACTTGGGACCCGAGTTTTCAGAGCGCATGGATCGAACACCAAATAAATAAATAAAAATTAAAAATCATCAATATAAACATTTCCTTTTCTATAATAGTATAAGCAACCATTGCATGCGACTCTTTATCAAAGCGAACTAATTACTAGTACGTTGATAAGGTATCGTTCTTTCTGAATTTTTCGAACAAGACCGATTTTTCAAGAATCGATTTTTCGTATTTGTAAATGTAAATACTTTCGTACGCATTTAGATCTCCTGGCCTATCAATAGCTTCTCATAATTTGAGACTGTCTATTTCAATATTATGTCCTTTTTCAACTAGATATTGCGCTATAGCGGACGGTTTCCCTCTTCCATACCGAAAGATAGATGTTCCTTATATTTAGTCTCTATTGACTTTTTGTTTGTCCAACTTAAATTTATCACAGTGTTTGTATACAACTTTATAAATTCCATATACTTCTGTCTCATCTCGAGTTTGTCTTTCGGTTTGCCTAAAAGATTTTTAATATACTATTGGTCTTAATAACTATAAATAAGATTAAAATTATAAAGTGTATTGCAAGATAATGAAAAAAGCACCCCTACACTTGAACGCGACGAAAATGCTACAATATAGGAAACCAAAAATTGCCTGTAATAGGCCCTCATGGTTTCGGCTTCGTTGGTGTTCCTCCAAATGCACGACCTACTGTCATCGCAGTTTGCCTCTCAAACTATATTGTATAACAACCTTCGACAATGGACTAATTCTAACCTTATTCCATCAAGTGGGCAAGGTCAGATGTAGCGCCGCCGGGAGTTAAAACAACACACGTCGGGACAGCATACAGCGTTTTAGCTTGGGCAATTCATAGATTGTCAGGCTCGATCTGCTACCAGTTTATTGGAATAAGATTAGAACCAGTCTATTATCGGAGAAGGGAGCCGAACAACGACGAAATGCACTTGGAGGATCGCTGAAGATAGCAAAAAAATCGAAATCACATTGTCCTTATGGATCTTTATTAATTGCACTCGTTGGCAGAGTGATTTCAACAATACGCTTACATTTATTCTGCTACAAATGGATCAGGTATATGCTTTCTATCTAGAAATAAAGAAGTGAAGGAAATTTCATACATTCGTATGAAGGAAATTTCATACGAAAACATATACCGACATGTTCTAAACTAAATTGATTCATAAGCTACCTTGCTTCATTGATCTACAAATGGATTAGTATCATGTACTTCGGTACACAAAGCGCACTGCCAATAAACGACGCAAGTACAGCTGACTCTAGCTGTACTTATTCGTATTGTTTACTGTGCCTGTTCATTTACTGAAGATTCGACTTCAGTAAATGAACAGATAACGAGATAACGTTGATTCGGTTAAGAAAGTAAATAGTAGCCGCTACTGCAGATGTAATGGTAAGTAAGATGTAATATTAAATCCTTTAATAGGATTCAGTGTATAGTTTTTCAAATCGGAGGCAAAATAGAAACTAAGACATTTACCCAATTTCTTAATTATGTGAGCAGAATACTGAAGAAGATACTACAAAACGTTCGCCTAATTCTTTCGAGAATCACTCTATTTATATTCTGCGACAACAAACTATCGATTAGATGCATACTCATGCTGGGTAGCTATTGTTTTCGAGCACGTGTAACCGTACATAAAAGAAAAATTGTAGCGGATGGAAATTTGGTATTATGAGTTACAAAAGCGTTAATGGATTCAACGTTTTTTCCTTGTTTTTAAAACAAAAGAGCTTGTATTAGTAATATATTTAACAGGAAAGGATATAAATTGCGACAGCACGAGAGGATATAAATTGAATAATGTGATATGATGGTTTTGTATATTGTCTTGTGCTCTAGCGAATCCATTCTTCTCAAATATACACAAATGAAAATTCGATGTCGCCTCAGTGCTTCGAAAATAATATTTACTTCAACGGTTTCTGTCAGTTCTCCATAGCTATTTCACATAAAGTTAACCGCTTTGATAAATTGATAAATAAAAATTGAACAAATATCTACTACTAAACAACAAAACTTTCAAGACTTTCATTATTTATGTATTACTTACAAGTACTAGCGACGTTTTATGCATTTTAAAACCTGTAGAAATTACTATGATATACCGATATTTATGAACGATCTTTACCTTTGAACATCCTCCTCCACATTTCTCATAGAAGTCAGTACAATAAAAATGTTTATTTTTATACAAATAAAGCTTTCTAAACTGACATTTTGCTATATACAGCGTTAGTAAAAAGTCCCGGAACGGTCGAATAACTTTGTTATTTGAAAATTATGATTTCTGAAATTTGGTATGGGGGTATAGTTAATATAAATGCATTTTATGGAATACAGTTTATATTTTTTTCACTTCCGGTTTAGTCAGCAATACGTCCAACTTTTTTTTTTAATCGGAACGCCCAGATTTTTTTAACACTTTTGAATGCAAAATAAAAAACTACGTTCAGGAAGTATTACGATGTTTATTTTTATGCACAAGAAAACAGTTAAAAAATTAAAATAGTATCCTAATACAGAAAAATCAAGATACCTGTCTATTCAGGTTGCGATTACAATAATTGTTCAAAATGCTTTCCATTTACAATTTGACAAAAATGTAAACGGTCAGTAAAATTTCTTATTGAATTTTGTATTTGTTCTGGAGTGATGCGATTGGCTTCTTGAACTATGCTCTCTTCCAATTGTTCAAGATTATGGGGACGATTTTTGTACACTTGACATTTCAAGTGACCCCAACAGAAAAAATCTAATGGCGAGAGATCTGGCGAACGTGCTGGCCATTCGATTGCTCCTCTACGTCCGATCCAACGTTCCGGAAAAATTTCATTCAAATAATCGCGGACATTATGGGCAAAATGGGGGGAAGCCCCATCTTGTTGAAACCAAAAATGTGCATTAGGGTGATCACCTATGTTTGCATTTGGAAAGAGGGCCGCAAGTGCTGGAACAACCTCATTTCCCAATAAATTTAAGTAGACGTTGCCAGTTAAATTTCCTCTTATAAAAATGGCCCTATGATGTTGTTTCCGACAAGACCAGCCCAGACATTCACCTTTTGAGGACGCTGTGTATGGACTTTTTCAATCCAATGCGGATTTTCAATTGACCAGTAGCGACAATTATGTCTGTTCACAGTGCCGTTGAGACAAAACGTTGCCTCATCTGAAAAAATGATGTGATCTAAAACATTAGGCTGCTGCTCGATCAATTCCGTCATTGTTTCGCAAAAATGTAGTCTACGATCTGGATCATCTTCAGTTAACTCATGGACGGGATACATTTTATAGGCTTTCATTCTTGCTGATTTAAGAATCTTATGAGCAGATTTTTGAGAGATCTCATGAATTTGACCTAATTCTCTTGTGGACACGTGATGATTTTCTTCCACTGTAAGTAACACATTCAAACTAGTTCCTTCATCTGTTGCTGTTAATGGACGTCCCCTTCTAGGTAAATCCTTCACCTGACGAAAGACTTCAAACTTTTGAATTGTTCGGTATGCCGTACTTTTACTAATGTGACGATCCGGATAAACACTATTAAACAAAATACGGACCTCTTCAAAAGAACGTTGACGATAACCGTACCCACGCATCATTAATATCTCAATTCGTTCTGATTCAGTAAGTTTTACTGCCATTTTCGAATGTGTCAATGTCTAAAATAAGTAAATTTATAGCGATGCAAAAGTTAAAACGCTTTTAAAATTGTCAAATGTGACGGCAAAAAGAATGCAAACACTAAATAACAACTTTTTTCAAAGGTACTTTGTTTTTTTCTGTATTAGGACACTTTTTTAATTGTTTAACTGTTTCCTTGTGAATAAAAATAAACATCTTCATACTTCCTGAACGTAGTTTTTTATTTTGCAGTCAAAAGTGTAAAAAAACTCTGGCCGTTCCGTTTAAAAAAAAATTGGACGTATTGCCGATTAAACCGGAAGTGAAAAAAATATAAACTGTATTGCATAAAATGCATTTATATTAACTATACCCCCATACCAAATTTCAGAAATCATAATTTTCAAATAACAAAGTTATTCGACCGTTCCGGGACTTTTTACTAACGCTGTATAATATTGTACTATATTACATGAAGACCAGAATTATTACAAGTAATCATTATAATTTAATATGAGTCGTTAATGTCAAATATGTGTTCAATGGATTTTAAATGGTTTAGTTTAGAATAATTTGAGTAGAGTGCTAGCGCCTCCCCACTATCATATCGGAATTTCAAAATTTCACTTACTCCATCGTATTGTACTAGTTTTGTACCGTTTTGTACCACAAACCAAACATTTTGTACCTCGTTAGTTTCAGAGATATAAAAACGGTGTATATAAAACGGTACAAAACTAGTACAATACGATGCCATAAGTGAAATTTTAAAATTTCGATATGGGGAGGCTAGCACTGTATTTAAGATCGATTATATCTCTAAAACTAACGAGGTACGAAATGCTTGGTTAGTGGAACAAAACTAGTACAATACGATGGCACAAGTGACATTTAGAAATTCCGATATGGGAGGGCTGGTTTGCCCCCTCTCCCTCTCCCGCCCCCAATCTAAAATTGAGTATATCCTCTAAACGGGCGAGGTACAAAATTTTTAATGTTTGGTGCAAAACGGTACAAAATGGGTACAAAACTTTAGTCCAGAAAGAAAACTAACTAGGGGTCATATTTATAGTCCGTGCTTGAGGTTGTGTCGATGCTTGAGCACGGGATTATGACAGATTTGTAATGATATTTACGTCAAAATCGTGTGCTCAAGCATCGACACAACCTCAAGCACGGACTATAAATATGACCCTAGAGAAATTAGATCAGTTTTAAGTGTAGTTGTTTTAAATTGTAAGGACTTACAATATGCTGTCTTAGCAACTAGCTCATTCAGTATGACAGCGAGAGAAAGACTTGTGTGCTATATCGTTAGAAGTAAAAGATTTTTTTAATGGAATGAAATTACCTTTACAAAATATTTATATATTTAAGGCGATGTGTTTCTAATCATAATACTAAGTTTCGATGTTGACGTGTAGTAAATATAACAATACCGCAGTTTCAGTAGAGATTAAGTAACCTACAGATAATGTCAATTTATTGAGCGCAAATCAAATGCAGTTCTCACGGAGTTTACTAAAAAAATCCTCTGAATTTATGGAAAACACTTTCATTTAACACTAAATTAGAAAAACGCTAGATAATTTTTTGTCACTTTCTGTTGAATTACCTTAATAAATTGAGTGAGTTGGGTTATTGGCATCTTTAATAAAACACTTGGTGGATTATCAAACACATACTTATTTAGCAATTTAACACACAAAATGATTATATTGGCGCAGTAAGACTGTGTAATTGTAGACAGTCTTAAGCTACACATTTCAAAATTATTTTCATGTATACAAAGTGTTTCATATTGCCAGGGTGAACCAAACATACATTTTTTTAAATCGGACGCACTATATATTATTTCAAATTTAGACTAAGCATACCTTCCTCATACTTTCGATATCAGGTTTTATTGTGTTATACAGAGTATTTCAGAAGTTAGGGTCCATTTTGTCTGAAGATCATTGTATGTTTAACGTCCTGTGTATTTCTCATCAAACAGCTTGAAGTTATCTTTTTCCTAGACTAACTTTTATAAATTACTACAATTTTATCGCAAAGTAATAATTTGCTAATACTGCGAAAACTGTATGCAGGGAATTTCAAAACACAAATGCATTATTTTCTCAACTTTTTTTAATGGATTATCTTGTATTTTATATTGAGATAGAGAAAGACTATGTATGGGCTTTCATTTTTGCCAACCATTCCTTATATCTAACCTCGTTAATGTCTGAAAGATATTTAATATTTTCTTAATGACAGGTAAGCTTTCTGGAAACAATTGTAAAATGGCAAATTAGCCATGAAAAAATAACAATAGAAAGCTATTAAATTATAAATTTAGGTACATTTATTAAATCTAATACAACTACAAAATATTAAATTTATACTGGTAATTAATATTTAATCATTTAAGCCAAATGTTCACAATATAAAAATAATATTTCTAATAGGTTGCCGTTAATTAGAGAAATATGTACCTCGCAGAGGAATGAAAATAACATCTTTTGAAACGAAAGATATTTGGTGAATGAAATTAATTCCTACAGCGAGGCGTGGCATCTATTTAATTATTACTTAAGCATAGCTGCAATTGAAGATAAAATGCACGAAAATCTATTGCCTTGAGAGAGAAATAATGTACTATATATATTTAGGTTGCAATGTTACTTTCTTGAGTTACATTAATTAATATTCTGCAATGTATACGAGGATTTTAGCTCCATTTTCAGGATCTGTTTTGAAAATAATATTTTTTAGATGAAATTAGATAATGAGCTGTGAGCAAATTTTTTTCAAGTGCGTCAAGTTACGAAGTAATTAACATTAAGATAGGAGAAATATGACGCATATTTGTAGCATGTATTATAATGATAATGCGTTCATGCTACAGGTGCCTACAAGATAAGCTTGTCTGCTTGAAGACAGCATCCAATTATTATATTTATTATATTTCAGTCACTTATAAATAGGTTAAAAATATTTAACGTAATATTTATAATAAAGGGATAGCATTATTTAAAAAAAATATACTATCTCCAGCCAAAAATTAATGATAAGTATATTTACAAAACCAAAGTATGAATTAATTTTTCATTCAATATTTAATGTAGGTAAATATTTTTGTCAATTAAATTTTTGATATTATTTTATACTTGAATTTAAGCTGTGCAGAACTAATTCTATATTCATGGATTTTTAATGGCACATAGAAGTAATTATTATGTAAATTAACTAGAAGAATGTATCCAAGAAAACCTTTTATTAAATACATTCTTGTATTACGATTTCATAATACAGCTGCTATTTTTGTTCTTGAATTCACATGACACCAGCATATTCTGTCGATGAATCTACCGGTGTATTTCAATTCAGCGCTAAAATTTCCAAATTACTATTCCAAGTAAAAGTGATTAGCAAAACTAAGACGGATATTTATTACTATGAAGAGAAGAAAAGTCGAAAGGAAAAAATAGCAGTTCAGAGTACTTAAAAAAAACAATGTAAAAAAAGCAAACTGTTTTTACTTTTATTTATATTTTGCGCAGTACATATAACCTAAGCAATCTACTACATTGGATAAATTTAACAAAGTTCTATACATAAGGGTGGTATGGTCATAATATTTAACGACTTAACTAGTTATACAGGGTGGTCCATTTAAAGTGTAACACTGTAATATCTTCGAAACAATTAGTGTTATGAAGAAAAGTGTTAGACAAAAGTTAACTATATGAAGGGGCTCATCCGATGATGCTACTGCTGTCACTATAAATACACACACACAAAGGTCATACCAAGGTCAACACTTTTTTTCAAATAGCATATGGTATTTTGTTTAATCAAATTCTAAAAGAGCAATAAGTTGTGAATAGAAAAATAGTAAACCACATATGACCTCAAATTAATTTTTTTTTTTTTTAATGTGTGGTGGGTGCTTAGTTGCAGTGACTCCGTAAGCTGTATCACTTGTCTGGCTATCACTGCAACTCTTGCGGTGTAGTTTAGTGTGTGTAAGTTGTGTTTAAATGGCTTTGTGACAGCATCATATCGCCTTTTATGATGCCGCGCTGTTAATCACTTTGCTCCCAACAGCGAATGGCAAGTCGATCCGGGATTAAACTCTCTGAAAAAATGTCATCGTCTCTCCAGAGAACTGAACCCCGGCACCTATCGTCCTCTCACAACAATAGTCAGCCGCCTAACCACTGCGGCCATCGACCCGTTTTTAAATTTTTTAAACCCGTTAAATTAATCGAGATATTTCGAAAAAATGAGGACATAATAATAGTCAGTGCAGCTATGTTTTTCCTTCGTTTTTTAAATGTAAAAGTAGTAAATAAATGTTAATAGTAGCTACAAATTGTTTACATAAGGTAAATAGTTGAAGAACGCAAACGGCTATCGAATTGGATGTTCAAAATGGCGGCCACCAGCCTCAATGCACTTTTGTATTCGCGCAGAAGAATCGCTATATTTACTTTAAGTGTACAATATCGACATGTTGTATATGACACGGAACCAACAACACCAGAAAACATGCAGCAGAAAATAAATCATGCATGTGCAGACATTTCTGAAGACATTTTACTGCGTGTGCATAGTGTATAGTGATAATATATAGAAGCTTGGTTTTGGAGACTTACAAAAAGTATATACCAATTACGCAAAACTCTGTCGGACCTCTGCTTACTGTATCAGGAAATAATCTCCCAGATATCAGTCTTGATACTGTTAAAAAGACGAAAATTGTCGCAGCACTGTAGAAATGGAAACATAGTTTATTGAAAAAGTTCGACAAAGTCCAGTGTTTTCTTTTTGGAGATTATGCTATAATCTTACTTTAAAGTATCACTCAAAGCATCAGTCAAAAATTTGCTGATATAAGAAAATCATCAATACTCTGTCCAGTATTAAAGTTGTGATATAGCAAATGTCATACCACACCATAATATTTACATAGTGCTAGTACCTTGGTGACACCAGCAACGCGACGACGGAGACTGACGTCGCTCTACCAACCGCAAGAGGAATCCCTAAAAACCTAGATGGTAGTAGATATCACATATATGAAAATTATGCAAGATTACTCTCAGGCAACAGATTCAGTCGTCGATCAGCAAGACCGGTAAAGTAACAACGAACTTGAACTGACTCACGGTCTTTACACGAAGGCTAACGGCAAGTACCGGCTGGCTCTTGATGACCGTCGCACATCGTATACTACTGTGTGGAAGAGATATCTGGGGTGATGCTTTGCAGCAGAATAAATACATTCACCTGGCTTTAGTACAGTGATCGTATGATTCCCTAACCGATAGAGCTGATGATTGTAGGAAAAAATTACAAATACACGTACCAGCTTAGAAATAGAAAAAGTCTACAAGATTTGAGAAGTGGGCGGAGCAAACCCAGTAAGAAGGACTTTAAACTCTCATGCGACAAAGGAAGCTTATCAAAGGTGAAAAATTTGAACGTACCATGATTGACTTAGGCCAGGCAGCATAGATTTGTTTTAAAAACGCTTACAAACGTTGTCTAGGAAATCAAAAGAGTGAAAACTACCAAGATGTATCTAATTTGCTTGAAAATTATAAAAATGTAGGGTCCCGAATCTCAGCCAAAGTTCATTTTGTGCAGCCACATTTAGATATCTTTTCTGCTGATATACGACAGATGAGATTCCATCAATATATTACACAAATGGAAAAGCGATATCAGGATAGGTGGGATCCCGAAGAGAAGAGGACCAATACGAGTATATACGACCAATATAAAAGGAACAAATAACTATTTATGCAAAACTTGGATATTAGCAATTTTCCGTTGTATGCAAACTATATTTGTATTCTTGATACTACATAATTAAACATTCTAAGGTTATGCCAAGATTTTTGTACTTATCTGTTTCTTTATCTACTACCATAGTATGATTATAAGCCTAAAACTAGACGTGATTGAAAAATTTGGTTTTTGGTTATGCTCTCAGTTAAATACTGTAACAATCATACACCGATTTTTACAATAGTTCAAATAAAGTTTAAAATTCAGACAGCGTTGTCTGAAAAATTCTACATCTAACTACCGAATCTGAAAGCAAAACTGTATAATATTATATTATTCAATTAATTATGCATGAATTTCCATTAGTTTCGTACTAAACAAACGTATTAAACATATATACATCAGGCTAACGAGGGATAAGACGAATTAATCTATATATACATACATCCCTCATCATTTCCTGCAGACTTCGCTGTTTCATATATGAGTACTGAATATATTACCAAATCTCTATCTTACTTCTCTGTCTGCTCACAAACTTTACAAGGGTTCTAATTTTGCTAATTTGAGGTTTCTCTTAAATTATTGCTCGCAGATTGACATTTAATTGTATGGTAAGAGCCACGGAAACCGATATTTCTTACTCGCCACCGAACAATCACATTGTGTAAATCGCTGATCGAATTACTGGCTGCCTATCAGCAGTAATTTTGTACGACTAAAAGTACCAAATGAAAATTACTTTGACCAAACTTGCATATATATATGTATATATATATAGTTACAAGTGTAGAAGATGTAAACCAGATGCTGGTGCTGATTTCTTCGTGTATTGGTATTTTTTCTTTTTTTTAATATTTTAACTTGTTCGTGTAAGTTTGTCTTAGTCAATGTTATAAATTTTAATTTACAAATTTAATTTAATACAATCACTGCACATCACTTTAGTTAGAAAATGTGCATATTTTAAGTATCAAATTAGGTACTCTTTCTTAACCTTTAACGACCATGAGTTTTTCTGCTCTCAACTATCTCGAATGAATTGAAGTCTACTGTCTGAAGAAGGTGAAAATATACTCGCCGAAACTGTCACGTTGACTTAAACAGTTGTTTAATTTCAAAACCCAAATTCTGCTCTTGTTAGCAGTAAAAATATTTACCTATATATACAGGGTCCGGCAACGACGCGGGGACGGAAGATTACACGCTTATTTGAAAGTTTGTCAAATATTTAGTCAGTGGATATTCTTCCGCACCATCAAGTGCACGTTTTAAAAATATTTTGTTTTATACAGAGTGTTCCAGACGGAAATGCCAGACTAAAGTTGCATTTTTTTAAATGGAACACCCTGTATATTAATAGAGAAAATGATCCGCGCTTGAAAGCTGGTTACAACGATATAATATTGTATAGGTCTAAAGTTGATAGTTTCTGAGTAAACAATGATTTTACTTGATAAATTGATACATTTCAGTAGGCTATTCTGCGTAGGGAAAAACAAAAGATTCGAAACCAACAGAGTAGAATATTTTTTACTAGTGTGGACTGTCGTTACCATGTGAAATAAATTCTGCAGCTGCTCGCTTTATACAGGGTGTTCACAATTTTGCAAAATCTAAGAATTCTCGAAATTTTTAAATGGAACACCCTGTATATTTTTTGCTCATTGGAAAGCCCTTTTACTACGCTTTCTATTGATACCTCATTTGATGCACCTAGGACAGATTATTTTCTAATTATTTCTTTTTAAAGTTGAATTAATGAGAAATGCTCGTATTTTTAGAAGCTAATTTGCATTTCAAACCTACTGTAAGATCGGATACTCGACAAATAATCCATAAATGGTCTATAACAAGAATAAACTCCATTTAGTATGAGAAACAATTGCTTTTCACTCAGCGGTGAAAGTAAACATTAAATTAATATAAAGTAATATAGCATTTTCAATAGATTCACTGCTGATCAAGTTATCTGGGGTTTTAAGCTTGTATACTTAATAACCAAGTTATAAAAAATTTCGTTTTGTGTTATACAGTATTTTGTTCAATCTTTAAAAGCAGTTGTTATATTGACTAATTTTAGTAGGTACCTACTCAAGAAATGGTAAATATGATATTTATTCTTGAGGAGTGTACAAGAAATTGTCTCCTAGCAAGTAGAGTATATGCAGAGAAATTTCTAAACCTTGAAAGAAGACCGGAAACATTTGAAAGATTATTAGAGAAATTTATAAAAACTGATGGTGAAACCTACAAGAAGGGAGAAATAAATAAACCGGTAATCAATAAACAAAGCGAACTGGCCGTATTATTAATAATACAGGAAAATCCACATACAGAACATAGAGAGCTAGTAAGGCTAGCTAGAAAAGAGATAGATCTAGAGTGGGGCGGTTGTAAAACATATACGGAATTAACGCATTGGCGAGCGTGCTATTCCGTATATGTTTTACAACCGCTCCATTCTAGATCTATCTCTTTTCTAGCTGGCCTTAGTCGCTCTGAATGTTCTGTATGTGGAAAGATGTAAGTATAGATGGTATTTCAAAGGTAACAGTTATTGAAGGTAGGAGTTTGCATTTGTTGAATATCTACTAACATTAGTCATTATAACAATTTCTTTTAAAGATTGAACGAAATACTGTATAACACAAAACGAAATTTTGTACAACTTGGTTATTAAGTATACAAGCTTAAAACACCTGATAACTTGATCAGCAGTGAATCTATTGAAAATGCTATATTACTTTATATTAATTTAATGTTTGCTTTCACCGCTGAGTGAAAAGCAATTGTTTCTCATACTAAATGGAGTTTAGTCTTGTTATAGACCATTTATGGATTATTTGTCGAGTATCCGATCTTACAGTAGGTTTGAAATGCAAATTAGCTTCTAAAAATACGAGCATTTCTCATTAATTCAACTTTAAAAAGAAATAATTAGAAAATAATCTATCCTAGGTTCATCAAATGAGGTATCAATAGAAAGCGTAGTAAAAGGGCTTTCCAATGAGCAAAAAATATACAGGGCGTTCCATTTAAAAATTTCGAGAATTCTTAGATTTTGCAAAATTGTGAACACCCTGTATAGAGCGAGCAGCTGCAGAATTTATTTCACATAGTAACGACAGTCCATACTAGTAAAAAATATTCTACTCTGTTGGTTTCGAATCTTTTGTTTTTCCCTATGCAGATTAGCCTACTGAAATGTATCAAGTTATCAAGTAAAATCATTGTTTACTCAGAAACTATCAACTTTAGACCTATACAACATTATATCGTTGTAACCAGCTTTCAAGCGCGGATCATTTTCTCTATTAATATACAGGGTGTTCCATTTAAAAAAATGCAACTTTAGTCTGGCATTTCCGTCTGGAACACTCTGTATAAAACAAAATATTTTTAAAACGTGCACTTGATGGTGCGGAAGAATATCCGATGACTGAATATTTGACAAACTTTTAAATAAGCGTGTAATCTTCCGTCCCCGCTTCGTTGCCGGACCCTGTACATATATATATATATATTATATGAAAGCAGCATTTTTTTAAGTTCTACTTTTAGCTCTTGGATAGGAGTGATGGATAAATTTGAGTGTACTATAATTCCTACTATCTTGAAATTATTACTATAATTCTTCTTGGATATGTCAGAACACATCTATGGTCATCATTTACTGATAGAATATTATCAACACTGTTATACACCATTTGCTCCGGTGTATGTAATAAGATTATGAAACACTTTAGACACGCAAATTTAAACATCAAGAGCTGTCGTGGTATTTGCGATAAGCAGTATAGCATAGGACTTCGTTATAGCTGCCCGCACCACAAAGACTAAAAATTGTCTAATTGATGGTATCAGCCATTATGGTTCCTACATGTTAAGTGTTCCTAGAGCCACATTATTTATTTAGCTTCACTACTACGCCAAATGTTTTTTCTCTTAATACCTAATTAATGCTACACAACAGCAGCAGTAATTCTTCATTTCCTCGGCGTGTTCGCTTAGATACAATTCCCGAAACATACAAATGCCTTTTTGCGTCAGGCAGAATCAGGATATTATCACAGAAGTAGCTAAAGTTAATAATAAAATACTGCCTTTCATTTTCCTGTACCAAAACATTACGAGGGTAGACATTTATATACATATTTACAGTAGATACAAACATTGACGGAGTGCAGCTCATCACTTTTTGGTGATGTCTGCTCTAGCACTCATTCAATACTAAACTAAAATATAAATTTAACCTAAGACTAAATTATTGAGATGTATGCCGAATACCGTACACAAAATGTCTAAACACCAGGTGTTAAAACACAACTTACACACACTTATCTTTTAATTCCTGATTTATTTCCACTTAGAGGTCAATAAAACAACAAATAATTAAATACCAATTTATTCCAAAAAATGTGGAACGCTTCGGCGGTACATATACTAAAATTGGAACGATACAGAGAAGATTAGCATGGCCCCTGCGCAAGGATGACACGCAAAATCGTGAAGCGTTCCACATTTTTTGGAATAAATTGGTATTTAATTATTTGTTGTTTTATTGACCTCTAAGTGGAAATAAATCAGGAATTAAAAGATAAGTACATAAAGGTCAAAAAATACATATATTACTTACACACACTAAACTACACCGCAAGAGTTGCAGTGATAGCCAGACAAGTAATACAGCTTACGGAGTCACTGCAACTAAGCACCCACCACACATTACAAAAAAAAAAAAAACCACCGCCGCCAGAACATTCAACCATGTTTTATGAATTTACATCACGATTCGTTTCATGCTGCTAACTTCGGACAAGAAGGAGGTAATGAGATGACTATGTCTTGAACAATTTCAACTATCTCACAGTTTTGTATAACATAGAAATAGTATTACATGTGAGGATAATTTGAGTAAGTAAAATATCTTTTAAAAACAGCTAATTTATTTGAGTTAATTCTACATAAGCATTTGTATTCTGATATCAAGAATTTCATTAATATTTATCAACACGAGAACTTTGTTGTTTGCAATTTTGTCTAACTGGCATCGGAAGACTTAAATAATCGGGAACTAGTTTACCCTATTTTTATTGTCTATCTACGGCGTCTGGCAGAATAGATCACACAATACTATTAAGTGAGTGGTGAACTAATTGATTTATAAGTCTGTATAAGTAGTTTGTACTACGGTAGTCATTCCACTGAAATCAGATTAGGTTGGAAGTCCCCCAAGAGTCGAATTTAATCAATTAATAATTAATAATATGTAAAAAGAGCGAAGGTCCCGCTCTTTTTACATATTATTAATGAATTATCTGCTAACATCACATGCGAATACTCTCATGTTAGCGGATGATATTAAAATGTTTGCATCTGCTGAATCTGAAGAATTCTGTGTAGGTTTGCAGAAGGATTTTATTCACATCTTAAGCTACTGTAGCCAGAATTAATAGAATCTAAATATTTCTGACTGGAGGTTGGCATATACCAAGATGCAGATTGCAGAATAGAAAACAAGATTGTTCACAGACGTTCGACGAATTTTTAGTTGGACAAAGATTTGTAAGACAGATTATTGTTACTATTTCTAGTGAAACTAGAATATTGGGTTTTCCTATCAGAAACACCCGACAATCTACAAGCACCGACAGATTAAAGCTCCTTTATTTTCCACTGGTGTGAAGCAAGCTCGAATATACTCGTCGTCAATACCACATTAGGACTTTTATTTCTGCAGTATTATATAGTAAACGTTTTACCCATATTAGCATACGAAACTTACATATGATTTTTACTACATATGCGTCCTATTTAAGAAAATGATAGCTTGTAATAGAGTCTTCTTCCGGGTTTCGCCGTGTAGTCGCAATTCCAATCGACATTTCGTTGTTCATGCTCCCAGCTTCTCCAGGATCTGCTATTAGATTGATTTTCTCCATTGTTGCTGCTCCTATATAAGGAGGTCATCTATGAGGTATATAACCTCATAGATTCATCGGTGCGTGACCGTTTCGCTCCATTGGTCGTGACGGATTTTCGTAGTAAGCTCTTGCACGTGTTGCTGAATCTATAGCCATCTTCGCGGTTGAAATTAGGATATTTCTCTATCCCGATGGCTTCCCTAACAATTCTACGGTGGTAGTTCCTTGTAGTAGCTAATACTGCAGGCTCTTGCAAGTTTACTTTATGTCCGTGCCGATGAACATGTTCTGCAACCACTGATTGTCCAATTGTTTTTCCTCCCGCGTCCCTTTGATGTTCCATCACTCGTTGTTCAATCGCTCTTCCTGTTTGGCCAACATAGTTCTTCCCGCACTCGCACATTAACTTGTAGACTCATTCTCCTTTAGTACTTGACAATTTATCTTTACTTACAGAGAAATTGTGTTGAATTGGGGTAGCAGTACTGAAGCATACTTTTATGTTCTTCTTTGTCAATATTCTTTCTATCTTCTCAGTTACTCCGGAGACGTACGGTAGACGGGCGAATCCTTTAGCTGATTCTGTTTCGGCAGGTTGTGTTTCCTTTCTGGGCTTTCTTAAAGCTCTCCTTATCTCCGTGTTACTATATCCGTTCTTCTATAGAGCTGCTATGACGTGTCACTTTGTCTCCTCCAAATGTTTGGCGTCGCTGATCGTAATGCTCTGTGCATTAAGGTTTTCATAAAAGCTCTATTCTGCTTGGTGGATGATGGAATGATGCATGTAGGTACTTGTCGGTGTGGGTTTTCTTCCTGTAAACTCCTAAGTGACACTGGCCGTGAAAGCCCACGGAATTACAAAACGATAGTTTGTCTCATAGCTTTCAGAACTTTCCTTTCAAGTTTTTCTCCGGTGCAAACTAGTAGTAGCTTTCCTATAGATGTTCTTCATTTATACATCGCTCATCCAGATAAAATCTATCCGCTATTCTATATTGTCTGATTATATTTATCGTTAAAAAAATCATCTACTGTCCATTGAAACCCACTTATCATTATTGACATACAAGAACTCTAACGTAAACTTTTACGATTCATCACGTATTGCGTACGACTACTACTCAGTTAGACTGTTGAGTGAGAAAATAAGTGTCAAATTGAAGAATTGATTTTGGCAGAATGCCGTAGTAATTAGATGAAAAAAATGAAAAATACTTTTTATAGAGCTCTGTCGATCTCGAACTGGCTGTTAGGAGCGAAGTTGTTTGTTTGAAACATCCATTACTATCACTCGCTTAATTTCGTACCTATCTACTCAATATAACGTACATGTTCTGAATAGAAATAAGTAGGACTTTATGTTTCGAGATCATTAGGTAAGGATAATCAGGGAATTCATGTTCGCTATCTACATAACCCTCGAAGGTATATATATCTTTTGATGTAGCACGTGTATACTGTATCCTACCATTTACGGGATAAATGGCCGGATTGTGTTTCAGAATAATCCATTGCTTTTACGATTTTTAAACAGGAACTGTATTCCATTCATTGTTCAAAATATTGAAAGTTTTCGTCAAGTCTCTGTAATTTAGAATGTCACTGTAGGTTTTCTCTTGAGTAAGCATTTAGCATGCTTATTCTCTCACAGCTGAAACTGCAACTGACTTTCCAATACCTACTACATAGAATAATGAGAAATAAAATTGTCATGACTTTATAGTTCTAGTGTTTGAAATATTTAGAGAAGTTACTCTAATGTCTTAATTATGCGATATTATGTATATTTAACTTTGCACCAAAAGAATACACATTTTCTTCATCTGACAACACCAAATGCAGATCATATGTATTTATTCTTCCGTATGCAATTATATTAGTACAACGCAACATGGTTTTGTCGCTAAGAGATCTACGGTAGCGAAGCTTTCACACTTCTCACAGTATATGTCGGAAGATCTAGATATTCAAATAGTCAAATAGACGTTATCTATACAGACATGGCAAAAGCTTTCAATTGTACTGACTATTAGGGCTGGGCGATACCGACATTGTTGGTATCGGGTATCGATATCATTCGAAGTATCGATATTTACCGATGTATTGATTCCGTGCATGGTATCAATTCCGAGCACTGGAATCGGTTAAGTATCGATAGGTATCAATACCTGGCTACCGATGAATTGGTATCGATACCTGGAAACCGATACCTTGGTATCGATACCTAGAATCGATATCTCAAATATATTCCTTGAATTGATACCTCGAATTGATTCCTTGAATCGATACCTTGGTATCGACACCTACGACTCATTTGTAGGTATAAATTTGTTCAGGTTGATTTCAATAATTATATTCAATAACATCTACGGCATCAAACGTACAATATTATGATACTCTAGTTTTTTTATAACAATTATTGTTATTGTACGCGAATAATTGCATTTACCCTTCATACGTTAATATTTGAGTCAATATATGAAAACTAGTTCCGTAAATATTTGTCTAAATGATTTTTTACGATACTGTAGTTGTTACCGTAGTTCGTTGGTATCGATACTTAGATATTGATTCCCAAATATCGATTCCAAGGCAGCGATACCCAGGTATCGATTCCAAGGTATCGATACCTAGGTATTGATTCCAAGATATCGATACCCAGGTATCAATTCCAAGGTATTGATACCTATGTTATCCAAGATATCGACGAATCGATACCAGTGATGGTAGCGAATACTGGACGATGTGTCGATACTTCGCCCAGTCCTATATACTGACTATGGTGTATTGCTACAAAAAGTTCGTCTCTCGGGTTTTAATGACTCACTACATTAGGCTGATACAATCATATTTAGAAAATGGTTCTTTTTCGTTATTTACAATTGATTTTCTTCCGGAAACAGTGTTATTACATCCAAGGTGCTGCAAAGTTCCAATCTGGGATCCCTACTCTATATATTAATGATTTGCTAGACTATGTGGACAGATTGCGATGTTTGTGGATGATGACAAGATTTTTTAGTAGGTATATAAGCAATAAACTATCGCTAAACATACATAAATGTAAAGTTGTTACATTGACTCGTAAGAAACTTTCATCATTATATGCATATACCGTAACTTCCACTCTACCTGTTAATGTGATATAAATAAACACGTAGGTGTTCTTTTCGCTAGCGAATTAAATTTTAATAGTCATGTTCTAAATGTAGTTTCTTCCGGGAAGATAATGATGGGGTTTGTGTTGCGTAGTTGTAAACATTTCACCAATATATCTACTTTGAAAGTGCTGTATTACTCACTTGTGCGTTCAAGAATTGAATAAGCTTCTGTTGTATGGAATCCCTTTATGACGTTCAGTAAAAGTTTCTGAGAGTGTACAGCAGTGTTTTCTAAAATATTTGTGGTATATGAATTTTAACATCTATTCCTGTAGGACTTTTCTGCACGACATTTTAGTTCGTACGTTTTCGATTACATCTAATAAATAATAAATAATGTTGATCTTTATAATCTTTGATACATATATTACATTAATTGTGACTTTATATTATAGGGTTAATATGTTCTCAGAATTTATATCATGTATTTTTTACATTGTCCTGTTGTAAGTATATTGTTACTGCTTGGCAATAAATACTAATTAAATCTTCAGGAAGTCGTTAGAAATTAAAAGTTGTAGTGAAATAAAAATGTCGGGTGAACACGACCTGTGGTTACAAATTAAACTCAATTTTCACATTTACCAATATTTCGCTTTAATTAAAAGCTTGATTAGGGTTACCACTAACACCACCACGTCTCATCATCAACCGAATGCCGAATGAATAAATACAACAAAATGAAGGCACTGCAATGGGTAATCCGTTACTCCTTTAATTGCTAATCTGTTCTTGAATAGTTTTGAAACTAGCATAAAGAGAGAGAATGGATATTTTCCGAGAATTTGGCTTAGCTACGTTGATGATATATTCGCGATGTTTAATACTACGAAAACGACTGTTAGCGAATTCCTCAACAAGTTAAACTCAAGATTCGATTCTATTAAATTCACGGTAAAAGAAGAAATTAACAACAAACTTCCTCTTTTGGATACTCTAGTTATTAGGAATTAACAGAATAGATTAGAACTTGACATCTACAGAAACGAAACTAATACGAATAGATTCATTCTGGCTTAATCAAACCATTGTGATAAACAGAAAATGTACGCGATCATTTTTTTAATTAATAGATTGGTCAAATTCCCACTGAATAAAGTGAGATTTCAGAATGAATTAGAGTTTATTAAGAGAATAGCGGCCTACAATGGTTTCTTTCCTGCAGACGTCGAATATACGCTTAAAAAAGTCCAATATCAGGAACGCGTGAGAAATTCCACGACTTTAGTCCCATCGAATAACCGGGAACAAGAAATTTATTATGTTACCGTTCCACTCCATAACTAAAGGATTGAACCGCGTTTTTCAATAAAACAAGTTAAATGTTATAAAACCAATAGTACATTCAAAAATCTTTGGACAACCCGAAAGACAAACCAGACATGAGACCACCAGTACTCCTCATATTTTTCACAACGGTTCTTAAAGGTTTTGTGTCAGGCAAACTTACTGCCAGTATTTTTATAGAAGCCACTTTGAACATCTATTGTGAGTTTTCATACATACGGATTATTTTTCCATTAGGATAATTATTTCTCTTGAGAGTTGCGTTTTAGTTAACGTGTAATCATTCTTAAATCGATGATGAAGCACTTATCATTTTTCAATTTTCTTGGTATTGCCTTTGCCTTACCTTGGATACCTGCTGTGTTTGTTTCTTGATAATTAGGTAGCTTTTTATTTATATTTTTTTAGACAATCTAATGCTGTTTTTTAAGTAAGTTTATTTTTCTGTGTTTTTATGGAAGTTTCCTGGAAATGCTATAAATATAATACCCATAGCTTGAATTCATGTTGCGTTATAGATCGCAATATCTTAATTAAATACGAGCAAAAAATAATAATTACTAAGAAACAATCACATCGAATTGCAATTTTCATACGATTTTTTTAATAATGCATAAAGCTTATTTACAGAATAATTAAACTAATATAAAGCTGCCTTAAATATGATGTACGTGCAAAAATTGTAGCACAAATGTAATCTAACTAAATTCAGGGAGTTTAAAGGGAGATTGATTTTCTTTTGAGTAGGATTTCAGTAGTGGATATTCCCGCTTAATGCAAAAAATGACTAAATTTGTATACATTATTCCAGTTTAACCCTTTCATTAACGTTCCCCATACTGATTTACGTCATACACATTCATTGCGCTACATTTGAGACTAGTTAATGTGTATATACTCAAGTGAATAGAGTTGAATATCTATAAAGCCATACGTAGGTAGACTATTAATGCTAATGAGATAAATTAATTTACTGCCTTCTATTTGCGGAGAACTTTACAGCTTTTTAATTTTTTGAAAATATGTTCAATTTATTCGCAAACATTATATAAAATAATCTGTTGTAACTCTAATGTCTCCCAGTATCAATGAATTTGTAACCTTTTCCATTCTCTATGCTTTCTTCGTCGTATATTTCTTCGTCGTATATTACAGTTCTCAAGTATAATATAGTCGGTAATTGGTTTGACTTTACTTTTATTGGTCTTTGAAACTTTTACATTATAAAGTAATGTAAAAGTTAGCAATTGCTCCTATATAACTTATGGGTTACACTTAATAGCGATCAGTCTTTTCTACTGTGCCTATACAAGAATAAAAATTATACAAATTATCCATTAAAAGACGAATATAAAAAACCGGCCTGGTTTATGGTCGCATAGTATAATTGTTCTGGCACTCAGTTCGGTACCTATTAATCATTAAATAATAGAATCGCTTATATATTCAAATGAGTACAGGTTTCAAGTAACATATTGTAGAAGGATAATTCAGTTTGTAATTATCCAATTTCGTTAGTACCCATCTGATTTAATATTTGTCGAAAATCCTACAATTTCCTTCGGTCCTGTTACTTCCATGTTCTCTGTCGCCTTCCTTAGATGCTAAAATTCTTAGCCGAACTGGGGTAGAACTGCGCCGAATCGACAGCAAGCCGCCTCGATACTTTCCCCACACTCCGCTTCTCCCCTTCCCTTAAAGTGAATAAGTGCTTTAGGGAATGGAGAACAGTGGGGTGTGGTAAAAATGTCGAGGCGACCCGTTCTCCATTTGGTGCAGTTCTACACCAGGTCTCGATTTTAAGCCCGCAAAATCGATCGGTCATTCAATTCATTTTGTCCTTTTTTTGGAGATGGTATCTTACAGGGCAGTGAACATTTGGAAGACCTTTAAGTTTCTTTAACTCTGGCTTTCTAAGATTAAGTAGGTTCTTGGTCTTAATTTGACAAAATTTCTTTAATTGAGTACATATACATATATATTTGATCCTTTTATGCCTTTGTTTAGGCATTCACAGACGCAAAAGTCTATGATATGTATTTGGGACTGGACGATCCTTACTATACCCCCTAACGCTCTTGCAAGAGATCTTGGCGCCCACAAAATCATATTTATAGCATATTTTATCAGACAAATAAAGAAAGGAAATAATTAATCATATTACAATAATTATTAATTTGAAATACATTGCCCACAAATCAATCAAAAGAAAAGTTGAAATTTTGCATGTGGTGCATAGGGAAGTTACACCACTGGACTACGAACAGCAATTCTAACCCCTTCACCTATCTTGGAACCGCCTGCGACACGGGAATCCTAACTATTCTCTAATTTTTGGAGGTCTCCTAGAATCTAATATTGAAAAATGTTAATGTGCACTAATAGCTATATTTGCCTTTACTAGCACTTATTGGTGTTAGCCTTTGCAACATTTCAATTAATAGCTCGCTAACTTTTGAGATTTCCAACCGGACAAGCAGTTGCAGATTCTGCTATTTGAGTTGCGCTATCTTGTCATTAATATTGGTCACCATACTAGAATAATATCAAGAGGTGACCATGGAGCTTACTAGCATATGACGTAACCAACATATTACTTAGGTTTGAGTTCTCAGGTTTTCCCTAAGAACATGTTGCCTCTTTGAGAACTCGGCGCCTATTCCAGCTCAGCCATTGGTCAAAGATTACACCCACGTATCTAGCTCAATGGAATATATTAGTTCTTCTCTGTTTAGGAATCGTGCATTCAAAGAATACTTCCTTCCTCTGATAAATGAAGCAGCAATTGTTTAATTCCTAGTTATAATTAATTAGTCCTACTGCATTATTTGCTGATGGTGTTGAGACCGTTTTCGCTGCGGCTAGTGCCAGCCTCTTCATACTTGCGTTTTATGGTGACGACTAGGTCATTTGTGAAGCTTTGGACGTTAAAGACATGTAGGCTCTTGAACAAGTTTTTGATGGCCAGAGATCAAGTCACAGGTAATAACATCCCGCTTTAGGGGCACTTCTCTACCAAATTTCTTTCCAGTCTAAGTCCTTCTGCTCATAGTTTTAAGTTTAGATTTAAAGGGGGAATTATGAAAAACATTCCCTACGTCGATAGGTGTGCATAGCGCTTTCTCTTGGTTTGCGAATCGATCATCTGACTTTTTCAAATGGTTGTGTAGGGAAATTTCCATTGATTATATGGTTTGGCGGACACATTGGTTACAATTGAAAGAAAGCTTAGCTACATGCTCTCTTCCTATAGGATTCTCATGAGAATATGGTATATATTTTTAAGTATATATTTTCGTAGGGTGTACAATGGGTAAACAAATAATGGTAAGGTAAACAATACACTTCGAAGATAAAAATTTTATTCAAAACCGCTCAACAAATTTAATTGAGTGCGCAGATATCTACTTCAGGGAATGAAGTAGCAGCAACTGCGTAAGATTTGATGAAGATACCTAATTTTCTCAGTGTTGCATTCCATAAGATGATCTTAATTCAGTATTTGTAAACACAAAAGGCAACGGACAAAGTGGGATTCAAAATTATGAATGAATCGAATTTGATGGCATAATATGTATGTAGTACACGGAGTAGACGGAGTATTTCTCTCATGTTTGTATGAGTATCGAGTTTTACTCATACTGTATATGCCTTGCAGGTGAGGAATAAACTTCTGTCGCAGCGGCAAAAGAAATAATTCAATACCAAGATATGAAAAAGGAAGCGGATGAAATCAGTTCAATTCATTCTGTTTCAGTTTCTGTAATCCAAACATCTTACAATTCTAATTTATAAATTGACATTTCAATAACCATTTCCTGTTGCTCCAATGTATTAAGTGAACATCTATTTGCAAATGCCATCTATATATAATTGTCTACTCAAATTTTCTTTTGTTTCAGACTGCATACCTGAGCATTTACTTAAAGCTGCGATATCGCTTCGCGGCAGGTTTCGTCAGCAATGAAGAATTTTCCCAAAATTCCGCGCGACGTCAAACGCGGGGACGGAAACTAAAACGCACGAATATGCTGTTAATATCAATAGCGTTAGTTTTTTGCATCAGTTGGTTACCTCTAAACCTTTTTAATCTCATAGCAGACATATATTCATCTGAAATATTTAGCCAGAATACAGGCATGGTGATATATGCTGTCTGTCATATGATAAGCATGTCATCTGCATGTTCAAATCCAGTTTTATACGGTTGGCTAAATGAAAATTTTTGGAAAGAATTCAAAGATATTATGTGTTTAACATCTAATTCAGCCGATAATAATACGATTGCCAAGAGAAGTTCGTTCAAAGGAGCGTCACGTAAGGCTTTGACTAAGGAAACGCCCGATGTTGTAGTTATGGCTGGAGAATTTCACCCCGGAAATATGAGTACAGAAATGACTAATTTGACTAGCTAGCTTTTAAAGAAATCCGCTAGCGGAGCAAGTAATAACAAACAAGTTGGACAGTCTTCGTTATAAATGCGGGTACAAAATTTTGCACGTCAGTACTTTTCTAATAAAAAGATATCTAGTTTTATATTTAATAGTATCTTATTTTTCGTAACTTCAAAAGATTTCTAGTCAATAGTTCTAACAAAGGTGTTTCTATAGAAACGTTTTTTATAGAAACTTCTGAAATGTTTGTATGATACAGGAGTACATTTTTATGTACTTGCACTTTTAAATTATTTATTATTTCGATACTTCTTGCCTTGTCGTTGGGATAACGCCGGCCTGAAGCAAAACTAATAGAACTTTACAGGATATTACCTAATCATCCACCATAAGGCATTGATGCTACAAAAAAATAAACAAAAATAGGTCTATTTTTTCGTAGCACTACCTTAGTAATGTAAAAACGTCAACCTACTTCCAGTTACTTTATTTTTTCCATTATTGCAATTAGAAAAAAAATGTTTATTATCGGCTAAATTGAAAATGATAAATCGATCCATGTTTTTTACAAAAACCTCATATTTACGACAGGTCTCTCTTATTCCAGAATTAGATAAATTAGTACCCGTGCCAAAACGATATATAAATTGACAAAGTAAGGAAGTCGCATTACTATTCATGTAGAGTAAGTAAATGTAATATGAAGTTTTGATAATTTTGCTGATATAAGTAATATCTTGTGCTAAGTGTCTCTGTATACAAGTATCTAAAATTTGAAAATTGATTTTATTGTAGACGTATTTATACTTAATGTAATACGATGGAAGATTGAATATACCTTATCGTATTTAATCAACAAAGAGTAGCTGTATCTATATAGGTAAATTATGTCAATTTATTCGAACTTTGCTGTTCTATTGTAAGATCTTTACTCTAAACTATCTAAAAGCGTTTGATTTTTAAATATATGTATTATTTTTTACATACCTTAGCTATAAGTAACTGTGTCTTTATATAAAACATACAGAACATTGTTAAACTGTCTTTATATGTATATATCGTTGATTTGTAAATAGCTGGGAAAATATCAACTCTCTAGGGACCTTGTAGTGATATTCAACAAGACTAAATAACGATTTGCAGGGTATCGTAAGACCGGAGAGTCCACGGATCTTATGAAGCACTACAATCCTTTGCTGAATACCACTACGACAGTACACCGTCAATTTTACATAAACATTTACATACTATAAATATTTGGCAGGAACGCATGTGATATTGTGATTGATACTATTTTGTAGACTGAAAATAATGAAAGGTTTTGTTTGAAACGTGTTTTATTTATATTTCCTCTGGTTTTTGTTCTAATTGACTTCCTCCAACATAAAATGTTCAATATCACACAGAAATAAATTGAAAATTTAAATTAGAATTTGACCAGGAGTTCTCCAAGCAAGACAACTACAGTTTTGCTGAATTCACTTATTTCACTTATTCATTTATCTTTGAGATGTGCAATTGCAGCTACCGAAATACTTAAATATATACAGGTCACTTCGTTTGTTATCATTCATAGCACTTCTTGAAATTCTGAAGGTAAGTACAAAAATTAAAATAATATAATTTTGATATATCAGGGTGCACCTCATTGTATGTTACTCGCACCTATTTATATAATTTGCTGTTCGAAAAGATGTTGGTTTAAGAATGGCGCTCGGCCATATCTCAGAACAGTTGATAGTACGCTTCGGGAAAAAAAAAAACATTACTGACTAAAGTGGTCCCGAAAACTATCTGGAATTGTCGGATGATCCCTAGATGGCGAAATTAAATACCGAAAATTTAGATTCAAATAAACCAGCAATCGTCTACAGCGCGTTAGATGTTAGAGTATCTTTGGGCGAAGGACGAATTGAATGAGGATGAATGTACACATTTATAACTCTTTGTATGTTGCTGGAGCTATAGCCATTCAAGCTCCAGCAACATACAAAGGACCAGAAACGGATACATTCATCCATGATTTCCCAAAGTAACACCAGAATCTAGTAATCAGCTAAGTATCATCGCCCTCCCCTGCATTCATCGCGCTAAGATCATATCGGTAGAATTCTTCTCAAACAGAACATCTAACCCATCTCTAAATATTTGAACAAAATCACCCAAATTCTTCTTTCGCCCAAGGACACTCTAAGATCTAACGTACTATAGACGAATGTTGATGCATTAAGGGTATACGCAGGTGCCGTGGTACGCCAATTACTTAACATAAGTTGCGATTTTTGTCGACGTTAAGAATAGGAATACAAATGAAACGAAGACACAAAATTTCGTCGAAGTCAGGCTGGTTTGAGTACGACTTTATACTATTCGTAATCGATATCTAGGTCATTTTGTCATGAGATACGTATATATACGTATATTAATACAAACAGACTAACTAACAGACCACAGATCCCTAAGACAGTAAGCGAATTGTGTAAATACATGTTTACACTATTGTCTATTCGAGGACTATACACTTCTGTCAAACAGGGCTGAAAATTTTCAAACGCTTGCCAAGTTCTAACCATGCTATTTATTCCTTGGAAAATTTACATCTAGAGATATGATTATATTGTCTTCTTCTGCGGTCTCTAAAGTATAAAAAAATTCAGTCGCATACCAAATGTGATCTGTGTTGCGTCGATACTCACTGAAATGAATTTACTCGGCGTTAATAGCATTATATTTCGAAAGGTTCGAAAGCAAGGCGATGCTTTAACGAAATTACAGTATACAGTGCGAAAAGCGCTGTGGAAATAGCAAACCGTAAAGTACCTTTGACGGTCGCGAAATAAGATTTTAATGAATATGCAAATAGGGAGCTCAATACCTTAATAAAAATATTAATATATAGAGGCTTCATACAACTTAGGTGGAACCAATTGGAATAAATTCATCAAATTAAATTTCCATTTTTATGCACTTCTATGGTAGCAGTCCCACAAATTTCTCTTGTATTAGAATTTTGTTCAATCGTATTCAAAGATGTTTAAAAATCAATATCAGGGGACAATGTAAAATTGGTCAGTTGGATGTGTGACTTATATTCAAGCTAACATCCACAGTCTGAATTCTGTAACCTCAGATAATGTGGTGCGATTACAATGATTTAATATACTTCAAAATTAACCATCTTAGATTTAACTTTGAAAATGTTTTATTACTGCAGTAATCTTTTTATTCTGTTACCAAACTTTTACTGGGTATAGTCAGTTTCATTCACAGTCGAACAATAGTCTTAACAAACAAATATTTTTCTACTTACAAGATTAAATTTCTAATTCTCTAAATTAGAAAATACATCCAGACAATAATATGAGTAGCGCATTTGATGTTAATAACTCCGCGTTCAAGCAGGGAATGATAACTTGTAATCTAACATTGAAATGCGTGAAATAATCGTAAGAAACTGAAATGAAAACAAAAGATACATACAAGGTGGAATCAATTAGTCTTGATTTAAAATAAATAGTAATTCATACTCTTCTTTTTTTTTTTTAAGAGGGGAAAATCTTCGGCAAGACGCCCTTCTGCAGATATCGTCCTATACGCGCTGCTGATTCTGATGTTTACCAGCCTTTGAACCCTGGTAAGTTTGGCGAGCAGCTTCTTATTTTTAAGGGCCTTGCTCCAGACAGGAGCCGCGTATAGCATAGCTGAGCTTACAATGCTTCCCAACAACCGTCTCTTGGATGCTGCTGGATCGCCAATATTTGGCATCAGCCCTGATAGGGCTCCGATTGTCTTCTCCGCTTTTGTCGTGATATGTCCTATATGTGACGCAAAGGTTGACTTAGTATCCAGCCAGACCCATAAATATTTGGTCTCGCCCTTGGGTCTTATTTGATGATCTTGTATCTGGAATATTAGTGGAGCGATTTTTCTCCTAGTTGTCAAAAGGACCACCTCAGTTTTTTTCTGGGGCCAGCTTCAATCCTGTTCTGTCCATCCAACCGACTATTCTTAAAATGGCGGTATTGGCTAGGTTCATAAGGTTCTCCTCCCCTGTAGCCGTTACAACAAGGGCTACGTCGTCAGCAAAGCCCACTATTTTAACGCCATATGGCATCTCTGTCCTAAGCAGCCCATCGTATAAGATATTCCAGAGAGTAGGTCCCAGCACTGACCCCTGCGGCACACCGCTGTTTATCTGGACAGTCCTCTTCTCCCCCTCTGCCTCCAGCACTATCTTCTTCTCGGATAGGTAAGCTGCCATGATGCCGATTAGGTGTTTGTCGATGTGTCTAGATCGTATCTCTTCCAATATTAGTTGCCATGAAGCGTTGTTAAAAGCATTTCTCACGTTTAGGGTGATCACTGCACTTAGCCGCCGATGCTTGTGGGAAAAATCTGCTGCTTCGTCGACTATTTTGCATACCTCGAGAATAGCATCTGTAGTCTGCCTGCCCTCTCTGAAGCCATACTGGTGCTCAGATAGGTTTCCAGTGCGGGTTAGCTCTTCCTTTAATCTGGCCAGTAGGAGCTGCTCATACAGTTTGCCCTCTATATCCAGCAGACATATCAGTCTGTAGGAATCAGGTCTGTCGATGTCTTTATCGCCCTTTCTTATGAGCACCAGTTTCGCCTTCTTCCATGCAGGTGGAAAGATGGATCTGCTCCCTAGCTCGTTGAGGACAGTTAACATATATTCTGGGCGTTCCGCTATCACTTGTTTGATGACCTCCGTTGGTATGTTTCCCGGACCTGGGGCTTTGTTGTTTTTTAGTCTACTAGACGCTGCTTGAAGTTCATCTATAGTGAAGTGCACGAACTTTGTGTTGGCCACGTGTTTGAAGGTTCCTGGTGTGCCGGGAATAGGTGCCTGACAATCTCAATTGTCTTGGTCATTGTGAGGTTTGTTTTTGAAGGAAAGCCAAGTACTCCCTTCATCGCTATCTTGTAGCCCTCTCTCCATATATCCCCATCTACGCCATCTAGCAGGGTTTTCCATTTGGCTTTCTTTGAGGCCTTGATTAGGTTTCTGAGTCGGTGTTTACTCTCTTTATACTCTTCCCATAGCCGCTCGCAGATTTGTGACGACTCTCTTCTTCTGTTCCTTGTGAAGCTTCTTCTACTTCTCACACATTCGTGGCGAGTTTCCGCTATCTCCTCGGACCACCAGTATGCAGGTTTTCTCCGCGTACATGTTTTTTTCTTGGGCATTGATTTGTTGCATATTTTTGTAAGCTCAGCTGAGAGGTCTTCTCCCGGCGTTGGCGATCTCTGGTACTGGATTTGGGTAATGGCCTCTTTCATTTTCTGAGCGTCAAGTTTCTTCAACTGCCAGCCGATGTCTTTGTCATGGTGTTTGCTAGCCCTGGTGTTGACGCTCACTTCAAAGATTATGTAATTATGATCGCTAAGTGATTATTCCTCACTGACATGCCAATTGGTGATTCTTGTAGCAGCACAGTTGGTTGCGAGGGTCAGATCTAATATAGAGGATTGACCTCTTCTCTGGAACGTTGGTGTAGATCCTTTATTGATGACTGCCATGTTGCTTGCGGCTAGCCATTCTACAACTATCCGTCCTCTTTCGTCTGTGGTGTTCATGCCCCATTGCGGGGACTTTGCATTAAAGTCTCCCGTAACTACAGTGCCATTTTGTATAGTCGGTATCTGGTCACTAATTTCATCTAGCATTCTGGTGAGGTCTCGATTGTCTTCGTTACCAGAGCTGTAACAGCTGTAGATTGTAAGGCTGTTGAGTTCAATGCTCACGTAGCCTGACTTTTGCCTGATGCTTTTGATTGAGATTTTGTTGTCAAGAACCTTGATTGCTGCGTCTAGTTTTTCGTCCTTTATCCAGTCCTTCCGGAACCTTATGGAGTTCTTATTTGGTTCAGAGACAGCGATTACTGCGGCGCCAATTTCGACTGCTTTAGCCAGCGCAAGATCTTGCACTGGGCGGCTACGGTTTGTGTTAATTTGGGGGACCTTGAATTTAAATGTTTGGCTCATTTAAGGCCTCCGCCCTTCTAACAGCTTTATTGGGTTCACACTTTTGAGTCCCGGTTTGGTGTCCCTCTTGTTGGCAGTTGATACAGTAGGGCCGATTTGGACACTCGATAGCCTTGTGTCCTCCCTTTCCGCATTTCAGACATAAATTTCCTCTATCTGGGCCTGTGCACACCGCTCTGGTGTGTCCATTCCCCCAACATCTGTAGCATCGCGTGTCTCTCGGCCTGTCCACGATTCTGCACTGTGTCCATCCAATCTTAATTTGCTTGTGTTGTAGCAGCAGCTCAGCCTCTTTTTCTGGCATTACCAGGGTTGCGTTCTGTCTGTTACCATACGCTGGTCTAAGGGCTCTCACTTCCAGTTCATTGGGTTGTATTGCTGTTAGTTTGGAGATCGTGTCCCTGATCTCGTCAACTGTGGCGACTTGGTCCATGCCTTTAATGTGGAGCACCCTTTTGCTTATTAAACATGAAGCTCTGACCGTCGGCATCTTTTCTCCATGTTCCTTTCTCAGGACTTCTACTTTGTCCGAACCATTGCTCACAGTGAGAAGCAGGTCGCCTTTCCTGGTCTTGTAAATGTCCTTTATATCTACCCCAACGCTGCTGGGATTTATCTTTTCGCGGATGGCTTTTAGAAGATCCGCGTAGGTCTTCCCTTCCATGCTAACGAGCAGGGCGTCTTGCTTGGGTCTTCTCTGCTGTTTGTAGCTTGTTACGGTGTTCCGTACGCGAGCCCCACTTTCACCTAATCGGGGCACTCCCTTATGTGATCTGTACATTTTCACCATCGCATTGCCATCGCCAAACAGGTACTCCACTATTCTGGTCCAGATAACACCACTTACACCTTTCAACTCGGGGATGGCTAATTTAGGCATGCTGAGGCGTTTTGCCATGTTGTGTTTCAGTTCCTGCATCGCTGCGAAGACGCTCTTATCTTCAGGTTCCTCACCATCATCGCCACTGTTTATTACTGGGCAGTGTATGCGTTTTGTCACATTTGAGAAACCGCCGTCCGCCCCGGGGAAACCAAGAGTGTGCATCATAACAGCCGCTTCTCCCGGCCTTTTGCCTTGTTTCACCAGACCATCTCTACCGCCGAACCTGTTTATAGCTGTTTCAACAAGCTTATCTGAGGATTTTATACTTTTTTCGCACGGAAGTACAATTTCAAAATCGTCTGGGGCATCCCATATGCATCCCTCCACGATTTCAACTTTGGTGAATACCTCTTCCGTCCAGTCTTCCTCTCGAATTTGCTGAAAGGCCTCATAGTTCTGTTCGCGTATTAGTGCAGCTTTTTTCTCGTTCTTGTATTTTCTCCTTTTACATTCCTCGCACACTGCGTTGTTGATTGCACATTGTGCCTTCAGTTTGTCTATTTGGGCTTTTAGGACTGTTCTTTCCTCCGTCCATGTGTGATGTGACTAGTTTTTCGCCGGTTTTTAATACACTCTGAAGCCATTTTTCTTGGTCGGTGCTTTGGAGCTGCTCAGCGTAGTAGGCTAGTTTGCTTGCAATGTCTTTGATCTCTTGTTTGGGCTTATACATGTCTTTCACTACTGAGTTTAATTCATTGATCTTTTCAAGGAGATTGCCAATTATATGTTGCATTTGCATATGTGCATTTCTACTCCTTCCCCTATTAGACGCTCATTTCCAAAGCTCTGATCTACTCTCTTCTTTTTGTGTGGTTGGTTTATAGCTAATGCTTTCTTCTGTCGGTAGGTCTGTTGGCTCGACATGTCGATGTCTGACAAGGAGTAGGTTCTGATTCGTGGTGGTGACCTAAGGAGTGCATCTCTTCTCGCGAATGGGTCAAATTCTTCAAGTAGGTTTGTGTCCCTCCAGTCACTTTCTTTTCCGCTAACTTCAAGCTCTCTGTCTATCTCACTTCCTTCCTTCTGACTTTCTATTGTTGGTTTTTGTTCATTTTTCATACTTGTCCCACGAGTAGGGTCGAAATACAGTGTCCAGCCCGGCAGTGCGCCCATACCGGGGCCAAGGCTAGATGAAACCGGGGGTCGCCTGGTACCCGGAGTTCAGCACATTATCGACTGAGTTTATCCCCTCAGCCTTGCAGGTCCTCAGCATGTGCCGTGCCACTTTGACCATCAGGTTGTGGTTTAATCGTGTCCACTGGCCGGCTGGTTAAGGCTAGCCCATCTGGTGATCTGAGCATTCTGCTCTCCCCTAGGGCTAAGGTCGGAAGGGGACGCCTCATCAGTGTTCCCCATTTCAGCTCAAGAGCTGCCCTTACCGTGGCTGTCTGCGACGGTTCCTTCCGAAGAAGGTTCCGCCAGCAGGTGGGGTCGCCACATCCCTACGGCAAGTAATTCATACTCTAGGAATTCTAGCATAGAGGTAGATACATTTTAACATCCTAAACCCTTACATTATTGAAATAAAATCTATGACCAATATTACTTCAATGGGCACTGAGGGCAGTGGCAATGGATTTAGGTCTTACATTCCTTTTATGAGCAATCAAACATGAAACAACAATGTTAGCCTCATTACACTCATTATATGATTAGTTACAAGTTAATACTTCAAACTCTTTCCTCCAATAAGAAGGTTTGTCAGATAATATAATATACATGTAACAGATTCGTATGTTTTGTAGCACAGTGTTGGTCCAATAGCCGTTCTTCATTTGATCGAGATTAAAACAATAAAAAAGTCATCTTTCTTATACTACACCCTACAACGGTGTATCAATTTAATTAAATTTAATTCCTATACAGCAAATTATGCAAGTAATTCGTTTTCACTAGAGTTCAAAGTTATAGTTACATCAGTAACGAGCATTCTAAGTCAAGAACGAGTATATCTCTAACGTTATAAGAAATCATGGCGAATATATTCACAACCGATATTAAGTAGGGCATCTATTGTTTTTTAGTAATTTAAAAAAGGATTCATATAAAGCAAAACATTATAAAGAGATCAATAGAACAATTACACTAAAACACGCCAAATCATTTTCAAATGATGAACAGAATAATTTATCTATAGAACCACTACAACCGTCACGTTCTAGTTGTAAATTAAAACCAGTTAATCAAGTATTAGCGGCTACATAGACTCAAAATTCTGTGGGATAAGGGTTTGGTGATTTCAATTAGTAATTCGTTCTTTAATATCGACCAAACTTTAATCAAAGACCAAGTTGCTGTTATGGTAATTAGCTAATAAATTAAAAAAGAAGGGAGTAAATAAAATACAATAATAACATTTTATTGCTCGACAGATATAAAATCCCCATTACAGGACAAAATACAGTATATTACGAAAAAATATGTGCACAAATATATCTGCATAAATATAATATACTCAAAACTAAATTAAACTTTATTACAACTAAAAGCAAATATAGAAACGTGTTAGTGCGAAAAAAAGTATCTATAATTATCAGAACTATGATTGAGTAATTTTGGTAGAGAACTGAAATTTATGTCTACATCTGTACATGCTGAATTATTATAGAGACCAGTTATTCTATATATAAATACTCGTATAAGCCTAATGTTAGTTCTTGATGTACTACAATAAGAGGTATTATTCGATCTAGAAACTTATCTAGGAACTAAGAAGTTGAATTTAGATTTTATTTCACGCACATCGGTGATATTATGCAGCAGATAATGAAGACATTTTAAGTCTGCGTAACTTCTATGTAGTTCCAGAGGTTCCATATTAAATGTGTGAAGTGAGTACTCGCCTGTACACACAATCAAAATTTGAATATTTTAGAAAATGTCACTGTATTTGTAACATCTTGGCGTTCTAATAACGAAACCCAGAATCCTCAAGGCAGCATTGAAAATATTATTGATATGGCTCGTAAACGACAGCTTAGAATTGAAGGTAACACCTAGTTGCAGTATTATCCAGAATATAATTGAAATTTATAGAAGTGGGTTTTCAAGTAAATTTCATAACTTTACATTTACAAACATTCATATATAACCTATTTCAGATGCACCATGTCTGAAGAGCATCTAGTTGTTCCTGGAGATGAAGGCAGTCGTTGCAATCGTTTGTAGCCTAGAATATTTTCGTCCAAAACTTCAGCAATATGGTTAATAAAAACAATAAAAACAAATGGTCCAAGGTTTGTTCCTTGCGGGACACCAAAAGTAGAACAAAAGGTGTCGGATTTATGTACTTTGTAATATGCATAATTTCCTCGATTCGTGGGATATGAGGCGAAAGTGTTGGTGAGAGTCCAATATTTGCAACGCAATGCTTATGAGTACCGCGTGATGTATCCGATCGAATGTTTCAGCAAAATCCGTAAAAATAACGCTCACTTAAATATTATGGTCTAGCTTTTCACACTAATATTGAGTAAAATTTATAAGATTTCTAATAGTTGATCGTTTACTTTTGGAAAGTAGTTGCTTCTCATCTTAAATGCGGAGAAATAATGGAAAAGAAAGATTTTTCGAATACCTTCGCAAAATTGTTAACAATCGCAATTGGATGATAATCCTCAATATATCGCATATCACCTTTCTTCAAAACTGGTGCTAGTTTCACAGTCTTCCAGTATGCGGAAAATATACCTGAACAAATTTCCAAGTTACAAAGAACTCGTAGAGGAGTAGCAAAAACACTTGCGCAGTCCTTAAGTATGATACTACGAACACAATAGTCACTTATTGTACTAGAATTCTTGAGATTTTCAGGGTGTTAAATATTTCCGACTCATCAATACTAAGGACGTCAATTCGAACACTGTCGATACCTCGATGTATACTAGTTGGAAGAGTAGGGTTAGATTGAATATACACAGATTGGAAATCCGTCGACAATAGATTCTGGTTTCGAAAGCTGTTCACCATTTAAATTGTTTAGTACACAAGGCAATCCAGAATCATTAGTCTTACTATAAACAAAACTCCAAAATAACCTTGGATTATGTTTATCTAATTTTTTGCGCCTTATCCATATAGTTTCGATATAATCTTTTAGAATTACTTCTTATTTGAATAGTGTCTTATATTTTTTTAAGTTATAGACAGACTTTGTTGATTTGTATTTTATACGGTACTTATGCTTGCTTTGTATATCATAGATATGCCCCTTAGTGTCAGATAGGTATTTGGGAGATGTTTTATATTCAACAGAGGTACAGAATTAAATCCTAACACATATAATACAATGTCGTATATTAACTACTAAAGTAGTAAGATAAGACATTAATTTAATTACAAAAATCATTAATATAACGATTACACCAAATAAGAAAAATATTAAATATAATAAAAACAATTAAAAAATATGATCGAAGTAACTTATAAGTTCCGTATACTGCAAGAACAAAACTGCTATGCGAATAATGGGAGTCGTTTATTTAAATAGTAGTTATAATCATCAGTACTCTTTTACATAACATAACATAACCGCTGACATTGCCTTGTCTAATTGCATTAAAGATAGACAGAATAATTGGAGTTTAGAGACTATTAAGATCTTGGAAAAGAAAAATAATTATAAATAAATAAGGCAGTCAATTTTCCCTCTTACTAAGGGTCTTGGAACAGAATAACTGGAGGGTGACAAAAATATATAATATGAATCTATATAATATAAATAAATACATTTATTTTTAGAATTCTAACAAATTTAAATAAGTATTTTACTATTGTGCGTGATATTGTAAATATACTTCTACATATCAACATGTTTTCTTAGGCATTTTAGTTAATAGAGATGTTTATATGTTTTTAGGGTGTCCCAACAGGAACTTGGTGATTTAAATTCCAAATAACATGCGTAGTATTTAGAAATTCAACGATTTATTAACGTAAACATAAAATAGAAACCCGAAAATTATATATGAAACAAGATATCGGATAAATGTCCACCGTGACTACTATTGCACACAGCTATTCTTTTTTAAAATTTTCAATGACTTTATCACACATATGCAAGTTAATCTCGCCAATAGCCGCACGACTGATATTTTTTAATTCATCAATTGTCATTTGTGTAGGCTTGATCCTTAAGGAAACCCCAAAGGAAAAAGTCCAGCGGTGTTATGTCGCAGGATCTAGCAGACCAATCCACGTCACCATTATAAGAAATCACACGGCGGGGGAATTTCTCCTGTAGTAAATTAAGAGTTTCTCTGGCAGTGTGACAAGTGGCCCCATCTTGTTGAAAGTAAAGATTGTTGAGGTCCATATCTTCCAAACGAAGCCATAGAATGTTATTCAACATATGTCGATCCGCTCCCCATTGACAGTTTCTGCTTCTCTATCCTCATTTTCAAAAAACTAAGGTCCAAGAACACCATTGGCCGAGAAACCGCACCATACAGTGACACGTAGTGGGTGCATGGGTTTTTCAATAATATCTCGAGGATTTTCACGCCCCTAAATGCGGCAGTTTTGTTTATTTGCGTAACCCCCTATGTGAAAATGGGCTTCGTCACTGAATATGATTCGCTTACAGAATTTGTCTTCAAATTCAGTTTGCTCCAAAATCTAATTGGCAAAGATACGGCGGTGGTGATGGTCGCTGGGCTTCAATTCCTGTGTTAGCTGGATCTTGTATGCATATAGCCGAAGGTCTTTTGTTAAAATTCGTTGCAGAGATGATCTTGAGATGACCATTTGCTGTGACCGATGACGAATTGAAGTTTTTGGACTTTCGGTAACACTTTCATTCACCCTAGCGATATTTTCAACTGACCGAACGTTACGAGGACGTAGTGGTGTCTTCACATCGAGAACAGAATCAGTTCGCTCAAATTTTGCCATTAAATTTCTAATTGCCGTATTGCTGGAAATATGATTCTGATGAAAAACAACGCATAGTCGACGAATTGTGTTCGTAATGGAACGACCATTTTCATAATAAATTTGAACAATTTGGATACGTTCTTCAGTCGTGAAACGTTGCATGATGACTTTTACAAGTTTATAGAAGACGTATACCAAATATTAGGTTGCTAAGTTACCTTATTTGAAAATAATGTGAAATTTAAATCCCCAAGTTCCTGTTGGGACACCTTATATTATTTGACATGTATTCAACAACAATTTCTTCATTTTGTGTTCTATACTCTGAAACATTTTATACAAAATAAAAAAAAGCCTCATAATTAGTAATAATAGCAACAAAAAGTACCTACAGGCATTGTTGTGAGAAGCAAAATAAACAGAGCATTAGTAATCTAGCCAGATGTGTACTACCTAGAACGCATTCAAACTCGTTTGTAGTTAGAGCTAATTCCCTAATTCAATAACAAGACTTCAAATATTTTCTGGAAGAGTGGTATTTCTTGTTCCACCAAATCAGTAACTGTAATTATGGCTGTAAAAATAAGGGAAAATTGTTTTCAAGGAAATTTCTAAATGAATGCCTGCCGAAAGCGTTGCCACACAGTACATCGTAATTACTTTTTTCGATAATCCTCAATTCCACAATTCGCATCAGCAGTTCCATAGTCTGTTGGAGAAATTGATGAGGCGCCGGAAAGCCACTACTACCGTTTTTGTGCGTATCGACGATCTCATTTAAATTGTTTACAGACCTCCAAATCCAACCGGGCTTTCTATCGAAAAGCTAAAGTGACTAACACAATCTCAACGCTTTTTTCTGTTGGATGGCCGTGTAATTCGATATAATAGATGGATGACATTAATTCGCTTTCCGCAAGATTGTTAGATTCTACTGTTGATTGACAGACCGTGTAATTCTTTATTTCCAGTAACTTTCTATTGTGTACACGTACCTGCAAAAGGTAACTGGTAGCGATTGTATTTATTTTTATTATAACGAGCGGAAAGCTATGAATGTTTGTATGTATATTAATTTATTGAGTTACCAGATTTTGAAAATACCTTAGATTTTTATAAACATCACTTTTTAAAGGATTCAAACATTCTATTCACCCGAAAGAATGTGCCATCCGTAATAAGTGCTGCTCAGTAGTACCTTCAATTACTTAGAGCAATGTTAGTAATACAAGCAATATATATATTAGAGTTTGTGTATTTGAGATGAGGCTATATTTCACAGATCCAAGTTAAAGAAAACTTCCAAAGTTGTACGCTAACAGCTAGTACCCGACATCAGTTTTATTATCGCCTTGATAATGACGTTGCTGTCGAAACGCGTCGGTGTTTAGTTAAAAGTTTTTGGTGTTTAGTGGGTTGAAGTGTTCAATGTTCGGCCCGACATTAATCCGATAACATAAAAAGAAGTGTTGGAGAAATAGTATTCACAGGTTTGTTAAACCGTAAAGATGAGAATGATCACGAGAATACACTGGCTCAAGAAGATCAATTTATTAGCTAATTAGCATGCATAGAGCTAGGATAATCTGTCATTCTAATCTAGTCCTGCCGTCTATAATTTGAGAGTGTCCTTTTTAGTTACGATTCAATTATAGGACCAATAGGTGATATCGAGATATCGTGCTCTTCCAATAATAAAGTTTGGTCATGCAAACGAATTAATAGTAATTAAATTAGAAAAAAACGGTACCACAAAAGCAAAATTGTTGAAAATTCCGGATATTTTATTTCGTTTTCAATTAGCTAGAATTGTTTAGACAAAACTAGTTTGATGTATTACATTAAACATAAGAAGGGTGGTCAAAATGCACTGAAAAAACAACACCAAACTACCGAATGAAGTAATTGATGAAGCAATAAAATTCAATAGTAGCACATGTTGTCTGTTTTATTTAAGAATAATAATAATTTTTTACATTCTTTTATGTAAATATAAAAATAAAACTCTACTAAAATACAAGATCTTTATGGTAATTATGAAATATGCTACCACCACACAGTTAGTATTCAGTATCATACGACTTTTTAAAATGTTGGATTTCATCTACCGAAATTAGACGAAACCATTAACGCCTTTGTCGGCATTTTAACGACATGAACATGCGATAGTTACGTATATATTTAGCACATTTAACCAGTACTGGAAACTGTATCGGCTCTCCATACAAAGACAGGCAGTACAAAGTCTGTTTTGTTGAAAATGGATTAAATATTGTAGTATACATACATACATAAATGTTGCATTTACAATTTTAGGAAAAAACCTGGAAACACTGTTTCCTTTAAATACGTTTTATTTAACTTTCAACCCTAAAATGAATTTCAATTGGTTGATAAATACAAATATAAATTTAAATATAATGTAGTAACATAAAATATAATATGGTAAATATAAAAAAAAAATTGATGTACGCCTTCTATTCATTTATATGTATAGGTTCTGTATCTTCATAACAAAACCAGAATCTGAGGATGCTCATCACATCTAGTTAGATTACAAAATATCTTAGAGTCATGTTCAGAATAGTGACATATCTACTCTAATTACTTAACGCAAGGAGGGTAACATAATACCTCGAGAACCCTTACTTCACCTGGTAAATATAGGGAATCTACTGACAATTAAAGGGTTCGAAGAAGGATCTAGTTATTGCAGATAGCTAATGAACAAAGTTAAATGAAATAAGCAACTTGGGTGGTAACAGCTGCCATTCTCCCTCCCAATTCACATTTTCTCTCTTTCAATCTGTTGATTTCCGTGTATTAATAACACACAATAGGGCGGTGTTATTTACGCAACAACTAACGATTGGATCTCAATGATAGTGGTGTATAAAAGTGAATTATCGGTTTACAGAGGCAGGTTATAAGCCTCATTTTTGATTGAGTGAATAAAAAATCTTGCATACTCAGATATAAAGATATATGTATAAATATGTACATATGGTATAACGGTATAATGTTGATTCAAGGTGCTACTATTAGTAGAATAGCCAGTTTTAGTTTAGAACAAAACTAATTAAAAGATTAAAAGATTAAAAAGATCTTTAACGTAACATTATTAATTAAATTAAACCTGCCTGTAAATGTAGCAATAAATCTAAACCGACAGGCGGCGGTACGGGCTTTTTATTTTTCATTTTTCTACCGAAAATTAGTATAGGTACGTCTGGCAAAATGAGTTTTTTACAAGAAAGAAAGATGACACGTTTGGGAGGAATAATCCTTCTTGTTAAGTAACTAATCTCCTTTATACCAAAAATTGTGTTCTTGTTCTGGATGTTTGTATAGAACATGATACTATTGTTTCTAAGTATATATGCAAACAGCAATGTGGCGGTGTTTTGCACATTTAATGAGAATCTTCGTCAAAACATTAATTCTCTCCCTCCACAGATATACTCGCCTGATCCTTGAACGCTGCCGCTGGAATCGTAATCGATCACTCATTTAAACTATCCGTGGAAGCAAGCGCTGTCATCTTCCAAAGTAAAATAACAGAGGATAAACTATTGCAGTGTGTAATTTTGATAAATACAATTCGTATTCCAATTATTGTCAGACATTAAAGTCAAAATCGCAAAGCAATTTGAGAGACAAACTATAATCAGTTCGATTTGTACTACATATTCTGTGCAAATACAATTCTTTAGATATGACAAATTTAAGGCTTTAAGTACGCAATTTTTATCCAACCTTCTAAAAAATCGAAACAATTTTGTTTTAGAATGAAGTGCAATTACAAACATTTGTAGATGAATGGAAAACTTCATTTAAAACATACATACCTTTCTAGTATGTTTGTTGGGTTTGATATTACCATATCGTATATGATGTTTCTGACAATTCTTTAGACAACGTACATGTATGTAGAGGTGAAATCTTGGAAATGAATTCCCCACTATGTGTGTATTTATCATTATTTCGCGGTAGAGCTTGTTTATTAAAAGATTCGAGAGCTCAGCTAGTAGCATTTGTCAGATTATTGGCAGTAATTACACTATTAAGGGAGATAGCTGCATAATTGTTATACTAAGAAAAGTCAAAACCACAACCTCGCAAACAAAGTTAGAAAAAAATCACTCCTTAAAGTACGCTTTCAGAGCAAAGTGGATTTCTGTACCAAACCTTGCGTGTCGACTATAAAGCAAATGTGCTGTAGTGGGCCAATATTCAAATATACAAAACTGTTTTACGTGACACGCGAATATTTCGAAAGCAATTAGTTTTTGGAAAAAGGTTGATATGAAGTATGAAGTTGCAACATAACAAGCTAAAAATAAAGTGTCAATATCGCCATTGCTGCTGGAATATACTTTACAATTATATGGAGTTAGTATCAGATAAGATATCTTAAAAAACTGAAAAAAAGATACCTGTCATTGTTTCGCTAATCAAGTAATATAGAAAGAGTTTATTTGCAACGAAATAACAGAGTATGGCAAATTTACTTGAAAACCACGCTGTTTCGGGGAAATATATTCTAATGGTGTTGGTAACACAATCAGTCGAAGTAGGTATCCACAGTACGCGCTCGACAACTTTGTTAAGCGTACATATATAGATACAATATGACATGTACCGAAAGGTTTAACATAGCTGTTAAATGGCGTACTGTGAAGACAGGCTTCGACTGAATATCCAACAACGTTTCGTATTTGATTCAATTTAAAGCACAAAAAAGGAATAGAAAAAAGGATAGAATTCTTTTGGAACAAAAAACGCCGCACTAACCATTAACATCGCAAGAACGGTGATAACGCACATGTATCCATTTTGGATTCTGCTCCGAACAATGTGTTGTCTGTCTATTAACGTCTTCACGATTCGCTAACGCAGACTCACACAACTCGCACAAAATATTACATGAAAGAAGAAGCTGCTATTCTTCCAAAATTGCTGCAAAATGTATTGACATAATTCTGCGCGCCATCCAAAGTCAGTACCGACATGGATGCAATTTCCTACGTTTAAATATTTGCATAATACTAGGTTGTGATATTCATATCTTTCTTCACATTCTTATGGCCCAGAGACACTTTCCAGTAACAATTTGCCTTCGAGTTATTTGTGTGTTGTTATATTTTGGGGTGAAATGAAATATCCAAGGTTCGGATATTAGCCCGACAAGCGACGTAGACCTAACGTGGCACACAGAAACTTTCAACATTTAACTGGATGTTTGTAGTAATAAAGCAATTTGCTTATGAACAGGTAAAATAGCTACGTAATGTGAAATGAATGGGAAGATCGCTGCAGAAATATATTCTTTTTCAGATACTTTTAATATCTGCGTTATTACGTAGCATAGCGTTTGCCAACACCCATTACCATATTGTACTTCTTCTTATCCCTACTTAAGTGAATTTAATGATATGCTACAAAGCAATTTTAGAACTATAAGAAAAATTATTTATCAAAGCAGGTAGACAGGAATCTATGTTCATCTTATGATTGTTTTGTTAAAAACACTGATTTTATTCGAGAATTAATAACAAAACACACAGTAAACAAATAATAATTTATTTCAAATAATAGAGAACGTAAACAAAAAGGCAGTCCAACTGAAAACAAATTAATACACAGAAAAAACTATTTAATTATTGGTTGGTTCTGAAGGACATTTTCTGCACCATCATGCGAACATTCATTCTCTAAAGTATATGTAATAGAGTCGATCGAAAAACGTGTTTTTTCTGGAATACAATTCTAATAGCGCGGAAAACTTGCGCATAGGCGTCATTATAAATAAAAAAATATAAAAATTTTTTTTCAAAATTTGAAATCGCGCAGAAGGCCTAAAGTTACAAAAAAAAAGTGAAAATACCGGCAAATATCAAAAAAATGCAAAAATTACAAAAAAAAAACACATTTTGTGCTGTAATAGTGAAAAAACTGTTTTTAAGAGTGTCCTTAATGCATACAAAAAGTATACATTATTAGACCCATTCTTGTTTTACTGAATTCGCACAAAAGACCTAAAGTTGCGAGCAGGGTTGCCGCCCTGAAAATATTATGTTGGCTATGATAATGGATGAGAGACCGCACATTAGAGAACTTGGCTACAGAAGGATCCTTAAATCCAGAAATGAGCCATCGGCTGAAGGTTACGTAAGAGACTTCAAAATACCTTCAATAAATTTTAGTGCAAACGACTATACCGAACTAATTGATTGGTCGATCTGTAAGTTAACACCGCCGCCACTACTGTCCAAGATGCCACCTGAACACATTGCTTCTTTATTGAAAGACAAAGCACTACCAGAGTTTAAGTACCTCAAATTCTCATGCCACACCCAGTCAGTTGAGAGGTGTGTAAAACTGGCACAGAAGCAGCAGAAAAAATGTGCGGGCATGAGAATCGAGATGGTTATATTAGAGCTACTTTAAAATCAAGACAGCTGATGCCCACATTTAATTAAAAGTCAGAATTCAAAGGCGCTTCTATGTAAATAACCTTTTGCCTACAACGAACATATGCATTGTACAAAGTAAATAGCTACTGTAAATATTGTAAATAAAATTCACCCTGGTTGGTTGGTTGCGTAGGGTGGATGTGGAAATCACTTGTTAAAGTGTTATTACAAACCTAATGTGTTAAATAAACACTCATCAGATATGGAAAACGGCGTTTTTACGGGACTATAACTTAACTTACTTACTATAATTTAGACCTTTTGCGCGAATAGTGTTAAGGAATAACAGGTCTGAAAGTATTTTTTCTGGATTGGGAAAACTATTTTGAATGATTTTTACACTATTACAAATTAAAAATAAAACTTTTATGGGTTTTGGCATATGTTAAAAAATCGTCGACCTTTTGCGCGAATTCAGTAAAACAAGTATAGGTCTAGTTATTCTTTGTATGCATTAAGAACACTCTTAAAAACACTTTTTTTACTATTACAACAAAAATGTATTTTTTGTAATTTTTGCATTTTTTTTAATTGACCGGTATTTTGACTTTTTTGGTAACTTTAGGCCTTCTGCGCGATTTCAAATTTTGAAAAGAAATTTTTTAAATATTTTTTCATTTATGATGACGCCTATGCGCAAGTTTTCTGTGTTATTAGTATAGAGCGGAGATTTTAATACCGCAAAAACACTTAGGCAGCGGCCCAACTTAGTTCTCGTCGGTAAACGCGGCAAGATGATTCACACGTTCGCCGGGCGAATGGAGCAACATCAGTGCAGTACTGTCGATCGCATTCGCTCCGACAATATATGTAAACCGGGCGACTGCGATGATGCTATACGCTCGCTACGCACACTGGTTATTAGAATTGTATTGCAGAAAAAAACGTGTTTCTCGATCCACCCCAATATGTAATAGACTTCTATATCTTGCCCCTATACAGATTCTTATTCATGTAATTTCTTAATTATATAAATTCTTAGAAATATAGTGAAATTGTATGCGATAGCGATTTAACTATACATATGTTAAGATCGCATTAAGAAATTATCGGTTTAAGAATTTATAAATGATCCCTTGCATATGAAACTGGATTTAATAGAAAAATATATTGTATATACATAAATAGTAATTTACATACATAGTAATTTACATACAGTTGACCATACTATTACTGCTTTGCATTCGGGTGCCGCAATAAAGCATACTTTTAACGGGTTTTATGGCAGTTTGAGTCGATTCTAAGTCAACCGAGTGTACCTAATACAATACCCATAATACAACGGCTTGGGGAGACCGGGAGATCTGAGGTGAGAGAGCGCGCCCACGGTAACGTGACAGATATAAATGTTCTCCTCCCACTCTCTTATCTGGCATCTGCGTATATACAATATATGTACACAACACGTGTGAAATTAAATGGATCACCCGATATATGTAGCCCGATATACATATGTAGATTCTGTATACATACTTATATTGCTTATATCATTGATAAAATTTCTAACTTGAATATATAGTGTTGCACTGTACGAGCTACTTTCTAGCTGTTACCAAGCTAGGAAAACATAATAAGATGAATGGTTAAAATAGAAAACAAGAAAGGGGATCAAAGTGGACAACAACACTACTGCCAACAGCATTTGTAACAAGCAGACATAAAGTAGTCTACTTCAAAAATAATTTTGGTCTTAGAAATGCCGATGAATTTTGTAAAGAGACCTATATTTCCAACTAATGAGTTTATTCGTTTCCTGTGGTGCATTGATACATAGCATATAATGCTGCCGCAAAGTCAATCCACTAACTGTAATAAACGTGACAAGAGTTTGAACTTACGTCTATAATAACGACCAAGATGAGTCAGGCCAGTTGAGACCCTACTTACTGTTGTTTTGTTTTTAATTTGTACATGATATTATACTATAATACCATTTATTATACATCCATGAATTTCTACATGGATCCTTCAACAATAAGTACGTAATTTCAACGGAATTTCTTTGTACGAGCCAAATTGGCAGAATTCATAGAAAATTTGAAAATCGTGCACCATATGTTAATAAATATAAAGTTTATGTTCATTCAGAACAAAAAAAAATATCATAGGACTAGATATACGAATCAAACGAGGTTTATAAAGAACATTGATAACAGGAAACGTTTTAGTTGAATTTAAAACATACGGTTTGTGTAACAGTTCTGTACACACCCTATATTTTTAGTAATTTGTATATATTTTCTTCAGCATAAAATTTTAATGACATCTACTGCGTGTTAGCATTACTTTCTTTTAAGTATATCCTCAGAACGCAACTTTTTTAAATAAGCTTTGTTTAGTCGTTATTAGTTTCGACACGTTTCTTTGTATCTCGGGTCTAAATACTCAATTTAAACTTTTCCTGTGCTTCTTAAGATTAACTTCAGTCAGCTGGAAACTTGTACCTGCTTTTGCTATTTTTCGTATTCCAAGAACGATATGATTAAACTGCGTGAGATGAATTTTATTATTTTGTACGCATGTATTTGACGAGTTCAGGTCCCATATCTATTGCCAAGTCACTTACATTTCATCTTGTTAGTCTAGATAAAAGTGTAAATATAATATAGTCTTATTCTTGCAATATGCATATTTTCATTTTTAGATAATTTTACTTCTACATATAATAACCTCAACAATATTGTTGAAATTACATAAATATACCATAATGTAGAAGCAAAAAATAATACCGTGCTTCATACTTCAAGCAGATTGAGTATCTTATATCGTTCCTTAAAGTCATCCTAATTTATGTGTCCTGCTATCTTTGGCATAAAGTAGGTTTAAGTACTAAGTTTACGAATCGTAATGTTATTTGGGCGCTAACATTAGGAGTGATGATTCCCTACTCTCTGAAATCAATTGCTTTATATGATCGATGGAAAGAAGTTCTCGTTGGAAGGTACAGTTATTAATGTCGATGGCAAATTGATCACATAAGTAATCGTTCAAGCTGTCCATGGATTACAAGTTTTTGGCAAATTGCTATACATTGATAAATTAGTTTCTATCCACCCCTTTCTATAACTACACAGAAATTACAATTTTCGGAGCTTTTCCGAGAATGATATTTACCAAGAATTGTATCTTCGTTCCCAAGTTGTTTTCTATCGTATATAGTTTCTAATCTACAAAGTTGAAGCAGCAAAACAATGTTAGAAATACGTCAAATACTAGACAGATAAATGACGTTATTGCTGTACATTACAACGGTATGTACATATATCTGCATTTACAAATATTCATAGACTGCTTAAAAAAAACTTTCTCTTATAATTTTCTACGATATAAAATATTTTTGAAAATGAAACAGCCTAGTTATAGAAAATAGCAAGCGATATACTATTGTGGGGTATAAGGTTAACATCTATAAAGAGGTAACTCTTTACTAACTTTTCCACTAAGACACCAATAATAGTAACAATAGTTATTATTTATCCACAAATAAAACATATATAAATAAAGGTACAGAAAAACTTCAAGCTAACTCCAAAGGAGCGTTCAGATGTACGGTAAAGATAATACACCGTTGATAAAGCTTACCCTTGATGTCTATTAGCAATACAGGTAAAAAAAAATAGATTCTACACCTGTGTCAATGTAACGATCCTGCCGAAAACAGCAAAAAAAAGTAGTAACAGACATTGACAATTCATGTAATATAAAACCAAATTGTACAGTAAATAGCAACAACTTTTTTAAATCAAAACGGAACGAGAAACTACTTCTAAATTCTCAGCAAGTATTTAGTCATAGAATTGCAACTAAGCTGTGCATTTAAAGTCATTATAAGATGGATGGCATGCTATAAACAGCAAACACAATAACTTTCTCCAAATTCAGCCGTTTTAACCCATTAATGCCCAGAACTATTTTTTTTTAATTTCTCTTGGACCCTGTGATATGTTCTTGCTCTAGGCATGAAATCATCGAAGTATACGAAAAAAATCCATTTTTTATTTTTTTTCCGTGTTTTTTGCCGTATGATAAAACATACGCTGGGAAGACAGGGGTGAAAATATGTAACTACTACGTAGAGAAACCTTATCATTTATTTTTGTTACAATTTTTTGTTTATTTTGTTAAGTGTTAGATATATAACAACATACATAAATATTATACTTTATTTTTGATGATACAATCGGAAACAAGTATCCGGATGAAGTCCGACATTGCATTTCAAACAAACAAATTTGAAACATTTACCACATTTTGCACAACGCCGTTGGGTTTGTTGCTTATCTATCCAGTGTTCCTTCATATCGTGTCTTATTTCAGACATAACACCTCAAGTACGTTTAGGTTGAGGGCCCGTAACTGAACCTGAAGGTGGAGATACCAGAATGGCCAACACTATCCTTCTTAAAAATTCTACTAGAGAAATTGACTCATCACAACGGCGATATAGATACCACATGTTTACTACGGCTCCATTCAAGCAGAAGCGAAATAGTGGCCAATACCATTTTTTAGAGCGTATTCTAGATCTGTACAATCCTCTCATCTGATAAAACCGATCAACACCTCCCATGCCTATTATAGAAATTTATTGCGGTTGGTTGGTCGACAGAAACACTTGCGTGATCTTGTTTTGACCAACGTCTACAAGAAACTTTCGTTTTACAGATTGTCTCATCTTCCAAGTTCGTCGCTAATGTCACCTGACTGTTGTCGTGCCAACGAATGAGGGTAATATTGGCCTCTGGGTCGTGCAATGTGAAGTGTGATCCACGTTTTTCTTTCTTCAATTCTGCTTGCTCTTGCTTTCTCTGCTTTCTCTATTCGGTCCGATCTTATTGTTCCAACGCAGTACAATTTCTTCTCTTTTAGCGTATCTAAGAGGGACAAGGAATTAAAGTAGTTGACAATAAAAACAATGCTATTACTAGGAAGAAAATTGACACACATCTTTTCAGTTACGCTGCTACCCAATGTTTTACCCTGCATTTTGTCGCCAGCACCCATATATGGATCAAATTTGATCAAATACCCATCGAATGTAGTTAAGCACCAAAATTTAAACCCAAAACGGATGGGCTTTCCCCGAATGAATTGTTTCATACTATGTCTACCATAATACGGCTCCATCGCTTCGTCTAGCGAAAAATGTTTTCCGAGTGCCTGAATGCATTGAATGGAAATAGTATTTAAATGATTTATAAGTGGTCTTATCTTATAGATCTTATCGCTTTTGTCAATTTGAGCGTTGTCATTGAAATGCAGAAACCCGTGAATGTTTTCAAATCTGTTTCTAGACAGGCTACTGCTAACTAAATTATTGTGCGTATCAGCTCTACTCTCCCAGTACATACGCCTTGTTGGAACGGGCACATATCCCGATAAAAGAATAATTGCTAAATACTTATATAAATCTTCTACAGTAATGGCGAAATCGTGGAAACCCTTTTGATCAGCATATCTTTTTGTTTCTTGACATATATGGCTCATTATTTCGTCGTTAAAGAATAATTTAAATAAATCTATTGGACTCCAATTTTCACGTTCAATTTTTTCCGTCATAAATTGGTTATTGTTTTTCATAGTATCAAGTTTCTGCGCTCTGGGAGCTAAATCAATTCGATTCCACATCTGTTTCTTCTCTTTGTTCTCATTTTCATTTGCTTGTCTAGTTTTAGCTTCTTCTGCACTTCCGCTAAAGTTTCTAAATCACTATCGCTGTCGTCTTCATCTATTGCGAAATTTACATCTTGTGTTGCTACAGTAGTTTTTTCTCCGTCTTTGTTAACCATCAGAATTTCCATATTTTGAGCTAAAACCCCTTTACCTATATCTCTAATAGTTCCACTGTTTTATTCATCACTACCTGCATCGTCCTGATCACTATCTTGACCATCCTCTGGGGGTAAAAGAACAAAATCTAAACGTTCAGAATTTATTATTCATCGTCTGATTCAAGTGTTTCAAGATAATTCAGAAGTTCTTCAGCATCCTTCGGATTCGACGGATTGTAAAGCTTTTGATATATGTATCTACAATCGAGAAAATGTAGCTTTATTTCCCACCGTATGATATATCATACGCGTATTATGTATCAAATTTTTTATACAAAAAATGAAAATTCTTTTAAAAACTAATATGTAGTCTTGTAAATTACCTATTGAAGAACTATTAGACTAGTCCAGAAAGACTGTGTATATACAAGCAAACCTATAAATAGGGCTGTAACTTACCTGCCGCTCATATTGACGAACAATAAAATATAGTGTGTAATAATATAACTGGTACAGCAAGCTAAATATCTTGGACCTACTTGTCACTTCCCACACCGTAACTGATATATAAGACGTAGTTATTCAATAATGCACTCACAAAATATCAGCTGTTGATATAAATATAGCCTCAAACTAAACACTGTTTTGTGTATGATAAATCATACGCTGGGCATTAATGGGTTAAGAAAGATAGGACCGAAATCTCTTCGATACAACACTCAGGGCGATGAGTACAATCTTTTCCACCTCTCGGAGATCGAAAATTCGACAAATGCCCGGCTTGATTTTTTTCGTTTTTTTTTTTAATATCTCAGCTATTAAGAGAGACAGGACCGAAATCTCTTCGGTACAACAATCAGGGCGATGAGTACAATCTTTTCCACCCCTCGGAGATCAAAAATTCTACAAATGCCCGGCTAGATTTTTTTCGTATTTTTGAAATATCTCGGCTATTAAGCAAGATAGGACCGAAATCTCTTCGGTACAACACTCAGGGCGATGAGTACAATCTTTTCCACCCCTCGGAGATCAAAAATTCTACAAATGCCCGGCTAGATTTTTTCGTATTTTTGAAATATCTCGGCTATTAAGCAAGATAGGACCGAAATCTCTTCGGTACAACACTCAGGGCGATGAGTACAATCTTTTCCACCCCTCGGAGATCAAAAATTCTACAAATGCCCGGCTAGATTTTTTTCGTATTTTTGAAATATCTCGGCTATTAAGCAAGATAGGACCGAAATCTCTTCGGTGCAACACTCAGGGCGATGAGTACAATCTTTTCCACCCCTCGGAGATCGAATATTCGACAAATGCCCGGCTAGATTTTTTTCGTATTTTTGAAATATCTCGGGTATCAAGCCAGATAGGACCGAAATCTCTTCGGTACAACACTTGGGGCTGAGAGTACAATCTTTTCCACCCCTCGGAGATCGAAAATTCGACAAATGCCCGGCTAGATTTTTTTTGTTCTTTTGAAATATCTCGGCTATTAAGCAAGATAGGACCGAAATCTCTTCGGTACAACACTCAGGGCGATGAGTACAATCTTTTCCACCCCTCGGAGATCAAAAATTCTACAAATGCCCGGCTAGATTTTTTTCGTATTTATGAAATATCTCGGCTATTAAGCAAGATAGGACCGAAATCTCTTCGGTACAACACTCAGAGCGATGAGTAAAATCTTTTCCACCCGTTGAAGATCGAAAATTCGACAAATGAACGGCTAGATTTTCTTCGTTTTTTTGAAATATCTCGGCTATTAAGAGAGATTAGACCGTTTTTTTTGAAATATCTCGGTTATTAAGGGAGATAGGTCCGAAATCTCTTCGGTACAACACTCAGGGCAATGAGTACAATCATTTCCACCCCTCGGAGATCGAGAATTCGACAAATGTCCGGCTAGAAATCTTTCGGTTTTTTTTTAAATATCTCGGCTATTAAAAGAGATTAGCCCGAAATCAAAGGCGTCAATGTGCCTTACTGGGAGTTTGCCCTCTCGTTTAGAATAACAAGGTGAACCTACTTGCCGAGGAGCAAGCAGATACATCAAACGGTTATCGAGCTAGGTAATATTTATATGATGTAAGTAGTCCAGAAAAATTTATGAAAATGTAACGGTCACATCGCTCAAACGAGTTAATGTGCCTCCCTGGAAGTTTGTGCTCTCATTTAGATTAACAAGATGAAACAACTTGCCCAGAGCAAAGGAGATTCATCAAACGGTTCTCGAGAAAACATCGATGAAAATTTAGCCCCATAAGGCGTTAATGTGCCCTGCCGGGCGTTTGGTCTCTGCTTTAGATTAACAAGGTGAACCTACATGCCGAAGAGGAAGCAGATACATCAAAACGGTTATCGAGCTAGGTAATATTTATATGATGGAAATGTTGTCCAGAAAAATGTATGAAAATGTAACGGTCACAGCGCTCAAACGAGTTAATGTGCCTTCCTGAGAGTTTGTCCTCTCGTTTAGATTAACAAGACGAACCAACTTGCCCAACACTCAGGGCGATGAGTACAATCTTTTCCACCCCCGGAGATCGAAAGTTCGACAAATGCCCGGCTAGAAATCTTTCGGTTTTTTTAAATATCTCGGCTAGTAAGCAAGATAGGACCGAAATCTCTTCGGTACAAAACTTAGGGCGATGAGTACAATCTTTTCCACCCGTCGGAGATCGAAAATTCGACAAATGCCCGGCTAGATTTTTTTCGTTTATTTTTTGAAATATCTCGGCTAGTAAGCAAGATAGGACCGAAATCTCTTCGGTACAAAACTTAGGGCGATGAGTACAATCTTTTCCACCCGTCGGAGATCGAAAATTCGACAAATGCCCGGCTAGATTTTTTTCGTTTATTTTTTGAAATATCTCGGCTATTAAGAGAGATAGGACCGAAATCTCTTCGGTACAACACTCAGGGCGATGAGTACAATCTTTTCTACGCCTCGGAGATCGAAAATTCGACAAATGCCCGGCTAGATTTTTTTCGTTTTTTTGAAATATCTCGGCTATTAAGAAGATATTTATTCTTACCGTTATTCTTACCAATAAGTTGACTTGACTTATATCATAACTTCAAACTTCTTATAAACTTATAAACCAACTTATAAATAAGAGCAGTATCCCACTATATTAACTTACAAAACAATACACATTTTTTAAACTGTAGTAAATATTGTAGCTGTAGCTTGCTTCGCCTAATGCATGACTTTTCAAAGGAGTAACAGTATATTTTGATCAAGATTGTTTTCAATTTTTTAGATACAATAATCATTTCTAACTACTACCCATATATTTAATACATTTTGCTAAATCTATCAACAGGAGATATTCTTAGGTTTTATTCAGATAAATTCTACTTGGAATGTTTATGAATATTCCGAAGAAAGATCTGTGTAAAATGACACTTTTATTAAGTGCACTTCTCTATTTCTGCATTCTAATGAAAACCAATTTTCTTAAATATTCTCTCAGGTTCCTTTCAGCTAAATTGCTGTCGACGTGAGGGTGACGTTCCAATTCCATTTGTAGAAAGGGCAATGCAATTAATGCTTCTCCTCTGAAAACGAGTGCAGGCACGTCAAAACGAAAGCAAAACGCTAATCGTTTTAATAAATTCCCTTTAAGGAATATTCTTATGAAATACATAGGGATCCTTGAAGTTACTCTTCAAATAAAACAAGTAACTGAGAGCATATAGGAGTGTACTTAGATATCGCCAAATTGAAATATGGACAAAAAACAATAGCATCCTATTCCTACGCCTATAGTTTAGATTGAGACGAAAATTCTATATGAGAAATATGAGTTTCACTCTACTTCCAATTTTATAAATTACCTGAAATAACTCTTCGCTTACCTCTGTTTATTATTACAATTACCATGAAAAAACTTGCATATTAATGCTGATATGATACTTACATTTATTTTTACAAACTTTGACATCATTCTTGTTTTCAAGAAAAAAAAAACTACTTGGCAGCTGTTACTAATATAGTTAGCGTATTCTTGTGTGTGAATATTTTCTCAAATTACATATATACAGCATATTGTTTGACAGAAGAGGAAACTATACTGCTGAGAGCTGCTACAGTGTTTCTGCACGCGTGATACATAACTCTACTTCCCCTACCATTAATGCTTGCAGACTTTGAGTTAAAAAGATGTTTAGTATTAAAGATTAGAACTTAACAGTTAATAGTAAAGTGTCAAAATATGCAAACATGGCAACATGGTTAGCTTCTGCCTTCTGCCGAGAACATTCAAGCTAATAAGTATCTACAAGAAATGTAATGATTTTGTTGTACAAGAGATTATTTTCAAGTTAAATCAGAATATCAAACTTCAGTAGAAATGCAGCTTTACTAGCCCTACGTTCTCAAAAAAAAAAAAACAACTTTCAGCTAGTTATTTAGAACCATAATATCTCATTGTTAGATAAGATAGGTGAAAGTTATTTTCACAACGATTTTCAACATACTTACACATTCTTTTATTAGATTTTTGTTTATTAACCTGTACACTTATAACTTTCTATCTACATCTCTATGTACAGCACAAACTTTGTATGATAGCTGCTATCTTATGACCAACAGGGGCGCTCCAAAGCCAACAAATTTGGTAGACAAATGTTGAAGTAAGTCCGTTAATCATCACACAATTCACAGTCTTAAAAAGTAAAACGTTTGCGATAAATTGAGGAATATTCAGAAATGAATTTTGAGTTTTGAAAAGAACCAATTTTTACGGATGAAAGTAATCTCAATAATTTTGGTTCAGATTGACAGTTACGACTACAGGGAACATGTGATGAATCAGTCTGAAGGCTGACGGGCGGGTGACCATAGTGAAATATGGAGGAGGTTTCATTATAAGTTAGGGGTCAGAAGTCCTGAAAATACTTCATTGACGGTACCGTGGATAAAATTATGTATGTAGAAAGTTTAAATCAACACGTAAAACAAAGTGTCGAGAAATTTGAAACAGAGAGATGATTTAAATGTTACCAAGATACAGATGTCATAATCCTGAGCATAAGGTGCAAAAATGAAACTTTATAATTGCTGCTACATCATTGAGACGCTTCCTCAGAGTTGAGATCGCAATATTCTTGAGAGTTTATGAAGTACATTGAAAATTACAATTAAATACATGACCACGAAATTTCCATTAAAGAAAAACTGAAAGCTATGTTAAGTGAAGAATGAGTCAAAAATAACGCCAGAATATTTTAATAAATTGATGCGGTCGGTGCCCAGTAAACTAAACGGCGTTACATAAAGGATTCTCAACAAGATGTTAAAGCTAGAATAAAACCAAAATTTCGTAGGTGTATGAATGTCACATTGGACTTGAGAATGAGTGTTTATTTTTCGGACGTGCATGGAGTTTTTTATATAAATTGTATTATAAATTATATCGAATGTACGAGCTTTGAGTTTATTTGAATTCAATCTAACCTAAGTAAAAACAACAACAAATTGAAAATAGCTTGTACTAGAGCAGTGTGTGTACCAATAATTTCTACTTCCCAAACAATACTCACGTTCTATAGTATTGAATTACAGCATAAACAATATAAACGATAGGATCCGGTATTGACGTTATTACCAATCTTCTGTAAATTTATATAAGGTTATAATCATATAATTCTCATGGATTATCGACTTCGAATATCCAAATTTTATGCATGGAAACATATGTAAAAATAATGCAAATAGAATGGAGCCTAAGGATACGGCAGTCGAACAGAAATACGTATTTGTTTTACATTCATTGAATATGAATCCGAAAGAGTTAACAGGCAACCAACACAACAGAAGCCGAAAATTATTATTATAGATTTGATACCTCAGGCGAGTACATGATATTTATTATCTCTTGTGCGATGACTTTCCAGTATGAGGTTACTGTTCTTAATGTTAGACCTTGTGATCAGGATAGTTATACTATATACGAAACACTACTGTAGAGAAAGCTGCATATAGAAGTCAATAAAGTCGGCACAAACAATAATGTGTGCTTTCAGTCGAATATGGTTTTAATCAAACTTAAATATTTTGTCACAAAAGCTACCAAGTTAAGTCGTGTGGTAAATTTACTTATGGTTTCGATTGTAAAATCTATTTTAAGAGTACTTCGGTAATTGAAAATTTACGACATATAAAGATGATTTGACTGCTATACTGCTTTTTATTATTTCCAATATAATATATATAATGAGGGTCACATAGACTTCTGGACCAGCACTACTGCAACAAGAATTAGGAACAAGGAAGCAGTAGAAATGACAACAACGGTATATGTACTTTCTTTGCATATTGGTAAAGATGGGATAAACGAAATCGAAGAGAGCTACGACATAGTGAAGGAACTTAGAAGTAGCTATCGAAGACACCCGTCCGGTAAACTACACATGTTGGTTTCAGAAGGTCTTGATCTCTTATACATCAGGAAGGTCTGCGAATATATTTTTAGAAGAGACGCAGTAAACATAATGTTAATCTCGTCAAAGAGTAAACGGGGGCTGAAAGAAGCGGATTACGGTAAACCTGCGATCGAAAGAGTTATAGTGAAAAGTGGAAACACTAGGTATGCTGACTTATTAAAGTCTGTTAAAGAGAGTGTAGATCCCGACAGGGTCGGCATCCAGGTAAAAACTATTAGGAAAACAAAGGAAGGTGACTTACTGTTAGAAGTCAGAGGTGACAGGCAGAAAGCTGGTGCCCTTAAGGAGGCCATTAATAAAAAAATGGAGAATAGAGTAAGTCTTATCCGTGACCCGTCAAAATGGCCCGAGACAAAATAGCCCCGACGAAATAGCCCAGGACAAAAGCGCCCAGGATAAAAAAGTTCCGACAAAAGAGCCCAGGGCAAAATCTGAAATTGTGATGGGTGCGTTATTTGTTATTATTTTCATGATTACATCTTTATACTCGCGATAATATGAAACCGCATTTGTATTTAATTACCTATTAAAAATAATATTTGTTGTTCGGAATCCGTTAATAGTATTGTAGGTTTATTTATTAATAGAGCCATATAACGCGAAAATATTTATTAGAAAACGCATTTTGCAAATTGCCAACAAACATATACCATACGGTAACTGTGACAGAAATAAAAGTAAAATTGCAGAAACTAAAATTCGGATTCCGAACAACAAATGTTATTTTTAATGGGTAATTAAATACGAATGCAGTTTCATATTGTGGCGAATATAAAGATGTAATCATGAAAAAAATTCAAAAAAGCGCACATATCATCAATTTCAGATTTTTCCCCCATTTTATATTGGGCTCTTTCGTCGGAGCTCTTTTATCCTGGGCTCTTTTGTCCTGGGGTATTTTGTCGGGGCTATTTTGTCGGGGCTATTTTGTCTCGGGCCATTTTGACGGGGCACCAGTCTTATCAGCAAGGACATAACTATTCACGTATTGGATATAGATGCTGCCTTAACAAAAGAAGATGTGGAAACGGCAATAAGGAATTCGGTGGGAAGTAGCAAATCACACATGGTTAATGTTAACTCAATGAGGCCAAGCAGAGACGGCAACCAAATAGCCACGGTCCAGGTTAGTATAGTAGCCGGTAACATACTGACAAAGCTTGCTAGAGTGAAGATAGGATGGGTAGACTGCAGAGTACGTGAGCGGGTGGAGTTAACTAGATGTTTTAGGTGTCTAGAATTTGGCCACAAGAGACACGAGCGTAAAGGAGAAGATAGATCGAACCGGTGCCTGGAGTGCAATCAGCCAGGTCACAAAGCGAAAGACTGCGCAGACGATGACTACTGTCCAACATGCCATAGCACTCGGCACCGAGCAGACTCTACTAAATGCCCGAAATTCAGGGAACTGCTTAAAGCCCAAGCTACTTCACGAAGAGCGGGCAAGGCAACTAACGCAAATCACAAATCATCATCATGAGTAATATTAATATCCTCCAAGTCAACCTAGGGAGGTGTAGGGCTGCGCACGACATGGTATATGCAACTGCAATGCAGAAGGATATCGACATTGTACTTATAAGTGAACCTAACATCAGGATCTCCCAAATGTATGAATACATATTAGATAAAAAGCAGAACGTTGCTATATACATAAGAAATAAGAACATCGGTATTCAAAGTGTTTCCACCGGAAATGGCTATATATGTATGGGATGGAAGAACTGGTGTATATATGCATGTTATTGCTCTCCTAACATTACAACAGAAGACTTTAAATCTTACATAGATGACCTAGCCAATGATATCAAAGCCACTGAATTAGAAGCAGTTATCGCGGGTGATTTTAATTCCAAATTTCTCATGTGGGGTTCTCCCATTACGGACACCAGGGGAGAATACCTCATGGAATGCGCAGCTGAAATAGGACTAAACGTATTAAATGTCGGAAATATACCAACGTTTGAAAGAGGCAATAGCAAGTCGTACATAGACATTACATGGGCAACGGAGGCTGTGACCAATCGAGTTCAAAACTGGGCGGTATTGACAGGGGAATTTTTTACATTCCACAACTATATTTACTTTGAAATTCAGCAGAGTGACGGCGTGAGAGAAAAGAGAAAACGTCATTTCAGATTGCTCGACAAGACGCTTTTCAAAAACAAGGTGAAGGATTGCTTTTCAGAATGTAGAGCGGGTATATCTCCGCATTAATTTATCAAAATAATAAGTAAGATTAACCGCGAATCCACGGTCTCTATTGCAGAAGAACGCAATTGGTATGGAACTGGGGCCTAAATTAGCCTATGACCACGCTAAATTGGAGCTTAAACGCATGATCCTAAATGCCAAAAAGGCGAAATGGAACGAACTCCTGAACGAGCTGGACCGCGACATATGGGGTGAGGGGTACAAGATAGTCATGCATAACCTGACAAAATTGTCTCCTCCATACCTTCCCAATATACAACAACAACTGAGCATAGCGAAGGAGCTGTTCCGGACGGAAACGGATGACCTACCAAGGTTCACACAGGCAGTAGAACAAGTCCCTGTGTTTACGAAAGACGAAATGATTGGTGCCGTTGCAAAAATGAAGACCGGCAAATCACCAGGGGCAGACTGCTTAACTGCAGAGGCCGTAATAATACTAGCCGGCACGATACCGAACGTCCTGCTGGACATTTTCAACTGGCTTCTAAGGGATCAGGAGTTTCCAAAATGTTGGAAAGAAGCCAAAATTATACTTCTATGGAAAGGAAAATCGTTAAATTCAGCTTCGTCGTACAGGCCAATTTGTTTATTAAGTTCGCTGGGCAAGTTATATGAGCGCATGGTTAAGGAAAGGCTGGAAGTAGAGCTGAAGAAATCTGGAGACCTGTCCAGCAGACAATTTGGATTTGTAAAGGGTAGGTCCACAACGCATGCAATCAAGGCGGTGGTCGAAAGAGTCAAGGAATCCAAGAAAAAATGGGTAGCGGCAGTAGCGCTCGATATCAAGAACGCCTTTAATTCAGCTTCTTGGAATATAATAATGAAAGTACTAACGGAAAGAAAAATAGCGCAGTACCTTATTAACGTCATTCGAAGTTTCCTCAGTCAACGGAAAATCATCGTTGGCAAAGCAAAGCTGGATATGGGCGCGGAAGTCCCACAGGGGTTTGTGCTGAGGCCGACCCTATGGAACATTTTGTACAACGGCGTCTTGGACCTAGAGCTCTCGGAAGGAGTAACAACGATAGCGTATGCTGACGACCTTCTTATCGTCGTAGAGGCTGAAGACCGGCTGTTTTTAAAACCAATGAATCGCTGGAAACCTTGGCATCATGGATGAACGAGCACGAACTGGAAGTGGCTCCCCATAAGACAGAAGCGGCTATCTTTAAGGGGTCGAGGAAACGTGAAGACATCCAGTTCAATGTTCTAGGCAATACTATCTTCCCGAAGAAGGAATTAAAATATCTGCGTGTCATACTGGCTGATAAATTAACTTTTGGACCTCACATAAGATATGTGGTTGAGAAAGCGGAGCGTAACTTAGCTGCGTTATCCAGAATAATGCCTAATGTGGGGGGGCCTGGTAGTAAGAAGAGAGAAGTTTTGTACTGTGTAGTACAATATCAAATAATATACGCTAGTCCGGCCTGGTCTTACGCATTACAAGCCGAGAAACATAGGTACCTCCTCGAAGGTTTACAAAGAAGGTCTCTATTAAGGGTTGCTAGCGGATACCGCACCATCTCTACGGGTGGTATTCAGGTTATAGCGGGAATTCCACCAATTACGTTGCTACTAGAAGAGCAAAAGATTATTTACCATCTCAAGCAGTCACAGCAGATTGTCGACAAGGGGGCTATAAGAGGCCTCACGCTAGTTAAATGGCAGGAAAGCTGGATGGAGGAAAGAGAGACAGCAGCATGGACTAGGAGACTTATTCCTGATTGGGTAAAATGTGTAAAATGTAAGCATAGAATGACGGATTACCACCTAACCCAATTTATATCAGGCCACGGACACTTCCGAGTGAACACCAAAAGGTTTAACTTAACAAACGAAGACCTCTGCGTGTATTGTAAGTCAACGGATACCCCGGAGCACGCAATATTAGTTTGCAGAAGGTGGGAAGACGATAGGGAACAGCTGAGGGCCGATCTTGGACAGGATGTAACAAGCGCCAATATAATTAACATCATGGTGGAGTCTAAAGTTACTTAGAAAAAGGTACTCAGTTTCATTAACAAAATCCTCTCGCATAGAGAAAGGATCGAGAGAGAGCTTAAGCGCAGTGGGGAACAGCGAAGAACTCGATAAGGCACACGTAAGGCAGACATAAAAACTAAGGACGGAGAGAGACTGGTCGTGTTATCTGAAATTATGCCAAAAGGCGGTCCCGGATACACGAAGACGAAGTTAGAGGTGTTTTGGTGGGTAGACCGGGCTTGCACATCCCACCCGGGAGTCCCACACTGGTGCTCGCGATCGAACCAAGCGTGCATCGACCATCAAGGTTTTCACCTCCCCAAAAAAAAATATATAGGTATATAATATATCGGAAACAATACAATTACATATTGGAATACAATTATATATTATGTAATTGTGGCAATTTACAATCGTCAAAAATATCATTTTCCAGGGAATACAAAAACTAGATACGTTGTTAGTTAATAAGATTAAAAGAAGTAGTACTCAACAACTAAAACGCGTTCAGATAAAAATGTTACCTCAAGTTTGAAAAAGGATACTTATTTCCGTATCACATAACCTGTTATCAAGACAAAAAAAAACACCTATGCTAGAAGAACAACGTTTAGTCAGTGGTTCTTAAATAATTTTGGTAATGGCCTTCTTAACAAAACCTTTCTTTGTGACGAAAATAAGTCAATTCACAATATGTGAAACGTATGAACTATTGAGAAACCTTTCTTTGTTGATACCTCACTTTATCAGTAGGAAATTGATGTATGGGGTGCGATTAGTCGAAGAAAAATTATTGGCTCTATTTTCTTTAACGGATTCTTAAAAGAAGAAAGATATCAACAAAAAATTAATATACCATTTATTGAATAATTTGATGGTAAAGAAAGCATGGTGCAGAGTTACCTTTAACAAGACGGAGCTAGTGCACACACTGCAGATGAAACGATTATATGTTACAGAAAACCTTTGCTTCCCTATTAAGAGAAGATGTGAAAAATAAGTCGAACAAGGTGGCGGCCACTTTCAACAATTTTGATAAAATATTGCTTGTTTGTTGTAAATTTCAGTCAAATTATCGTTCTATGATTTTCACATTTGTCATGTTATTCAAATAGCCTCCACCAACAAAATTCGTATTAAGAGTTTCAGTAATAAGCTAAGACTATAATATCAAAGGGCTACTTTGATAGTTCATTACATATAATGGATTAAAAGTATTCATGGTACATAAAGTAAACATTGCTACTGTGTTATAAATTTTATTTGAAGGAAGTTAGGATTCAAAACTGTATTAACTATTATTGTAAGGTCAAATGTTACTATCTTTATTTCAACAACAATACATATCTGTTAATTATAGGCATGATCAAAGAGATCATGTCCGACGTAAAATAAAGTGCTTTTGTCAGCAGTATGTATACAGAGGATATATTGCTAATAGATAATGATGCCTCCCTCCAAATCATATATTTATGTCAAAAACTAGCAGCTTATTTTTGCTTAGGCCTAGTACCTACTGTGGCTAGCACCACCTGAGCTTGGATAAGATCACAATTGTTTATTTCTATTAGATGAACTAAGCTCTGTAGTCTTGAAATTCAATTGAAGGACTAATTTATTACTGAAATTTTTGATCTATAACTAATACTTATAATGCAACTTCCACTGTGAGATATTAAAAATACTGTTAAGTAATTGTAGAACTTGATGGAACTTTCCAGTAATAGTTACTTTTACTGGTCAATGATTAATTACATTCAAATTATGCTTCTTTTTGATTCAATTTAAAACAGTTATCTGCCCAGTTATGTACCATTAATTGGAGCGGCAAAGTGTCGCATTTTTAGGTTTCCTGTGACTTTCATTAATATTAAATGTACACAGGTGAATGTTTAATGCAACACAGACATGTACTACTTCAGCTTTCAGTTTATAGGTTTAAAACAATTGAAACAATTAAAAATATGGTAGAAACGCATTACCGCGGTTTGTTATCTTCAGAATTCAATGTTACGTATGTATGTACTATGTTTGAAACTTTAAGAAACTGAAGAGGATAAAAGCCTAAAGAACTTTTAAAACAAGGGTATCTTTATTTTATATCTTCAAAACTTGAAAAACATGAACATAATCAAGATTTGTGATAATAAAACGGCTAAAACTGCCTTTACCGCAAGAAATAACTTTACTAAAGAGAATTAGTCCTAAGCGTTGTAGGTACATGTGATATACGCAAAAGATACTCTATTGTTTTTCTTGCCGATACGCGTAGGTGGTACATTATTGTTCATTTTTTGCTAGATACCACATAAAAAATAGGCTAAATAAGCTAACACACAAAATCATTGGTTTGTTGTTAAGGTTCTACACACATCGGCATTAAAAAGTAAACCTCTTTCTTTTTATTTTTCAGTCAAATTTTTGTAGATACTGAATTATTGAAAGTCGTCACCGATACTGTCCATAATAGAAGAGAGGTAGCTCTCCATGCAATTGTATCTCAAAGAGTAGGTTCTCGTTGAGATAGTGAAGGTCTCTTCTTTGTGCTTTCTAAATACTTTAACGCAGATAGAATATAATATTATTAAAGTAAGTACTACTTTTCCATAATTCCTCCGCTAGTAAGGTTTGATGTCACAACTTCTCATAATTTTTACTATCTAGGAAAATTTCATTTCTACCGGCAGGTTTTGTTTGAAAGCTACAGGAACCGTTTATATTTAAAACAAAGTCCACCGAACCGAGCGATCCTCATAGACACTGAGTTATCCCTTAACATGCTTTATTTATTCTAGTTAATGGAATGTGAACATTTCATGGTGAGCAGTTAAATTGATTATTATTATTATTATTATTACTATTATTATTATTATTATTAAGATATGTATTACTTACACTCTGAGTTATACTAACAGATTACATGCTTGTTGCCTTTTTAGTTTTTCTTGTGTATTAACTAATCAGTGCACGAAAATATCCTCAGACAACATGCGGCTGTAATATGATGCAGATGGTAGAAAACAAGGTATAATATTACACACAAGTACCACATATTTTATTTTATCATAAAGGTAATATGAAACCTTTGTTAGAAGATGTGTCTTTATATGTAGACACTCTACAGATCATTGCCCTATGTTAAAAGTATATACATTGCAATTTAACGAACCACATTATTTTGCAGCAAATTAAACCTACTATTTTTAGTAAGATATTTGACTATCGTTACAAATATAAGCGCTTATATGAAAGTTTTTACTAAAATAGTATACGTATACATACGCAATGTGGGATTTGAAAGAGATACAAGATTTTTCTGTTTCTCTGATAATTCAAGAATGTAACAAAGTTTAAACGATGTTACTGTAGGCTAAAATGAATTAGAAAGTAAAATCATTTTGGACATACATACTTATTTTTATTACATTAACATGGGGCAGTCTTGTATTTCAGTATAACGGAAATTTAGTAGGTTAATTAGGGAAATTACTAATTCAGAACTTGCAAAAGCGACCCCGATACCAGCTAAGTGAAGCTGACATAATTTATAAGCATACTAATTTAACATTACATTACATTAGAAGAGTTGTGGATGTTGGGAAAACGAGTAGGCACCATCCCATATTGATGAATTCAATTAAAGTGCTTGATACGTTTTCCACTCACGTTTACATTACAGTGGCAATTGGAATAAAAAAGACATATTACAAAATTAGAAGTAGCAATAGGAGAACAATATAACCATAGTTGCTTTCTTTGTGTTAGACATTGCAGCGTAGAATGCGCTTGTAAAGTTTTTGTAGAGATCCGGTTTAGTGTTTTTCATTTTCCGCTGGCTTCAAGTTAGATCATAAAGGAGCTATAAATCTGTAGTTGTACCATTGATCAAATTTTTAACCGCCGTACTTCTTATCCGGCTTGAAGTGGCTCTGTGTTTTATATTTCAGATTCATTCGTTGCAATGATGCTGAGCTATTTGAGATTAATAATTGAGGTTGTTACCAAATGTTTCCCAATTGTTTACCCTCCGTCTCTGTTTCCTAAGTGAATTTAACTGCGTTGAAGTTTTTTTTTTGTTTGTAAATTAGCGTGCAAGCTGACATCAAATATATAAACTTAAATAGAAACGTATACATTGTCAGTCTAAAATGACCCTTCATAAAGCAAATATACATTTGCATACATATTTTATAAATGATTATTTTTAGCGATCGTCGATAAAAACGCTACAGTAGTCAAAATTGTGTGCTTCGGAAACTTATAATGTGTGCGGGTAGATCATGTAGTTGTTTATTATTTGTTCCAATATTTCAACAGTTGACACATGCGAAAATTGATACATAGCTTTCTCATGTTACGTTGCTGGAGATGATCGTTTTATACAGAAACAAATACTTTACCAAGCGATTAGAAAATTATCCCCATACTTTTGCACATTTGCTCCAATTCTGAATACTATTTTAATCTATTGTTCGATAAACTCCTTTCATAAAACTTTTCCAAACTGTTAATATGTTTCCTGAGGTACAGAAAAAATGCTTGCATTAATACACATCCAGCATTAAAATACTAATGACCCAGCAAATACTAAAACCGTGATATCGGCGATCAATTTTTCGTGGCATAAAGAACGAAATAGAACGGTTAAACAAGAATTGGAAACACATAATCGTCACAGATTTAATGGTAAGTAATTCCTCTAATGACATACTATAGCGTTTTGCTTGAGGAGCATCTATAAAACTAAATATTTAATGTATATTCTCATACCGTTATATGCACCATAAAAATAACGTCCCGTCACAGAATGATGATTTTACCGCAAATTGACTGGATCTGTTAATTTTGTAGGTGATTAGTGTATTAATTTTGAATAAAACCCTAATAGACTTTTCCTTGTTGGTCGTCTACGATGAGGATAACATGGCGACTCGTAAATAATAACAGAAAATAATCTTTTATAGCATCTTATATAATCGGCTGTTAGTAGGTAAACACATAGAACTAAAGCAAAGAAAAGGAGATCAGAAATTAATTTTGAATCAAATTATCAATTCCCATCAGTTCTTGCTGAATATACAAGAAATTTTTAATAGCAATACTACCTAGTAAAAAAACAAAATCGTTCTGTTTATTATGATGGCAATGAGATACTATGCTATGCTATCAGTACGTGTATGACAATAAAATCATTACATAAGCAACTGTCGCAGAAAACTAAGGAGGTAAACATTTTCTGAATGTGGCTCTACATTTTGTAAATCTGAGAATGATATTCAAGTTTTTATACTGCCTAAAATAACTTCTTCTGAACTTAATGTATGTGATTTCTTAGCTACATACAGCTTGAATTAACTTTTTATCAAAATTTTAGAATCTGTGTTACCCAGTTACTATCATACCTTTAGATCTAGCAATATAAGCACTGAGAATGTGCTTCAGTATTTACTTTGCTACTAGTAAAAATAAATATAAATTGCCATGCCTATCAACAAAATTATCTAAAAAACAAATAATTCATTGATATATCGAATTTTAATTATATTCACAAGTAATAATGAAGGATTAATGATTTAATACAACATTAGAAATTGAAATGATTTGAATTATTCGTATATCAATCTATTTTTTGTCAAGCTCTAACAATTCTGTTCAAGGACTAGGAAAAAACATGGCAAAAAAACCTAGGTAGTCAAGAGCTTAAAATTAATAAAATTCATGCGTGAATTAAATTATTGTAAATAACGCTTAAATTATCAATATCCGTTCTAAAATTTACGTTTACTGATATTCGCAACACCACAACAAATGGGGTCTTCATTCTAGAAAATATTTACTTGATTATAATAGATTTTTAAGAAAATCATTTATTTTAGTCAAGTAAACATAATTTTGATTTTAATATATTTTCTATTGGCAAGAAAATATTTTATTTGTTTCGTTTTCATCTTTTTTAATGTATATCATTTCGTAAATTAATCTTTTTTTATAATTATTTTCCTTTTTTACAATGTTTAAAAGTGTTTTGAAAATCAAAATTATGTCGTCTATCTTTAGAGTGCTTAGATAAAGCAGTTTCAGCGGTGACGTTATGTGTAACAGTGTATTGATGGTTATAAATTCGTTTCTTTAAATATTGTTTGGTTTGTCCGATATAACATTTATTACAATCTTTGCAATCTAATTTATAAACGACATTACTGTGATTACCATGTTTAATAAGTGTTTTTAAATTTGTGAATAAATGTCTATTGTTGGTAGGTATGAAAGTTATGTGAATGTCTGATTTTTTTAATTCGTGTTTTATTGTGTCGCTTAAATTGTTTATATATGGTATAGTGTGGTATATGTTATTATTTGATTTTGTACCTGTGTTATATATTTTATTTATTCTTTTTGTGATTAATTTATTGTAAAACTCTTTAGGATAACTATTTTTTTCTAGTATTGATTTTACTTTGCTTAAATTTTCTTTTCTAAAATCAGGGTGAGCTAATTTAATAGCCTATAGATCAGGCTATTAAATTATTATCAGGCTAATAAACTGTTTATTACGCTTTTTTAAAATTTACCGAAGTGTTTGAAAAATAGTTTAAATGCCTACTACTACTAGTGTCTTTAATGTACCAGTTTGTTTTTATTTGTGTGTTATCATGTATTATCTTTACATTTAAAAAGTTTATAGAATTTTGATCATGATAGGTTAAAATTTACTTTTGAAAGAGAAAATCAAAATTCTATAAACTTTTTAACGAAAACATATTATTATATGTTATGGAATAAATTGGTATTTAATTATTTATTGTTTTATTGACCTCTAGGTGGAAATAAATCAGGAATTAAAAGACTAGAATAAATAAAAGAAAATACAATCAGAAATACAACACTTCAGTACTTTTAGAAAATTACAGTAATAATTTTATAAAACGTTATGTATTTCTATTAAAACATACATCTATTTGAAAAGGGTACATTATTCTTGATATAAAATTATTAATACACTATTATTAAAAAACTGATTAATAATAAAGTTATGATCATTTTTAACTGCTGCTTTATAGCTAAAGAAGTTTATATTCATTTATGAAATTACTTTACACAACAGCTTTGGAATTGACAAAGTAAAAATAAATAGTGCTGTAGGTAATAAAACTGTAGATACAATATAAACGATAAAGGTCATATTTATATGCGATGGTCATATTTCGTTATTATTCAAATCGTTTCTGTTAATAGTCGACTATATCTTTAGGAGCTCTAATTCTCCCATTTAACCTGTGCATAACTTTTCATTGTAAATCCTATAGATTATTATACGGCAGTTTACTCTAAAATTGTGAGGTCGTTGTGCCAGTCAATGAATTGGGTCATTAGTACGAATTAATGCCCGCCATGCATTGAAATCGAATCGTGCTTCTGGTATACGTGGACATATACTTAGCAAATTTTGATGCAGGATTTCACCATATACACATGAGAAAATACGATCACAAAAAAACTAGCGAACAACTTGGAATTAAGTTTGTTAAGTAATAGTAAACGAAATAGAAAAATCAAATAAACACCAAATGAAATAAATACCAGAGAGCTAAGTTTTTGTGACAGCTGAAAATGTATAGAAATCGTAATGGTTTTAATAATAATAAAATAATGATATCTATATTTGTTCGGCAGCTACTACAACCATTTACCGAACAACAATAATGTACGCACTTGGTACAAAAAGAAATGACTAACAAAAATAACGTTGAGTTTAACAAACAAAAAGAAAGGAAAAATAATAGAATTACCCAGATCGTACAAATACAAACAGATATTACATTATTTTATAGCTAAAACATAAACAATACTAGAATGAAAATGAAAATTGAAATTTGCAGTTAGTATCACAAATTAAACTTATAAATAGGTAGTTAACTACAGGACAAATCTGCACAGTATTTATTAACATTTTATAACATAAAATATTGAAGTTTTAATCAGAATGTTTGTTTTAGCTCTTGACACATTTAATACGTCGATTAAGTGTGTGCTACATACTGGCGGAAGGAAAGGAATTAGCGCTAGGGGCACTGGTGAGACACTTATATTTGCCAGTAAGTTCAGCAAGCATTTATCGCTATTTTATCTCTAGTTATTGGTATATACAAACGGCAGAGCAGTATTTCAATCTACTTTATACAATAGGATAATATAAGGTTTCAATTGTGGAAGTGCTCTTAAAGTTAGGACGGGATCTTACAATAAATCCTAGCGATTATGAAACTGGAAACCACATAGGTAGTGGATATGTCTTCGGAAATATCGAGAATCAAATAGTACACCTAAATCGTAAACCTACAGTATAAGGGAAAGTACCGGGCCATTCTGCCATGGTAAAATCCATTAAAAGTGAAAAATTGTTTTTTGGTTTATTCTGTCAAAAGCTCTTGTAAATTCAGTACACATTATATCGACCTGCCTGAGTTGATTCAAATATGATGACAGATATTGCATAATATTGACGAAATTACTTGTCATAGATCTTCCTGTCATAATCCTATCTGTCGAACTGACAAGAATAGCCTAACACTAATATAAACTTCCTTATAAAACTTTTTCAGCAAACAATGTTTTTGCAATAACCTCTCTTGAAGATAAGTGTTATTTTGCTGGTTTTTCTTCACTTATATGGAAACGCTGAAGTTTTGGCATCTAAATAGGACAGCATTATTAATGGAAACATCTATCACTACCGCGTAGTTTTTAACGACCATACTTTACATTACACGATCACTACCAGCAGTCAAGTCTGCCCTCAGTCTAGTCGCATTGCGCATCTCATCTTCTTCTGTAATTGTAGTAGTGTAATAGTTGTGCTTGGTTGAAATACTCCAGAGAAATGTTAAGCAAAGTTTCCAATGATATTCAATGATTGTGTCAGCTTCTGCACATTATGGATCATTTGATTGTAATTTGTGATTTGAATCTTGCGTTGTGTGTGCTTCATGTACGTCCAAAAGATTCTCTTCTGCAAGTACTGATGATATTAGGCTCAGCTTATGATTGGTAATCATTGCAAGCTGAGTTCATTTCATGCTTGAAGATCTGTCGAAACTTTAAGTTATCGCATGTAACATTTGGATTGTATTTGATCTTATTAAAGCAAGGGAGATAACGACGGTTGTTCGTTTTAATTGTAGGTATGCAGTAATGAAACCGTTATATAGCATTTCGTTCAAAATATTCAAATCTAGTTCAACTTGATTAATCTGTTGCATTGCAAGTACTTCGGAGACTTGTAGTATTATTTTAGATTTTAGATCTGAGTTGTTTTCATTGAAACTAAAAGCATTAAAATCAACTGCAACTATGCACTGCCTATCTATTAGCAGAACTGTCAAGGCATCCGGCAATTTCTCGTGATCATCTAGGATTATGGCTGGTGGCATGTAGGCACATATTGGCAATATATAATGAAGTCCGGCGGATATGACTCTTCACAGCAATATGTCTATTAAGGGAGCAGTGGCTGCAGAAATATCGGATTGTGTGTATCGATTTCACGAAAGTTGAAAGGACGCCACCCCAATAGACCGACTAAGCAAGATTGTTTCAAATGTCGCGTTTTCATTTTGCGTGGCTGCAACCCTCTTCTTCACCTGATTCATTTCACTTTTAGGTTAGTAATGCTAAAATAGGAGCTGGACCATATTTTTATTATATCTATGTATTGCTGGATCTTTTATTATGCATAAATTCTTCTTTCCAATGCAATTGTGTTCGTTATCAGCGGTTACGTTTTAAGATTTATCAATTGGACTTGCCAGAAGGATTTTAATTTCTCACACTAGTCGATCTAACCTCATACTTCATTTTTGCTGTTTTATTATTTCTTTCTCAGTTGTTATTTTGCTTGGTAAGAAAACGCCAAGTGATATTAATACAAATGACATGTTCCACTAGTTTTGAACATACGCACACAATACGGGTCTTATGCTAACCTTTTGTTTTGTAATTCTAATTATTCGTGGTAATTTGATCGTGTAGGCCGTTTGCCTAATTATCTTATACTGCACATCCTCACAAATATTAGTTACAACTTCATCAGTATTTCTTTCAATTACATAATATCCCTTTGTTTGCTGATCGATTTTCAACAGCAACCTTCTCCTTCCTTATTTGCTTCTATTTTCTATCTTATTCGAGTATCACTCTACAACGCCACGATAGTTTTCTAACTCATCATATCAAAGTCAGTGCATTAATACATATTAATTAACGTATTAATTAATTTTAAACTTGCTTAAATTCGAAACAGGAAATGTAATGATCGGCAAGAGACAAATTAAACTCAACATAGAAATATCATAAATTATATAGGAAGGTTTTCCATTTTAGGAAGCCATGAGTATATTTGGTTTACATATGTACATTAGAGATCCATATTTAGGTCATAAATAATAACGCTAACCTACCATTACAATTATCTAAATTTTAGTTTTCTGTAGATGGCTTCCGTTTGTGTGCATCGATAATATTGTATCTAATGTGCTACTTACTTTTACTATAAAATCCGTTAGCTTTAAACAAACTAAAGTTATTATATGTTTGTTCCATAACAGGAGATTCATTTGTGTTTAATGTTTTGAATAGTATATGATGCTCAATTAAATAACTAACTCGTCAATATGCAGGTCATTTGAGCCTGAAATAAGTTCACCTGTAGTCAACTAATTTATATAATTTGTTGGAAAGTCCGTGACCCACAATTTTATGTTATTTATGTATTTACTTCACGAGTTTTGTATGCTCGATCACCTTTCGTTTAATGAAGATGTCCAATAAATGGTAAGTCGGTACATTTTTTTATGTCCACAAAGTGTTACAAATGCATACCTAAGTATGTCACATTTACGAAATGTTCGTATACATACATATATATAACTTTATAATTTTCGTGGAATGAAAAATCAAAAAGGGAAACATCAGCACAACTAGAAATTCGATAAACAGGTATATTTAAGTAAATATAACCATTTCTTCGCGTAAATACTCGGAAAAAGTCGTCATCCGATGGTCGTTTCTTCGTAATACAACATTCGAATATTCGAAGTAATAATAATAATAATAGTAGTAAAGTTCAGGCAACCATAATATTTATAAAATGTAGCTGGTAGGCATTATAAAATCCGTCAAAGCTTCCTTAGATAAAAATCTTCAAATTTGTTTTAAATATACGGAAGTTGGAACAATTTTTAATTTGTATAGGTAATGACTTGTATATGTGCATATATTGAGGTCAAGTTTTTTATACTTACAATTGGCGGCACGGTGTATAGGAAGCAGTATAAGCTAGTATTATATTGATGTGCGGCATGATGATCTTTGTTCATATATGGAGTAATTAGAATTTCATACAGAGTGCTGAAATAATCGTTATTTCTAATTCCATAGATGCATCTCTACAAGAATTTCGTTATCTAGTACCGGGTAGGACCCTATATAATCGTGCATTTTTAATATAATAAACACTCAACGAAATCCTACCGAACCACCTCAATGTAAAATTACAAGTATAGTTTAGTATAGTAGACCATTTCTAATACATTTATAACGCCATATTTTAGTAAATTTTTCAGATCAAATGTAGTTTTAGATACTCGGCTTCACAAAAATTCTATATCTTTATTTCCTGACAAAGTTGCAACAATCAGCCCAACATTGTAATCATCTCACACATTTCCTAGTAGTTCATATTTGTAGCACCGGACTTTTCTAGATTAATTGACAACCTGTTTGTCATGCCCAATAATAAACTGCGTTCATAGACTTCGTTAGCTTCAGAAGTAGCCTCCTTAACACACGAACCAATTACTAATACACTGATATTGTGAGCATAGTTACTTACAACGACATCGTTCTGAACACTGAGAACTAGGTTATTCGTATCAGTTAAAAATAAAGTGAAACTAGAAGTTGACCTTTGTCGAACAGCAATATCAAAGTGTAGTTCACTCTATATCAAGTTGTTGACTCTATTTTCTAAATAACATTCAGACAAGTGAAGTGCGTGTCCCGTAACACCGGCTGTACAAAGTGTCTCTATTAGAATGGAAATCTATAAGAAGTCCAAGTGAAACAAAATTTTTGTCTGACGCAGAAAATATGATAACTGAAAACATTGAAAGCCATATGAAAGTCTACGGATAGAAGATGGTGGAGGTGACCAACATTTTTCGCTAACACAACGTCAATTGACAACAATTCACTGTTGAAGTAGACAATACAACATATCCAATTTCATCATTCCCAAATAGGAGACAAAATATTTTACTAACAACATTTCCGATTCCTAAGCGGAACGATCACGGCCACGAAATAAATAGTCACATTAATGCCACAAAACAAAAGTTTGAGTTTCATTAAGAAGGGATTTCCACTGGTGCGTCTTACAAACGTCATTTGTAACGTATTTGAGGACATAGAGGCTGTGGGTGCAGTTTTTATTGACATTGCCAGGACATTTTGTAGAGTTTGCCAAAAGGACGTCATTTACAACATAATTTCTTTTAGATTAAACCCTAGTATTGTCAGCCGGATAATACTAGGTTTGAATGAATCGAATAAACGACCCGCATTTATTCTTATTGACCATTGACAGTGCCGCTACCATTAGAATCTCTTTTGAACCCTACTTGAAATACGCTTCCGGGTGGAGACTTAACATCCATCAAGCGTTCTGTCCATCAAGCAGTGTGGGATTTTTGTGGTAACGATGACACTCCAAAGGATTTCTCCGTATAATCTGTCTCCTAGGGTATTTGTGACATGAGCTTCATACTGAATTAAAATGGGATAGGACCATATCGTTAGAAAGACAAATTATTCCAAAAATAATTGTCAACATACGCTCAGCTTGGAGATCTGAACTCTTGCGACTATGAGGCTTAAGAACGGAACTAGCTTCAACTAAGGAAAGGACAAGCATATTCCTCTATTTCAATTTGATGCAAGAAAAGCTTTTTCGCTGACACTCGTTTGTTCCCAAAACATAGGCCAGGGCAGTGTGCTTATCGTCTACGCTGTCATCATTGTTTTGCTAACTAAAAACTTATACGTTAGATAAAATCTTGGAAAAAATTAATAAAAGGTCAGAAAATAAGAAATCTGATTCACACTCACTGCGCAGACCATAATTTAATATAAACGTATACTGTAAGTAGAGCACAGGACCTGGAGATAATACTTATTTCAATTTGGTTTTGACTTACATCGGTCATACCTACATAAGTTTTTAATTTGCATTTGCGTAAGAATACGTGTGAACGTTTCAGGTGATGCTCTTAAAGCTAATGTAGGTAGAAATTGTTTTATGGTTATTAAATATCCTGCTTTGTGCAAATTGAAGTGGTCTGTTTCGACAGTAGTAGAAGAAATATACATTTTTCTCTAAAACGGTTGAAGACGAGGTTGAAGATAAATGGGTACATTGCAAAATTTTTGATAATATTTATTTTCTAGAAAACAAAAGCACATAGGTCTAGCAAGGTCTTAATAAAAGTTACTTAAAATATTATGTAGAACCTAAAATATATATAATATGCAGGATGATCCATTTAAAATAATAAAGTTACATACGCTTTTACTATAGTTGGGATACCCTGTATATTTGAAAATATTTTCTGGCTATGCAACGTATAAATAGAGACAACTTTTATTTGAAACTTTTTTCTCTATACTGTAAAATAAACAAGTTATCAAAGAAACCCCGTCAGCTGGGACACCCTGCATACACAGTTATTCTAAATATTTTATACAGACCAGTGCGTTGAAATACTAGCTGATTTCAGATATAGAATAAATAACGGCGTGAAGGGGCAAGGGGTACGAAGAAGTTGGATCGCGTATGAGTCTATCACAGCGCTATAGACTAGACGAGACTAGACTGTGATAGAGAGACTCGTACGCGCCCCCTCTTCTTCGTACCCCTTGCCCCTTCACACCGTTATTTATCCTATATCTGAAATCAACCGGTATATTTGTTGTTTAAATGTGCATTGATTAATGCGAATTAGCGTTCTTACATTGTTGATTATAACTGCTTTCAGATCAATTCAGCGTCTTCAGCGAAGCCACAGAGAGGACCTGCTGTGTATGCTTGAATTTGAATGAACACATCGCTGAATTGAATATTTAATACAGTAAATTCTTTTAGAAACATTAAACTTTGTGTTTTTATTTCTTTACTGTCGAAAGAATTTTTGGTTATCAGCACTATATTAACGTTATATGTATTGTTACCATGTTGTCAAAATTACCTTGTAACCGATTTCCGTAAAGTAGTAAAATGGACTATAATCATTAACTGTATATATGTTTAGCGCCGTAGCTGATAAGCGTGTAGTGTGTGGTTTTCACGCAGGCGCCTTCATTCAGGGGCGCATTTATGCATAGAAAAAAAATTACAATAAATACGTTGCGCACGCGCGGGCAGATACGCGTTACGTGAAAATTTTTTTGCTTGAAATTTCTAACATTTATTACTTTAGAATTTTAACAAATCTTCAAAAAGTATTAAGAGAGTGGTTAGTTTACTCCGAAAAAGCCAATGCAATTTTTTGCTTTTGTTATAAATTGTTTTGCTCTTCTGATATACCTATATCTTACTGGTAAAAATGGATACAGTGATTGGATCCACTTTTCAGTTAATTTAAAACGTCATGAAACATCTACTCCTCATTTAAAATCTTATTCAAATTGGTTTTATTTGCGCTACCGTTTAAAATTAAATTTGACAATTGACTCCGAACAGCAAAAATTATTTAATTTAGAAAAAAATCGATGGCAAGTGCTTATTGAAAGGCAATTGTTCAGTAGTTGGCGAGACCACGTTCAGCGTTTCGGGACTATTCTAGCAAGTTATATGAATACAATAACACACAATGATTGGTCAGTTTGATCCGGTTATAATAAAACACTTAGCAAATGTAAAAAAATCTCTTGTACTGAAAACACACATGCCTCATTACATTAGCCCTGATTTTCAAAATTAAATTATTAATCTCCTAGGTGATACTGTTACAAAAAATATAAGAAATGAACTTGAGAATGCTAAATATTATTCAATTGTTATGGATAGTACTCCTCATCGAAGTCATACAGAGCAGTTAACTTTTATTGTAAGGTTGCTTGATTGCTCAAAGGGTGTGGCAAATATAAGAGAAATGTTTCTAGGAGTTTTTCCTTCTACAACGACAACAGGTGAAGGAATTTTCGAGTATTTGACTGCTTCTATCGTAGCTAAATGTAATTTAAATATTAAGGATATACGTGGCCAAGGATACGACAATGGCTCTAATATGCGTGACGCAAATGCTGGGGTACAGAACAGTATTATTGCCGTTAATCCTAGAGTTACGTTCGTTCCTTCTGCTACTCGTACATACTTTAAATTTAGTAGTAAAAGATGCTGCAAAGTCAGTCAATTAAGGTTTAAGGTTCTTTTGTATACTTATAATTTTTTTCGTCATCTCTGTATAGATAGAATATACAAAAATCAAATTTCAGTTCTCTTAGTATTTAACCTGTATCAGGAACTCGTTGGGAAAGTAGAATAAAAGCTATCAGACCTCTCTTTTTCCAATTACTTGAAGTATATGTTAGTCTAATATTATCTACAGATCAGTCCAGGGATAATAATAAAGACACACTGCTGATTCTTTGGCTACAAACATTAAATCTTTTAAATTCGTTTGTTCCTTAACAATATGGTACCTATTGTCTTTTGGAAAAGGTAAACGTTGTCAGAAAACTCATTCAGAACACGTCTACAACAATAAAAGAAGTGTGTGCTTTACAAAATTCGATACAATTTGTTTCCACTCAGAGAACAGATAAATATTTTGATATTTTAATGAAAAAGGCAAAAACTATTAGCAATGAAATTGATGAAGACACGATTTCCCACCAGTTTCTACAAACAGATTAGAAGAAAAAAACGTCTTTTTGTATATGAGGCGACAGATGGACCATTTTATTTTGCTATTGCACAAAAAATTCTATCGATTTAACCATATGAAAGAGCATGCTATTGCTTTTAATTTTTTACTAGATATTAGAAATATTGATCAAGAAATAGTTTAAAAAGCTGTTTTGATTTAGACATACATTTAACGGACGATCACGACAAAGACATTAACGGTGCAGAGCTGTTCGAAAAAATAAATACTCTTAAATTCCTGGTAAGTTGGTAAGTGGTATAATTATATAACAGTCTATTAATTTTCACGCTATTTTACGTTAATTAAAACAAATAACTTTATCACCCTTACACCTTCACCATCATCTTAACCACATCGCACCTAAAATCTAACTGCTTTTTGGATTGGTATACTCCAACAACGTTATAGGGTGACGCATCACCAAAAAAAGTTTGAAATCGTTTTTGTGATATACTGGAACTCGCAATTTAATGTAAACATAAAAAATACAGTTTCAACAAGTCTAAATGACCAGAATATAACTCTATTATTAATTTTTTTTTATGGAATAACCAGTCTTATTTTATTTTTGAAAATTCCATAAAAGTGAAGACACATTTATTACTTAATATGTAATACGCTTAAAGGGCAAACCTCATACCTCAATATAAATAATTTGCACCGATTAAATTCAAAATTAGAATTACGTATCCATTTAGCCACATGTTGTAGTGTTTATTTAATGTAAAAACGAATTAAAAATTTTTCGATATAACACTGTTTTCAAGCAATTAAACAAAGGAAATATTTTTAGAAATGTTTTGTAGAAATAATAATTTGACCTACCTTAGATCACTCTTTGGTATGATGTAACACTACACCAATTTTCAGACAGTTTTAAGTTAATTAAGAAAATGTTTATTTTTATCACTTTTACAATTTATATTAAATTAAATGAATATCGAAAGCATCTTCGCTACATCCCGTCTAAAATCCAACTGCTTTGTGCATAGGTTTAAACTAATAATGTTATGGGCGACGTATTAGTAAAAAAAAGTTTACGGTCGTTTTTGTGACATACTGGAACTCGATTTAATGTAAACAGAAATACAGTTTCAAGGAGTTTAAATGAGAAGTTAACTCTATTATTAAAAAATTCAAATATGAATATAACTTCCCTAAGTTGTAAAATTGTTTAATATGAGAAATAATTTAATATTTTACATTATACAAGGTCATTCAAAGAGCATAATCATCAAAAAAAAATCAATCACTTCTCTACGTTTGTACGCATTTTTGAGCAAACAAGCGGCAAGTATATTAATGATTTGTTTTTAAAGGGAAAGCACGGGCATGATAATTATTTTAGGCGCAGGTGAGTATCATAAAAACCATAATGTCCAATTATATACATTTGCTTTTTAAGTATATCATTTGCCTACCTTATTTACTAGATGTGTTCTATTGGTATGACGTGAGATATACTTAATAAAAATTTACTGTAAAGGGCGCATTTTTTATTATTGCGCGCAATAAATTCATACCTTAGCTGCGGGCTTGTATCTGCTTTTGAATTGATGCAATTCTAAAGTACAAACATTTGTATAAGTAGTAGCCTCGTTACTTTAACTGTTTATATTTTCGGACCTGCAATAAAAATTTTAAGGGAGACAGTTTTTACACTGTGAGCATTGTTTCTGCATACCTCTTTGAAGCTACCACTGGTACAGCGTTACGTTAAGGGGACGTTTCCGCGCCTAAATTTTCATCATATCGTTCAAACTGTATTTTATGTCGCAACTGAAACATAGATGGCTCGGAGAGTACTATATTTCTATACACATCACAAATTTCCGTTTCAATTTAATGACCTTGATTTAATTCCGTACTATAAGTTTATTTGCTTTGTACCTATTTGGATTTACCTGAATAATCATACTCTCGGTTTATCTTTGTCAGTTGTATTGGATTAGGAAAGGGTAGAGCGAGCAATAAATACATTGGGGTAAAAATTACATATTCGGTTTCTCGAAAGTTTCCTTACTCCACAACTACATCTGATTTATTTGAGTAGTTGTGCATCAGTATCAATGTGGTATCAATCAGTATTGTACCTAATTGTATTTCTACTGTTCGCTAGTTGGTTTTTCTAGTCCTGCAAGAATTCGCAAGAGATTTATTTGTTAGCATTTTTATCATTTTTTACTATTATTGTTATTAGTGTAAATAAAAATACCGTATATACAGTAGTAATTCCAGGTTTGTGTATACACAACACCGCTATATATAGCGGTGTTATATACTTATATAAATATTTTATGCTGCGATAGCTTATCAATTGACTAAAGGTTTTGCTAGCATAAGAATTAGGTACATGCATAGAGTAGTGTAGAGTAATTTTTTCAGGATTTGCAGAATGGATAGAAGAGCAAGAAATACATCATTTCGCCAATGTATTCTTTGCCAAATTAGTATACTATTATTTGAGAATGTAATTAAAATTGATATAAAAACCCTAGACTTTTGAAAATGCAGGAACGACGGGCAAAAAGTAAAATATGATATTCAGTCCTATATATCATTTTTTTGAAATTTCGGTCTAATATATATATTTAACTTTTTCTAGATCTTATAGCTAATAATGGATTAATTCAAATTAAAAAAGTACCTACCTGTACCAGTTTACAAATCAATAAAACGTTTGTAGAACAAACAATTCAATTTATTATTATATCAATAATGAAATAGTTCCTAAATTAGAAACATTTTATCAGACTTTTATATTTCCAGAAATAATTAATAAAAAAGCAAGTTGTGTTATTTGTTACCCATAACTAGCCTTTTATGTAAAAATTAAGGTATTTTTATTTAACTTCTAAGGTTTTTAAGTATCCTTATTAACTTATTACTTTCTGTAGTAATCTGTTGCATACTGGTGAAACATATTAAAAATATAATTTAATAACAAAAATACTTTTTTGTTTCCTCTAATCTGTTAAACTGTTTAAGTTGCAAGTATAGTATAAAACGATAATTTGGTAAAAATAATTTCAATTTGACATAAAACAAAAAAAATACGTAAATAGGTCTTAGATTAATAGTAAACCTCAATATTTAGAAATTTAAAATATTTAGAAAATAATTAATAATTTCTCATAAGGTTTTAAATTTTGTTATGGCAATTGAAAATTTTATTAGCTTTGTTCGATTTGGTCTCCTGCTTTATATAGTAAAGGCATTATCATGCGCCATAAAAATACCCTATTCCATTTGCATTGTCGTAAGAGCGAGTTTCGAATATCACTGCATGCGTCGTGTTGTAAACGTCTAAAAGGAACAAACCTATTGACATTTAATGAGCGTCATCTGTTGCACAATCGCTGAACTTCATGCATGCACATTTGCCTTCGGCATCAAATTATTGAGCTTTTACTAAAAAAATACCATACATTTTTTAATTACACTATATTTCTAGCTACTGTGTCTTTTTTATGGAACTACATGTATATATCTAGGTTATGATTAAGAGATATCGTTAAAAAAGCCTTACTTCGTCAAGTAATTTTTACTAATTTTTTTATTACAGGTCTTCCAATTTTCTTTTGTTAATCAGCAACTGCATAATGCAGTTATAGTTTTATAGAAATTATAATAATTTCGATATTCTTGCACGTTTAGAAATCTACGGTACTCTAAGAATGAGGAAAATTTAAACTTCCCGCACAACTGTGTAACGTCACCTTAAGTGGTACTTGGACCGATGACTTGCGCTGTGCGTCCGGTTGTATTGTTCTGATAGGTTGTACATGAAGTTTGTTGATTTACCTTTCCTTTTGTACCTGACCATACACACGACGTATACCCTTCAGTTTGTTTAATAGTCTAGTTTTGCCTGTAGTATTGAATTATTTTAACGGACAACTTTCGCAATTGCGTAATTATACATCGGAGCAGTAATACAAAAAACTTTAATTTATAGTTGTTAAGTTTCCACAAACATTTGAATGAATAATATCATGTTTCAAAGAGATCTTAGAAGTGTTTTTGTAATATTATATTGCTACGGGAATATAACTACGTTTTAAGCATTTCTACCCTTCATTACTACAACCACGCCGTAAACTTTATATTTGTTTCCTAATGAAAATATAACTTACTCTTTTCATAGTTCCTATACTAGCGATTTGTTACAAAAGCATCTTATTTACATTTCAATGGTTGCGGTTATTACTTTTTTATTAACTTTCTTCTTTTCGGAAATAATTCGGTATTATTTTCAGAATATATGAAAGCTCTAGTGCAGGTGCTATCTCATCATGTATTTAAAGTGTTCCTAGTGTTTGTTTTCACTCCTTGCTATGGTATCCTTGGTATGGGGTGAGTCGGCCAAATGGTTGTTTAGTTCAGCAGTCTCGCGAGGAGTATGCCTTTTAAATGATCGAAGAAAATGGTCACCAAAATTCTTTACTACACTCGGCTGAAGGACGTCTTTGTAAATTCTGAATCGCAACGATTTACGGCGTTCGCAAACTTTTGATTTTTAACAGAATGGCTTTTATAGCAATGACAGAAATCAGTGAACAGTGATAACACGATTCGAGGAGCCTAAATGATGTAATTCACAATCGAAATTTAATGAATCTCAATCTTTCAATTCCTGAAATATTTCCACTTGTAGGTCAATAAAACAACAATTAATTAAATACCAATTTATTCTAGAACAAATTATGTTTTTGATAATACTTAACATTATATTTCGTCTAAATACTAATAATATGGCCATTTATATTATTAGTACAAATTAGTATACTATTATTTGAGAATGTAATTAAAATTCGATATAGGTATCAATGATTTCTTTGTTTTTTAGATATTTTTGTTGATAGGCATGGTCATATATATTATTAGTATTTTGACACATATTAAATGTAAATTTCTTCTACTGAAGAAGTATCATTAACGAAAACATTATGTGTTCTGGAATAAATTGGTATTTAATTAATTGTTGTTTTATTGACCTACAAGTGGAAATATTTCAGGAATTGAAAGATAAGTACATAAAGATCTCAAAATAGTAATAATAGTAATATCTGAACATGTGTGATGTCTGATAGGCAAATCTCCAACAAGCGAATGCGGCTGTATCAAGTACCTCCTGACAGACTTTTCTAGCCTGCCTCTTGAAAGAGTAGGGGACATCTTTGTTGAAACGTGGAGCAGCGAATTACACTGAAATTATGCAGAACTTTTTGGTTGTAACATAAGCATTAAGAGGCTCGTCTACCAGCTAATTATTTTACAGGAGTGCCATATCTACATAATTCTTTAAATCGTTTGCTTGATTTCATTTTAATATAATTTGAAAATTGGGCTCATACACATATTTCGACAAATGTTTTATATCTACATATACAATTTTGCCTATTAATATTCGATATTAACTTCACAATCTCTAATCCCGTTTACCTTGATGGGAGAATAGAGATTACTCGATTAATTTTTAGATTGAATTACTGAAATTGAAAGTTGATATGAGCATTCAAAATACGTCTACACATGTGTGTATAATACATTTTAAATCAATTATAAATGAATACAATGAATATATTATACAAACGAAATAGATTGAATTAAGGTATATTCCGGCATTTTCTTCTCTATTTTCTATTTTAAGCATAAAATTTGTATAAATTGTGCTCTGTTTAGTGGAAAATTGAAGTAATAAAAACCATATGCCCATTCACAATTAAGTTAGTAAACAGTGAGTATCAGAAAATAGGATTTTAGTCATGAAAAAATTAATTACAATATTCTCGTACACACACATGTACTTTTTAAATTTTTTTCCATAGTGCACTTATTTCTGCGGCTCTTACATAAATATACTACATATCTTCCAAATTAACGACACAGTTTATTATATAAAAAAAAATCTTCATATGAAACTGAATATTTTCCACCTACATTTAATAAATACATCGGTTTAACGAATTATATAATCTGAAAGAAAATGCAAATGATGTTATTCAAACGCCATTTTTCAAAATTTGAATAAAACAAATATTAAAATATTATTTCCATTCAAATCTATTCATTTCAAGCAAAAATTAATGCCTATTTTAAAATTACATTAGCTGCCGTCGATGGAATCATTTCACAAGGACCCGTTGTCCATCAAATCTGAAATATTTCTCGCTATCATAAATACATATATAAGTGAAAGCCATCTCTATTTCCACGTACTTTGAGAAACAAACTCGATTTATCCACGCATATGTATAATTAACTGCTGTAAATCATTTAAAAATTGCAGTGTAATTGATGAAATCAACAATATTCCACCATTAATGCGCTGTTGTCATATTTTCGAATGGCGAGTTGCGCTGTGAATAAACAAATACATATAACTTTACATCGTTTTAGCTCCATCGATTTTTACCGTAGACAGCTTTATATAGCTTTATATGACTTATTATGACATAATTTTTTATGGGATTACATTAATGTCCATATATAGACGCTAATCTTATAAAGTGATGGCGCCGTTCAAGAACGCATGACGAAAGAAAATGTAACAAAACCTCACTAAACAATAATATGTCCACAATATAATATTATAAGCGATTACGCACGATGCTTCTTCGGAGAATTGAACGAGGTATGACTATAACGCTATTCTGTCCTGGGCCAGGTTTTCTGGGATTTATTTATTTCATATTTGGGGAAATAAACAGGAAAACCCCAACACAGTTACCACGTCTTTATAAATACACCAATGAAATAATAAATTACATATCCATTACCGTCCATAAGTTTGGAAGGAAGGTGAAACTTCTATAAAATAATACAACTGTTACGCATATCATGAAATTGTTAATCCCTATTATAAATTATTCTATGTAAATACATAATTGTTACACAATCTGCAAATTCCAAACATTTACGTACAAATTTCACCCGCATACATTTTATTACCCTTTTCTAGAAGTACGACTACTGTATGACGGGGATGGCGTAGGACGGGTATCCTACGCCATCCCGATGCATTGGCCGCAAAAAGCCAATTTTGAAACGCGTACATAAGCAGAAATGATTAACATGGGCAAGAGAGCATGGAAAGTGGTCACTGGATGATTGGAACGCAATCTTATGGACCGACGAATGGAAATTTGAGTTGTTTGGTATTAAACGGATAGCTTGTGTTCGTCGATGACCAGGGAAAGAGCTAATGAAACCTGCTTAGTGCCGTCCGCAAATACGTAGGTGGTATTGTTATGGTTTAGGGTTGTTTTGTTAGAACAACTACGGGTGATTTAGTGAAAACTAGTGATACAATGCTGAAAGAAGAATATTTTGATATTTTGCAAAATCATGCTATTCCGTCTTGTTGGCGAGCTGTTTGTGTTCCAAGAGACAATTGCACCAAACATACAGCTCGATTCCATAAACACTTTTTAGAGGAGAAAGCAACAAGAAATGAACTAAAATTAATAGTTTGGAGCTTGATCTAACAGCTAGATAGCGATAACCGGAGAACATCCAACGGTTATGGAATTATTTAGAGAATATATGGCACCATATTGACGCGAACTATCTCGAAAAATTGCTTCAAAGAATGCCTAAAATTTGTGCAGCGGCTATCAAAGCTAAAGGAGATCACATAAACGAAAAAAAGTTTAAGAACTAAATAATTCCTAAATATTATTATGTTTGAATAAATTTATTTTTATTTGGCGATAGTCACTTGTATAAATTTATTAATAATCAAAATAAAATTTTGCTGTATCTATGACTTTTTGTAAAATTCGTTGCTACTTCTAAACTTATTTACGGTAGTGTATACAATGTCAAAAATCATTCGCAGAAGACATTAGCCTACATAAGCATGCATTAGAGTAGAACATCGAACAGCTGACCCCTAATATAAGGCAATTAAATTGTCACTCTAATAAAAACTAAAATATATCCAATAATATCCATAATCTGGACTCTAATAGTAAGTAAATGAATTTAAAAGTAATGGACTAATATTTTTATATGATTTCTATTTTGTTTGGAAATATTTCGAATGGATACATATCCCACAACGTTGACATATAAATTTTCTAATATACTGTATAAATATAATTAAGCTACAGACGAAAGCAGCGAAATTGCATTAAACGCAGTGTGTTTATCTGTATGAATTAAAGCTAAACCGTGTAGAAAAAGTAATCAGCACCATCAAAGGCTGAAATACCAGGGGATGTAAATGAAATTTTAATTCACTCATTTGGAGACAATTTTAGCTTACGAGGTTTACGTAATTAACTTTAACTTTTACTCAATGGAGTTGGCAACTAGGATTACCCAAGAGATGCACACAGGAATTGTCCTCAAATCTAAACAGCAGTGAGGCAATGTACATATATCTAATTCTTGTTATACAGTCGTGCTTTGAGACTGATGATCTTCCTCAATTCTACAAACTAAACTAACTACTTACTAAAGACGGGTCGATATTCGCAGTGGTTAGGCGGCTGACTATCCTTGTAGCAGGACGATAGGAGCCGGGTTTCAATTCTTTGGATGGACGCTGACATTTTTTCGGAGGTTTGAAATTCTGATCGACTTACCATTCGCATGATTTAGTTCTCAGTATGCAAATAATAGCGAAAATTTCTTAGTAATACACAGGCCTTTTTATTTCTGGAAATAGTAAAAATGTAGAGTATATATATATTATATATATTACTACCTTATGCTAAAAACTGGGCAAATCCTTCTTCCGTTAATGTAGTTTGAGACACGGCAATAAACTTCACTAATCGAATTAATTAACTTTCACTAAGAACCATGCAAATGCTAAATGTATGCTCCGTAATTATATAGTAAGTAACAAACTCTAAGTTGGCACTGCAAGCATTCAAACGGTAAAGCGTGCTTGAAAAGGTGCAAATTGTTTAAGAGATAACTATCGCTGCTGTTGTTGCTATTTTTAGTAAGCAGGTACACCAAATAAATTATATTGGTAACTATTTCAACTTAAAATTTATTTTAGCCGTTTATTCGTATAGGTATGTTTGTGATTAATGATTAATGTCTTTATCTAGAGTTGATAATTAAAATATCTTTATTATAAAAGTGATTAACAGCTCGGCATTATAAAAGGTGATATGATGCTGTCATAAAGCCATTTGAACACAATTTACACACAGGAAAATTCATCACGAGAGTTAGAGCGATAACCAGACTAGTAATACAGCTTACGGAGTCACTGCAACTAAGCATCCACCACACACATAAAAAAACTACTAGTGGTATTTAGATGAAAACAAATGCAGAGCAATGTGGTAGAATAAGAAGTATATGATTACGCGTGTGAAAGAGGTGAAAGCGTGCAATTGATCATAAATAAGGATTACATTCCTTTCAGTGATTCTCCTGTTAAAACTAATATTGTACACAAAAGTTATACTCATAATGTTATTATTATTATATTTGGGGCCAAAAGAAGACCCCACCCAACAGTATAAAATCACACAGATTTACGGTGAAGTACTTTGAATATGTAACTAACATAAGTCAGCCCTGTAGATTGTAATTAACGCTGAAACCTGCAAATTAAATATTTTGTCTGAATTAACTTTTGATACTTAGAAACAAATTAAATTTGCTTCGTTGTTTCGTCATATCTGAACATCTCTTCGTACCATTACTACAATTTACTAAGTGTGTTTTTAATATAACGCTAAATAAAATAAGCTAGTCAGAATGGTTCTACGCAGTTGCGGTTATCTTATCTTCATCTAAAAGTATGTACATATGTTGTATGGTAAACATGATTGATTTTGTAGACGCACAAGAGGAAAAATGTTGATGTGATCATGTATGATGTTATCGTTCTCTTAAGTGAGATTATAGATAGTTATGACAGCGACTAGATTAAATCTGTATTAAAATCCAGACTCTATGGAAGTGCGTGAAAGGTTTTATACATTATCTAATTAATTAGGCAAATGCATAAGTCTGGACTAAATGATAATAGCTTGTAAATTAATTCTATAACAACTGTAACAAAGGGGCATTTGCCTGAAATATGTGAACTGGTTCTAGTTAGTTTGCTCTGATATTACTACATATATTATATGTTAAACACGTCGCTAAAATTTTTATGCCATTAAAACTGCACCAGGAAAAAAATTTTAACTTCAGCGTTTCCTTTATCGAATATACTATTGTGTGACAAATGATCGTGAATTAGGTCTACAAACATTTACAAGCAAAGCCAAAACAAGTCAACCACCACATTTGTTTTTATTTTACAATCAGACATTTCTATTTCTTTACTAATGAATCTTATATTATATTGTTTGCTATTTTTTCTTAAAGTCTGATATAAACAAAGAGAAAACACAGATATACGGCAAGGGTTAAATAATGAGTAATACTAACCGACAATTTTAAACTTTTTTTGAATAACTGTTGTAAAAATGGGTGTGTAGCTTTGAAAGTCTTTAGCTGTTTAACATAACCAAAATCCAAAGTTATAAATTATAACCATACTTCGCTAATAGATAAATAATAATACAAAAACACTTAACTGTACACAAAATAAAATTTCTGACATCAAAGTTTTGCATAAATAAAGTTACTTCTTCCTTTTATGTTGGCTGTTGACTTCTCTAATCAAAAACGTCCAATAACCTCGCATCATGACGGGATTCTGCCTTCCCTTGTATTGTGTTTCCATTTCTGCAATATGTCGATGAAATCTTTCCCTCTGTACATTAGGTACTTATCATTCTTAAGATATTAGAAAAAAATCTAAATGTGACTGCAAAAAATGAACTTTGAACGACATTCGGCACCTTAAACTTTTATAGTTTTCTAGAAAATTAGCCAGAATATATTGGTAGTTTTCACTCTTTCTAAGAAAATGTTATGAAACAATTTTAAAACAAGTCTATGCTACTAGCACTAAATCAATACTTCCTAGTTTGTGGACCAACAAATATTCCTTCGCAAACTTTTGGATCAGACAGTTTTGGAAACTTATTCTTTAATAGATAATACACATGTGTTCCTTTTCTAATGCTTCCACAAACTGTTTAAGTAGTTCTAATTTAATGTTAAAGGGGGTAGAATCACCAAATTAGAGTCCACTGACGGTTCAAATTTTATATGAAATTTTCCTTTAACGATGTTGGTTCGTAGGTGCCTTTACTTCCTAATGTTACTAAACTGCCCTTCACGGAATAGTCACAAACATGCTCGCGCTTGTTAAAATACTTATTGATTTTAAATTTTAAATTAATCTTAGTGAAAACAGGTAGAAATATCATACTGAGAATATCTTAGAATACAGTTCTTATGTTTAAAATAATTAACTGCTAGTGTAACTGTTGCAATCTGGGATCTCGATCCGCATCTCAATATTTCTCAACTTACAGCAACGATTACATTATCGGTAAATACTGACAATGATATTATCTGTAATAGACGATATACTCTCCTGGTCAGAGGTGCACACCTGAGGGTAATGTGTAACAAAACCACAATCTTCCTTCCAAAATGTTGAACTGAAGTAAATTTTTTACATTTCCCTTGAGGGGTCTATCTTCTATTGTTTTTGAATTGTTAACGGGCAGTAACACAATGTTGTAGGATGTGTGTACTTGACTGTCTTTCTAGCATGCGTATTACTGTATAAGAGCAACACAATTAACTTGGCATCAATTACTAGAAACAAGCAATTTTGTCTGGAGTGTATTGAAGCGCATCGCGAGTTACTAGCACCGTGGAAAGTAAAAGGTAACTCCTATAAAAACCGTTATTTAAAAACTGAGGGCTACAACTTTCGGATAAGAAAAATGAAAAATATTTTACCGGAAGTAAATACGGAAGTTGTGGTAAAATAAATACTTTACGCTTTAACTATCGAAGACAGCTCCAAAAATTAATGACTCTAGTTGGTCTGGTACCGAAACTGATTAGATTTATGTGCGTACTTATCTCCGTATTTTATAGTTGACCGTCTTGTTGTTTGCACGATGTATTACTTGATATCTTTGTTAAAATATAATAAGATTAATGACTCAGTAATGTAGTAGCCTAGCTCAAAAATCGCTATTTAGTTTAGAATGTTGTTTTAGGTAAGATGATGTAACACGCTCTATATATTTTAAGTAAAAGGCTTGCTTTCTTTTTAAAATCTTCTTTTTTTAGCTTAATAGATGATCAAGTATTCGTTTTCTCGGTGTTTCAATGCGAATTTTGTGGTCATATTTTTAAACTAATAAAAACGTATAAAAGCCACTAATAATATTATAGTTAAATTTAGGATACATTTTTAAATGCGTCCGAGAAAAATATGTTTTATATACAGCGTGTCCCAAGATTGATGTTACAAGAGGTGTGCGAAACTAAAAATCATTGAATCTCAATTTGATCTTTCGTAAGTAAGCCCTGGTTGGTTTGAAACTTATCTCTAGTATACTTTCGAGTTTGTAAAATCACATAGGCCTTGACAACTGAGCAAGATCTATTTCCGTTTCAGGTCAAGTACTTTTCTCATTCGCAATATGCTAAAATATTATAAAGAAAAGTTGTTCATAATGACGAACTGTGACCCTATACAAAATTTCAGGAAGATCTACATACTATGATTAAATCGGTTTTTTAGGTCCAACAAAAGTGTTTTTATAAAAAAAATTATTCGTAGAACATTGAACGGCACAAAAAGTATTTATTTATTTATTTTAATTGTAGAGCAATATTATTATTACATTTTGTACACTTAATTTGTGAATAAGTATAATTCTATTTTATTAAATCTAAAAAATAATGATGTAATCAAAGTACGTAGATCTTTCCCAAATTTTGTATAGGTCCATAGTTTGTCATTATGAACAACTTTTCTTAGTAATATTTTAGCATACTGTGAACGAGAAAGGTACTTTACCCGAAGCAGAAATAGATCTTGCTCAACTGTTAAGGCCTACGTGATTTTACAAACTCGAAAGTATACTAAAGATAAGTTTCAAACCAAGTAGAGCTTACTTACAAAAGATCAAATTGAGATTCAAAGATTTTCAGTTCCGCACACCTCTTGTAACATCAATCCTGGGAGACGCTGTATATATAGGTATATATGAAATATATTTTTTCATTTGTCCATTGATTATTCACACCTTTGTTTATAAACAGCTATATTTATTATGAAGAATTTAAAGCTGTCATTTTAGTCCGTCGTTTTTACTTTTAGAACTTTCAGATTTAATGTTAGCAAGCTACCATCAATCTAGTTGAGGCTTTCCAAATTTAGTTTGCTCACGTTTGTAAGTAGCACACAGTACTATTTGTTCTTATATATATATATATCAGTTTCTTCCAACCAAGCTGTAAATAAAAGACGAAAGTTTGAGAACTTATATAAAGAGTTTTCATAAACTGTACACATCGCCTATCTGTCTCTTAACAAATATATTTATATGGACGCTGATATGGTAACATCTTCGGTTACCGAGAAAAAGAACGTATTCATGGTCTACTTAGAACAACAGAAAGTCTTAACATATGACTAATCTTGGCCGATTTCCTATACATACAAGTGAGGTACGCATGCAATTTTGCATTTAATTTAAAGAACAAGAAGGTTAAGTGTACTCACTGATCGAAACATATTTATATACGACTTGATTGCATACTAATTTGCAGTTTAAGGTTTCTATTCTTCGGCCAGCTAGTCGTACTTTGGCAGACCCGAAACCTAATAACGCTTGGTAAGTTCTGCCTAAGCGTGTGGTAAGTGTATGCCATATTTACATATTACATCTTTTTTAGAAGCTCCAAAAAATGTATTCGTGTTTTACTTTTAATTAAATTTGCAGATTACAAAATGCAAGTACCTATGCATTTTTTGAACATATATCCTGACATTGGAAGTAGTTCAAAGAACATGGTAACACAGATTAACGTTATTAAGTAATGCACGAATCTAATTAAGCAGCAAATAAATAAGTTGTGTTTTGGTTTTTTTGAGTTTCAGATTTCAGATTTCAGATTCTTTATTTATTCTGTAGTGCAGACATGTGCATAGAATATGTCATATATGTTACACAGAAACCTAAAACTAAAATACTAAAATACAAAGTTTAGCAGTCACAACACAAAAAAATATATACTAGAGTACATTTGTCATACATGTATAATATAAAATCAATATCAACATCAGCATTATTCAAAAGAGACATCTTGCATTCTTACATTATAAAAATCGTTGACACTATAAAAAGCTTGTTCCACGAGGTAAGTATGTAACTTGTGCTTAAATTTATGGTTCTCTAGGTTCTTTAGGCGAACTGGTATGTGATTATATAAGTTAACCATTTGCGTCATTACACTTTTTTTTATTAGTGTCTTCTTTGTTTGAGGTGGCAGTATGTGCTGATTTTCAATTCCACGAGTGTTGTATCCATGTTCCTGTTGTAGGTCACCGAAAAGTTCATAATTTTCCTTTACAAAAACGGCGCACTCATATATATACATACCAGCTAAAGTAAGCTGTTTTCCACAAATAAATCTCTACATGTTTCTGCTTTTCGCCTGTTAAAAATAGTCCGTAAACACATCTTCTGAGCGTTGAATACTCGAATCGCTTCCACGGACACTCCCCAAAATATCACGCCATACCGGATGCGAGATTGTACGTACGCGAAGTAAGCACAAAGAGCCGCAGAAGTACTGATCGATGCCGCAACTATTCGAAGAGCGTAGTTAAATGAAGACACCCTGGCCGACAAAATGGATACGTGGTTTTTCCAGTTAAGTTGAGAATCAACTTCCATTCCCAAAAACCGCACACTTTCGGCACTAGTCAGTAGCTGTGACTTATAGTCCACTGTTATTGGAGTTTGTTTAAAATAACTGAAATGTAAAAGCGTCGTTTTGTTTACATTCGATTTCAAGTCATTCACTGTAAACCACGATTCACACTGCGCAAGCGTGTTGGCTATTTCCACATTCAACGCGTTTTTAGTTTTTAAAATAATGGAGCTATCGTCTGCATATAGTATAGTTGGATAGGCAGATATCTGTGGTAGATTGTTGATGTAAATCAAAAATAATAGAGGTCCCAATATAGATCCTTGTGGAACTCCACGCTGCACAGTCCGCCACTCGGAAAATTTTCCACTTCCAACTCCATTCCCTGCTTCGATTCTCTGCTTTCTGTTTGTCAAGTAGGATTTAATCAGGTCTAGTGCATTTCCTCTAATTCCAATATGATACAGTTTGCTATATAATTTTTCATAGCTGATACTATCAAATGCACGAGAAAGGTCCATAAAAATTCCCAAGGCATCTTCTCCCGTATTTATTCCATCTAGGACCTGATAGAGAAGTTGATAAACAGCTCTGTTGGTTGACCTTCCTCTAATGTATCCGTTTTGGTTCTTGTGTATTATATCAAAGGAAGATATATATTCGTAGATTCTCCTATAAATGACTCTCATATATTTTAGAAATGTTGGACAGCAAAGATATGGGACGATAGTTATTTATATCTGTTGCGTCACCCTTCTTGTGGATTAATTTGATACTTGATTTTTTGAGTTCGTTTGGAAATGTTGCAGTCTCAATTGTAATGTTCATCAAATGTGCGAGAGGAAATGCCAGTTGGTGTGCACACTTTTTAAGCATACCGACTGATACCCCATCATGACCAACCGAGGTCGTGCTTTTCAAATTTACGATGATGTATACTTCGCTGCTTGAGGTGGGAGTTAAGAAAATACTCGAATCTGTCGAGGCCGTTATAGTACTTAGTGATTGTGTGGTTTCCATGTCTTTACATATGTTTATTAAATAGTTATTAATGTAATTGAGTTTCTCAGTTTGTGTGTCAGTTCCTGTACTCAGTTTAATATCATTTATGTCAACTCTTTTGCTATCTTTGCCTCCAGTTATTTTTTTTACTAAATTCCAGGTTGCCTTCGATTTATTCGTAGAGTTCATAATATATTGGGAGTTACAATTTTTCTTTTGTGTGCGAATTTCTAAATCGAGGTTTTTGCAGTATTCCCCGTATATTGCTTTGTCAATAAGATTATTAGACAAATCCTCGTACAATTGTCTCTTTATCTGGCATTTTTGTTTGATTTCTAACGTAATCCATTTTGAGTTTTGTTTCTTATTCTTAACTATACGTTTTGGACAACAGTTATCGATTTCACGAGACAGAAGCTTGATGAAATCTATATAGCCTACCTCAGGGTTCGTCTCAGATACAATGTGCGACCAATCGAGCATATTCATTCGCTCTTGCAATTTGTCCAGGGTTCTCTCATTTATAATTCGTCGCTGTATACTAGTTTTAGGTCCACTTTCCGGAATCCATCTCGAAGTAGAAATTGAAATCATCTGCGCCAAGTGATCGGACAATGCGGACGAAATCACTCTACTGTTGCAATCATGGGCAGTACAGTTTGTTATTATGTTATCAATAATAGTCGCGGATTTGGATGTTATTCTAGTAGGTGTATGAATGGTTGGTCTTAAGTTAAATGATCGCAGTAAGTCCAAAAATATTTTTGTTGTTGTTTGCTGTTCATTTTCAAAATTTATATTGAAGTCGCCAGTTACAATTATCATATATTTACCGACATTTATAGATTCCATCATCTCGGTGAATATATCAAAAAAAGCATTCACATCTCCAGAAGGTGGTCTGTATATATTTAAGACGACAAGTTTATTTACCTTTATTTCAATTGCACTGCATTCAATTGTAGACTCTACGCTTTTTTCTTTAAGGTCAATTCTTTCGAGAAACTGGACACCCTCTCGAACAAGTAAGCACGATCCTCCGTGCTTTTTACTTTGGCGCGCATAGCAAGAAGCCATGATGTAGCCATCCAATCGCACAAAAGGAACTCTGGAACTGTCAAGCCAGTGCTCAGTCAGAGCTACGACCGGTATACTTTTATTAAAGGTTGATAAAAATAGTTGCAAGCTGTGAATTTTGTTTGTTATACATTGTATGTTTTGATGGAGTATATTAAAAGTATTATCTGTATTTCTCAAATTTGTTTTTGTCTTTGCTTCTGCTCCATCATTCGTACGCACTTTCTTTAGGTACGCTTCGCTTTCCGAAAAAGTCTCTCTAAAAAAGGACTTATTCTCGCTCCAGACGGCCAAAGTTCTGGCTGTTTAGTAGTTTCAAGGCTCTCGATCGGTACTGATACCTTGAAAGAAGCGTATTTTTCCGGTCTCTTTGCATCAATCTTTAAGCACCTCGGGTTAGCAACATCCCTATTTTTTAAATAATTCTCTATATTATTAACAGTGGTGTTTGGATCAAGTCCTGAAATATGTAAATGTGCATAGCGAATTGATCCTTTTAATTCAATGTTCGTTGCCGTTCCACTTATCGCAGTAATATGACTTCTCTTTTTTTATGTTCTACAACTTTGAACTGATCATCGTTCAATGAGTTACCTTTTGTTTTACCTATCGTTAGCGCTGGTTCAGACCGATGTTGTGAATTTCTGTTAACGGCGCCGGAATACTGTACGTTTTGTAGGTTGTTATGATTTTGGATAGTTTTTTCTTGGAGTATTTTTTGTTGGAATAGGTCAGTTCTGTTGTGTCCCGTGTTTTTCTTATCCTGCGTTTTTGTCGGTTTTTCTTGTACAGAACTCATAAGTTTGTTTATCGTATATACCGCATCTACGGCATCTTTCGGCGATGACGGGAGATTTTGCATAGTTCCCTGCTTTAAAATCTCCTTTAATTCTTTGACTTCTGATTGTAGATTACTGTTTTCCTTTCTTAGATTAATAATTTCGTTACGCAATGCGGTAATTACAGTAGTTGTAATTGTGTCTACCGCGGTATTTATATGGTCTATTATCAATTTTTCGAGACTGTTATAACTTTTGCACTTCACTAAATCTTCATTAGGTGGTAGAGAACTTTTTGAGGTTAGATTATTCTTACAATTTTCACATGCCCATGTCTTAACGGAGCCGCTGTTTTTCAGTTGAGTCAACTCTTCGACGGTAATATTTACACATCTAATATGGAAGTTGCGCTCACATTTAGCTCTACACGATATGTAATCATCGTAACGAGTTATGTTTCTATCACAAGCCGTGCACTGTATCGCCATGTCACTATCTTGATATGAATATCACTTATTGTATTAAGTAAGTATTAACATTAACGTTAGCTACGTTTTAGATATTAATTATAAAAATCAGATTATTTGAGGGTGCTACTATGTTACAGTTTTTTCTTAATGCAACCGGCATTGATTTTCAGTTAAATGCGGATATTGTTACGGATAGACTCGGCAATGAGGAGTAAGTTTCAGCGTAGTACGGAGAACAACCTGGAATTTGTCAGCAATATGAATAATTACCTGGCAATAACGACACAAAAATGTGCATTTATGACGTCAGTATAATCACTATTTTGTTACTATAAAAGAGAGTTGTATGCTAGGATACCAGGTGTATGTAATGCACTGCATTCAAATGTATGACGTCTTTTACTGCAGGTATATTATCTTATCATTTTTCAAGTTACCTATAATCATTTCTATTATGATACATGCTTAGAATGTCTTAGAATAATCAATGCTAACTTTTTAAATACTAATACAATACTACTAATATAATATCAAATAACGTTTAATTATATCTTCATTTCAAGAATTTCCATCTCGAGTATAACTAAATATTTGTAATTCTGTAAATAATAAAAACGTCAACAAGAACGTAGCTATTTATGTCGAATAGAAAATTAACGACTTGATAGCCATACGCTAAGCATTCAATTAAATTATTTAATGGCTCATTTGGAAAGTTATTTAAATGTGCTGCCGTTAGATTTGTTGACATACACTTTCTCATTTCTGTTTGATATAATATGTGTCATACTACACTTATTACGAAGCAAAAAAAATCAATTAGCTCGAGAGAAAGGTATGTGGGTTATAATACACCTGTCCTTATAAACCGACTACTTCAAAGAAGTGAAAGAAGAATAACTTTCTGCATTACAGCTGGATAATAATGTGAGCGACATGAGTGACATGTTATAGCTATCATTTTAAGTTTTGCGAATATAAACTTAGAGAATAAATGAAGTGAAGTATTGTGTGTATTATGCCATAATTGAAAGTATGTAGATAAAAGTCTGACAATCGCGTTACTCACGTTACCTTTTTTTGAAAAGGAAGCCAACACTCGAACTAGTTTTTCTTCCAAATAGATACATTAATATAACTATTATTATCAATGAAGTGTAAAGTAAGTGGTGCTTGTTAATTAAAATTGAAATTGGAAATCGAAAATACATTTTGAAAAACAATTGAACAAAATGTATACAAAGTGTTTTGTGTTGTGAGTTTTTGTGCTGTTAGTGAAGGTTTAGTAAATGATACACAACTCTCATGTGTCTCGTTGAATGGCCTGTTTCTTCTGAGGCAGAATCCTTTTTATAATAGCATAATTCATTAGGATTTAAAGTTTAAAAGCCATGCACATGCGGGCTAAGGTATGGTTTTTATTTTGAGCAGGACAATTGTTCGAAAAAAGAACCAGTTCTCTAATATTCACTAAAAATACATACTTCATCAGAGCTGGGTTCTCTCTTATATTAAGATTTCCTGTGGCTTTCTTCATTGTAGAAAATAAGTTTTTGTGCAACGTTTGACAACTGTTTATTTTTACAATAGCAGCTTTTTTTGTTAGTTCACCCAAAGGTGAACCCAAAGGCTTTCCTTTTTAACGATAATTCTTTACACTTGTTTCATGTCTCAACTTGGACCTTTGCAGCATAAAACGTGACTTTCTAATTAAAGTACTTGATGTAACAACTACAAGTAACTTTAGAATCCGGATATTTTGTGCAGAACACATTATATATTGTTTTAATAACACTCAACCTTGTATCGAGATACTTATATTCCCGTCCAGCATAATGAGCTTCTTTTACAGGAAAAGAAGAAACGTGGTTTCTATGTAAACCCGGAATTTTTATCATTTAAAGCATTGCACTATAAGTATAAGTAATAAAGTATAATTACTCAACTTTAAACATAAATCCGAATAATGGGACAGTGATACAACTTCGAATGATGAAATCCATGTTAGTTTTCTTTCACGCTTTCACAACATACAGTCAATTAATTTCAAGAGCTTTGACACACCAACGAACAAGACAATTTTTCTTATCTGTAATGTCGTAGCTTGTGTTTTGCCTTTCTTTCCATTTAACAATGTAAGTCCAGGTGACAAATATTGAGACATGCGTGTGATTCTTAGTTTTTACGAGCTAATGTTAGAACAGGTACAGAAGAAGCTGATTCAACATAAATATGCGTTTATACAGTCCCTAAAAGCCCAACAATGTGCAACAACACCTCAACGCCACATAAATGCTATCAACAAAATGTCCATCTTCTATATTGCGCAGGCAACAAAATACAATAGTAAAAGAAAAACATTCAAAAAAGAACTGACTAATGCAAACAGAACAATTAACCTAATTAAACAAAAAAGACTCCACACCCATGTTTTCTAGATAGTATCAGTATGCAATTGGTTGGAATAGTTTGCTTGCAAGATACTGACCTAAACCACAGCTCGACATTGTAGAATCTTAAACACACTATGTATGAGTATGGTTTAAGTACCAGCATTCTCAAATTATAGTCTTGTCGGCCTTGACAAGCTTGGCTTGTAGCAATTTTTACATGATTCACAAAGACACGACAAAAAAAAGTATCAGCAACAGCATTTATCAATCAGTCAAGGTTTTGTTAAATCAAAAATTATAGCATCCATGTACTTCAGTTAGCTTCCGCAAGTGCTACTCTACAACAGTTTTCTTGTAATCTACCAGTATACAACATTATTAACAGACAGATATATTTTATTGTTAGTTTGTGCGAGACAAATCACATTATTGGCTAATTACTAGTACTCAAAGGTATACTCGTATATGGCATTACTTTGTCGAGTAATTGTATGGATGCGTAATATATGTATATATGCTTTGCTAATTGTTGAATGTTGAAATATGCGAAATTACACAATATCAATACAATAGCAAATAGCTCGTTTACTAACTTATTACATAATAATTATGATAATAAACAATGATTGATTATTAAATAACTTCAATGGAGTCATAACGGTTACCTATACGAAAGTTTCATGTATTTGAATTTGTCCTGGTAAATTAATACATGTACAGAATGAGTTACGACTATTCTGTTGGTCTCCTGTACCTTATAAAATACTGCAGCTTGAGATTTGATTCAGATGTACAAGATGTTAAGGAGCACATTTTGAAATTATTTGTAATTATATAGTGCGATTCAAAGAATAACATATCAAAGTTAGGTCACTTTTTCATAGAGCACTCTGTATTATATCCCATTTTTGGATACTAAGTGGTAAGTTAAGACAGAAAATTTGATTTTTACAAAAATATACACCTTTTATTAAAACTACACTTACGGGAGGATCCATATTTACAAGTTACTTTGACATATCTTGCTTTCAATGAACCGGTAGAGTATTTTGATATTACGTATACGACATTGAGCGAAACAGTACACATTTTATGTTTTGTCAAACATAAATAACTTCTTTAGCTGCACAACATCCTGTATTTATCTAATCTACGTAAAAACACATTAAATCCCCTACCAAAAACTGTTAGCAGATCTATGTCCGAATTTAACCATTAAAAATTTTTAATGATATTCCCAAAAACCCTCCAACACCGATGTTTTTCTCATCTAAATAGGTCAGGGGGTCATTTATATTCCTTATAAATCATATACTAATTACAACTGAAATTGGGAATTATAATCAAATAATTTGAATATTCGATTAATACACTATTAAAAAGTCAAATGAAGTTTAAATGAATTATTCAAGTAATTAAATACATAAATATTTGGATATTAATTGTTTGACTTGAATCAATGTTATACTATTCGAATATCCAACTATTGGAAACTTTCCATTATAGTTTGTAACATATTCATATATTTTATGTTGGTAATGTATGGTAGTAAAATTGAAAATAAAATCATTAAGTAACCGATATCACAAACAAATTAATAATTTACAAACATGTTAAATGAAAAAAATAGATAAATAAGTGGGAATCAAATTATCAACAACACTTAATTTTCGAGGAGTCGTACTGCAAACAAGTTCTACTGCACTAACTGTTCATTTGGATAACGGGAATAAAAGAACTGTCTAATGAGAAAGGTGATAGTAGGTGCTCAAATTGGTGACCATCTTTTTCTATGCATGATGTTACAGGTTTTTCAAAAGATCTTCTTAAAAGCGTCTGCGGTTATTGAATGAAGTCCATTGAATGGTAGGTGCACAATTGATTGTTGTACGTTTTAAATACTAGATTTTTTTTAAGGTGTGGTGGGTGCTGATGTAGTCATTATTTCAAGTGTATTATTTCTATGCAAGAACTAATGATACCCGCAAGCTAGACAGACATGTCACTAGTCAGACATGTCGGCAGCACCAGTTTTAACGGATTTTTACATAATATTGTTACTAACATTTCAATCGTTAGATTTAGTCATAAACATCTCTATACTTATCTCCATACTATCCCTATACTCGTAGGGGTTTAATGTACTTCCACGTAGAATAGATAAATATAGGGTGTTCCAGTTAGCTTAAACAGGTTTCTTTTGTTTGAAGAAATAATGAAATGTAGCATATATCAAAGTACTTTGCTGATGATGTAGTACCTTGTGAAATGAACATCTATTTAACATTTAAATAAAAACTTTGTGAAGAATCTGGTATTGTTGAGTTTATCTTCATTAATTGTTTGTTTACTACTCACATCATTTAGTTATCAAAATAGCCTACTGGTTTATTGAAGCTACTGTATGTCAAAATGACGTTGCAAATGTGCATGTTCGCAGTAAGACAGTATCCGTGTTTTTCATTTATTTGGAAACGTCTACATTTTCGTAAATTTCAAATTTTAGATATTGGCAGTGGATAAGTACAGGGAACTATCTACAAAATTATCCTAACATACCACGTAAAATCTGAAAATGGTGTATAAGGTAGGCTACTCCAGTAAAAATAGCTCATAACTCATGTTGTACTTTTCAAATCATCTTGCATGATTGCAAATAATTTCTAAATGTACTCTTTATCGCCCTGTATGAGTGATTGAAATCTCAAATTGATATTTTTCGACATTTAAACACAAGATATTCTGGCAGTAGTACGGATCGCTTTGTATACATTCTATATACAGTGCGTTTACAGGGAATGGAGTATATCGGTTTTTTCTCAAACCACATAACAGTTTCAATATTTCGTTTACAGCTCGATTTTTGTGTTCAATTGTACATATTATTCTGTGTTTCATTTAAGTGATGATGTCACTCGTGATCTCATATGACGTCATCGATATTTGGTTTAAAGAAAATCTCCTAAATATTTGTTTACTTGTGGAGTCTATGAGAAAGGTCGAATTTGGAAATATGTAACATATGGAATCTAATATTCATAGTTTGGAAGATAGAGTAATTTAAAATCAGTATGTTACTACAGTAATGCTATAACTGCTATACTATTACTACAACTGTATGTATTTCAAACAAATATTTAAATTAATTTAAATATCTTCAAAACTATCAACGTTACGTATCATATGTTACACATTTGCGAATTCAGTACTTCATATCAAGACCATACTTCGAGCGAAAGTATTCTACAATAATTTGTGCTTGATTATAAACGTAATACTACTACGAATTTATCATTTTAGTTATGATGATTAGTTAGTTTAACTTGGGGCAGAGTAACGTTGAGAGTGCCTTTGTTGACACTAATAACTATAAAGTTTATGAATTACCTACTATTAAGATTGGATTTCTTTTGATGTCTTCTCTATAAATAAGTCATACACAAACATTCAATTTGCCGTAAGCTAACAAAACTGCTGAAAGAGAGATTTCTCTAGAGGGAATAAGATACGTTAAAACTAATGTAGATTATATGCTGCTTCTCAAGTAAAACTTTTTCTCAGAATCGCCTGTCAGCAGCTCATAATTAGTCAAAAGATACACATGCGTATTTAAGATGTATAATTAGGCACTCTTAGTAGGCACATAATAATTAACACACATAGATATTAATTCCACTTCAGCAATGTCCATTTTTATTCTTGTCCTCGAATCCCACTAACATGCAGTCATTTATTTTGAAGATTTCTTCATATATATAAATATTCAAAATCATATCTCAGATAGTTTAGAAAAGATTAGAGACGGACGACAATATCGTGTATACAATATATCTATGTATACATCATTAACATTCACAAAGGCTAACGCATTTTTAGAGTACGTGCTACAGTTGTCTGGTTAAATTAATAACGAAACGTTTCAGCCACCTTTCTGAAACAATTTAGAGCAATTTGCTAAAGCGATACAGATATATTCCTTAGCAAGGAAGGAGGCATTTCTTATATATTCGCCTTCATTCAAATGAAATTTGAAACTGGAGTGAGCAATCTTGTAAATATGTGTAAACAGCAATAAAACGGTAATGCTCTCTACAAGTTAAACAATTCATTATTCTCACTATTGAAAATGGTTCACTGATATTATTTGCAATACAAACACAAATAACAGCAACTAATGCTACCAATCTATTGCAGTTTAATATTATCAGAAAAAAATATTAAGCTATCAGCAGTCGAGATATTGCAATCCGTATATCTTCATATATTGGTTTTATTGTAATAAAACAATTGCATAATTATTTCATAAAACCACCACAAGCAAACAATTATTCGTGATATAAAAAAATGAATCCTAATACCAACGATGTATTGTATTACTTATAAATTGATGAGCCAGTGAAGTATCTAACATATAGTTGAATATAAAAAATAAAACCAAACTTCACTTAAATGTACTCTTTAATTGTATTGCCATTTCTTTACTTACTTCGCGGTGTAGCGGCTGTGCGTGTATAATTGTGTTCAAATGGCTTTGTGACAACATGATGCCGCCTTTTATAATGCCGCACTGTTAATCACTTTGCTCCCTACAGTAAATTATACGCCGATCGGATTTAAATTCTCCAAGAAAAATATCCGGTTCCTATCGTTTCGCCACAACGATAGTCAGGTGCCTAACCACTGCGTCATAAAGACTGTTTCGTACAAATATATACGCAATTTTACCTACCCTTCTCCTTGCATCTATTGACATAGAATTTAAGTACTAAAGGCACTATTCTGTAAAACAGCATTATCATATTGTCGGTTATTTTCTTTTATCAACAATAAAGTTTTTCTTTTAATTCGTATATACACAAACTTTCCCACTTTTGCGTGATTTTATTGTGAAAAAGTTGGTTGGAAATTGTGGTATATCCTGTATATATATACTTCTATGTATAATATTCGTTGTAGCGTACGTAAATGTGATGTATGTACCTCTGTACATACGTATATATATTTTTATATCGTATAGTTTTTATTTGTACTTACTTTTTGTATTGTATGTGTCGGCTTTTAGGCCATTGCTTTATTAAACGTTGACGCATACGCTCACATGTTTGATTTCGCACCGTGAAATACTTCAGAAATAATGTAATGTTGTCAATTTTGTTTGAAAAATGTAGAAGAGATGGAATCGGTAATATCGATTTGACAATTCTATGTTAAATTCTTAATGGCTTTTGTCTCTTGCAATATTATGGAGCTAAGAACTATTCGTCAATTTATAAACTTGTTTTGATAATTCTTATAAATTATGTAAAGCTATGCACAAAAGGAAGATAATAGCAACAATGTATTAAAATGATTTATTTTGTCGACTAGTTACTTTCAGTTACGGATGAACATTTGCACAAGCTGAACATCTCTTCACGCGAAAATTAAATCTAACCATGTGATATCCCCGTTAAATTCCAAATAGTAAAGGAGAAGTGCTGAACTCTAGTTTTAGTCACTCCATATGGACACACAGTTAACTTAGTATTACCATTGATAAAGTATTACTATGAGTTAACAATCTAGAATAGGCCAATATAGGAGCACGATAGCAGGCATAGCTGTAAATATATTTACCTTTTAGAGAGCGAGTCTTTTAATAGTTTGATTCATGAACATAGTGTAGAATATAAAAAGCTTTGAATCCATGTCTTAAAATTTTATTTAATGCAGCACGTGATATTCTTTGCTGTCCTGAAAGCTTAAGAAGGACTCTACTAGAACTTATTATTAAAAATGTATAGCAATAAATGTAATATCATTTATACAAAAAGCATTATTTTATTTGCAAACTATTTATTTTCGTAGAATTTTTATGTATTAAGGATTATTTGCTGGAATTAATCATGTGGTGGGCGGCTTATATCAATGGCGGTAAAGCGAAAAGGTAGCTGAAACGGTCAGAACAGCTGTTGCCAAAAATCGAAACTTCTTCCGGATTTTGCCAGATGTCATTTGTAATTATAGATGCTTTCCCGTCGATAGTAACAGTATAAAACATTTACTGCTTAAAAAATTCAAGTTTTCTAATTTCAGGTATTAAATATTTCCTTAGATAGATAAATATGTACATTTTATTGTATTTAATTATCTTTCAATTCCTGAAGTATTTCCACTTGTAGGTCAATGAAACAGCAAATCTTCAGGAATTGAAAGATAAGTACATAAATGTCATAATATAGCTGTATTAATTGTATTTAATTAAAATTACAACATAGTCGATGTAAAGAAATATAAAATATATCTAGGTATATGTAAGTATATGGAAAATATTCAAGCATATACATAAGATCGCTGTTACAATTTTATATTTAAGAAGTTTCCAGTAGAACAAAATTTAGAATTTATTAGAAATATTCCTAATTTTGTATTAAATTTTTTAGTGTGCATTTTTGTAATATTTTCGGGAAGTTTTTTGTATATTTTGGATCCCCAGTAGTCTGGATACATTTACGTTTTATGAACATGACGGTATGTTTCGGTAATTAGATTTCGGTGTTCCGTAAAGTAAGTATGTAGTGGACTTATAATCTTGTTTATTTTGTGTACGTGTATTGCAAAGGTAAGAATATATTGATGGAAGAATAAGTATCTGTTCCTGCATAAATGGACTATGTTTTTATTTGTCAGGTTACATAAAGCATAAAGCAAAAAGATTCGCTACGCCTTGACTAATTGCTACGAGAACTGAATCCACAGTTGAGTTAGTTGCCATGCTTAAATTTCTTAGCTAATTGGTTTATGTGTACACTCTAGTTAAGATTGCTATTATTAAATATTCCGAACAATTTTATTAACGTTTGTTCTGCGCTTTGTGAGAATGTAAAGTCAGTTTTCTTGGTTTCATTAAAGTTGAGTTAGCAGTAAACTCACTCTAGATTTTCTTGATAATCATCTCACTTTTCTCAGCTACTTCTTGATTAGATTTACCTGCGAATATAACGGTGGTGTTGCGAGCATAAAGGCAAGGTTTTATGGTCAATAAATTCATTTCTAAATCATTTATATAAACAGTAAACGTCAGTGGACTAGGTACGGATCCCTGTGGCACCGCAACCGAGGTTATAGTGTTCATATTTCTGCAGTTCCTGTCATGTAGTTTTTGTTAAAATACACTCATAAATATATCTAGAGAAGAGCAGTATACTGGCACCATTCTAGTAGCATCTGTGTCAGAGGTTTCTTAATACTACCGTAATGATTTCTACTTTCCTTAGATTTAAACTTACTGACTGTTATCAAAAATTTACGTTGAGATAAATGCGTAAAGTGGCAAGATCAATTTCTCTTTGATAACTGTCACAATTAGCGACTTATTTCTGAATTGGGTGATGATGACCAGTTAAATACGTACAAAAATCCTGAACTCTCCGTTTAGTTATTGTCCTTACACATGTCACCATTCTGCACGTGCAAGTTAATGCCGTTCCAAGGTGTTTTTCTATTCTCTGATATTAACTTCATACGGTTGTTTGTATAGGTCTTTCAGTATTTATTGTATATCGTAGGATTACATGCAACCGCTGCTATTGTTGCTAAAGCATCCTAGCAGTCTATTTTTCTATATATTGGCGCACTATGTTAACTTCACATTTGTTTTGAATTAAGTATTTTTTTTAATGTGGTGGGTGCTTAGTTGCAGTGACTCCGTAAGCTGTATCGCTTGTCTGGCTATCACAGCAACTCTCGCGGTGTAGTTTTGTGTGTGTATGTTGTGTTCAATTGGCTTTGTAACAGCATCATATCGCCTTTTATGATGCCGCCTGCTAATCACTTTGCTCCCAACAGCGAATGGCAAGTCGGTCCGGGATTAAACTCTCTGAAAAAATGTCACCGTCCCTCCAGAGAATTGAACCCCGGCGCCTATCGTCCTCTCACAACGATAGTTAGCCGCCTAACCACTGAGGCCATCGACCCGTTTATTATTAAAATATACAACGGCCGCAGGTTACTTATAAAGTTGATAAACTCTAGTGTCGCTATTTCAGGCTATTGTAGACCCAATATTTATGTAATAATGTTGTTTTCTGCTACGTTATAAATAATATAAATTTGTAACGCTAGTAACACGTAAGATACCAAAAGTAAAATTTTAAAATCTATCTCAAAGAAACAAGAAGTATATAACAATTATTTCTTCAGCATTATCTACCATTGGTGCAGATAACATTTTTTGTATTTCCAACTCCTAGACCGGCTTTAAATCTTCATCAGTTTGAGTTACGTTTCCGACAGTAAAGCATTTTACAAACTTGAGCTTCATGTTATCCCTCATTGGATTTCTCCCGTAAAAGCAAGATACCTACAACGTGAGCGACGTTTTATATGCTATTTTCATTTTCACTTGACATTTCAATTTGCGAAACTATTGAAATTTCTAGCTAATGCTACTGAACTAATCGTATTTATATTAGGTTAAAAATGCTTTAAATGACATAACAAACTGTAATATTTAATCAACATTTTAAAGAACTGAAATGAAAACAATTAAATTCTATAATATCGGAGAGTAGTGAAACAAATACAGTACATGATAGAAAAGCTCTTTTGGATGTGCGTAATATCACATGTAAAACTAGACTTTTACATGTTGAAATGTAAATAATGATCTGCTTTCCTGCAATTCCTCTTGCCAAGAGAGAAATTTAATAAGGATGACAGTCTATAATCAATCATTTCTGTTGCGGTTAGATACCTGATATGTATGTACTACAGCTGACACGAGGCACTTAAACATTTTATTGTGCTGCTATATCCGCATTTCGAAATAGTTTTCCTATTATGTTTTATATATTATATAATGACGAATTTACTGATTTCTGGCATTGTTCTCATAACGGATGCGGTTTCAATCAGAATTACGTTTGGAGTAACCCTATAATAAATTAAAATGAAATAATCGGAGAATGACGTTTATAACTAACAATAAGAACGAGTTGGATACAATTGCGAACTCGACTTTAAAATAAGTCATTATCCATTAGAGGATTAATAGTATTTTCTAAGTGTATCGTAGCTTAGCGGCTAAGCATGAGAGGAGTAAGCTGTTCCTGCAGATGTCTCACAAAGCCTTGTGCTGCTATATAATTTATGCATCAATTCGGGCATTTCTAATTTTCTGTACTATTCTAATTCCTCCTTTCCTTTGGTTGGAGTAAAAAAATTACTCGTCTCTATCACCCTCAAAACTATTCACATTTTATGAAAATATACTTAATCACAGAAAATCTCTAAATAAGAACTTAACAAGGACAAGATAACAGCTTAGGAAGCATACAGCTACACACAGCAGTATCGACATGTGGACAAATTTCAGCAGCCATACCCCTTGGTAATCCTATGTAATGTAAGCCATATCCTAGCTAGGATCTGCAATCATTTAAATGATTGCAGAATGATTTGTTTTAATTTCTGACTAGTGTTTGTAGGTAGTTTTTATTGATCTCTACTGAAACAGTTTCTGAGAACACTAGACACAACAAAGACAGTTTCCTCGTAATTGTGGCCAGTTTTTACAGTCGCGCCAAACTTTTTCAATGCAAAATGAATGCTAACTCTGTCGTCATAATAATAAATGAAAGTGCAACAGTCAGTGGGCAGATTGCTTTTAAATTACCCCATTCGACAGGTTAGGTCTCTTATACTCCAACTTTGGTGTTAAATCCTCCGCTTATAATATACATATATCTACTAATATGTTGATATTTTTCTGACCTGGTCAATTCTAACTCTTTGTGGCGTTATAGAATGTAATCATCTCTGGTGTTTTACTGTCACCAAAAGTTTTGTCTGTTTTGTCATCATAATGCATTAGGGATAAAATTAACACATATTACTTAACGGGTCAATAGCCGCAGTGGTTAGGTGGCTGACTATCGTTGTGGCGGGACGATAGGAGCCGGGTATCAGTTCTTTAGAGGGACGGCGACATTTTCTCAGAGAGTTGAAATCCAGATCGACTTACCATTTGCTGTTTGGAGCAAAGTGATTAACAGCGAGACATTACAAAAGGCGATATTATGTTGTCACAAAGCCACTTGAAGACTATTTACACACACCGCAAGTTGCAGTGATTGCCAGGCAAGTAATACAGCTCACGGAGTCACTGCAACTAAGCACCCACCACACACAAAAAATGAAATACTACTAAACTAAACATTTTACTTTGTTTGACACTTTTAATTTCTTTCAGCAATCTCTTTTGGTTGGATTGTATTGCACCAACTACTATTTGGTAATATTAAAGCAATAATTCTCTTACGGTTTAGACATTAATGAAACATCGTTACATGGTAACACTTCCTCCTGATAAGATATAGTCGGTCACCGATAGCTGCTATCGAATTGTCTCCTATCCGGTAATTTACGCTCCAGCATAAATCTCAGTCCATTTACTTGCCCCCTTTCCCATTCTCCAACCTCTCTCCACCAATCCATATTTATTTCAAAAGCTAGCGCCTGATTTCTAAGCAATCAGGCGCTAGCGTTTGAAATAAGCGCCACCATAATCTAAACTTAATATAACCACCCCGCTTTGCTGCGTACGGCGTTCAAACCCCAGCAGCAGAAATTAGTAATAGCTGTTTGCTTCGTGGTGCTAGCTGGTACTAGCTCTAAACAATGAGGTGCTATATTTTAAGGGGCCACTTGATGGGCCTCATAAATCTCCAAAGGAGATGTACTATATAAACTTCTTGAATCCATTAGAAGGGATATTTTTCTTCGGCTTAGTTGTAGGGTAAATCCTAAAGCCATATCTTGCGCAAAATCGTAATGGGGTTTCACTCAGTATGACGTATTCATCTGGACAATGGTACGTATGGAGATCGTCATGAACATGCTAGCAGGAAACGTTTACAACCCTAGGCCTCTCTCGTGTCAAATTTTGTTTAATTTTTTACATCGTCCACCTTGACTACCGGCTAAAAACGCTAAACGTTTTCACTGTTCTATTGGTAGATGTCGCATCGTGTATACTAGTGCATTTTATCGAAATTGTTTGTATATACAGATTATACTCTGTTTTTTAATAAGAGGGACAAAATGCTTCAGCCTGCATCATATTAGGTAAATTTAATATCCGAAAATTTTGGCGGTAAATTTAAATGATAGATACAGAAATGAAATACGAGTATACAGATCATTTAGAGCGACTAAGACGAGCTAGAAAAGAGATAGATCTAGAGTGGGGCGGTTGTAAAACATATACGAGATTAACGCACTGGCAAGCGTGCTATTCCGTATATGTTTTACAACCGCCCCACTCTAGATCTATCCCTTTTCTAGCTCGCCTTAGTCCCTCTAAATGATCTGTATATGAATTTACTACTTGAATATATATTTAGTACTAACTTCGTGAACAGATCACATTTATAAAAAAGTATATAGACAATATGCTTTTATATTTATGGTATTTTTTCTTTCTTCCTGCTATGGTAGGATGCATTATCCATTATACAATGACACTATTCTTAGGCAATTTTTGTAAAATATTATTGAACCATCTGTCAATAGCATCTGCATCCATTTGATCGTGGTAATCACCTGGTTTTCTTCCGTCTAATACCAACAAGCCATCGTCAACAAAACCATTTTTCAAACCAATATGTAAAATAATTAGGCATCCACCTTTACCAACAGGATTTTTTTGACCTGTTGTCATCTATAAATGCTTGGCTGCGTGTTGTGACATTAATATCTACCCACACTTTTGTTTTTGTGTGTCTTTTATTATGCTAAGTTTCATCTAAATAATATATTGGACGTTGTTCAGTTCTAGATTTTTTAATCGAAGATACGTAAATTAACATCTTCGTCTTCATAAAACATTGTCTTCACGTTCAAGTAGCATACCTTTGCGATTACGTCTTAAAAACCTCTAAATAAATAGTATATAAATGATTTAAATAATATAATACCAAAACTTACTTAAAATTAAGCATTCTCATCAATTTATATAAAGTAGAACGACTCATTTGAGGTACATTTTTATCTTCCTCTAACTTCTTGTTTAGTTTAGGAAGTTCTCCATCATAAAAAAAAACTATGTACTATTCGTTTTATCAAGTATTTAGCAGCATCGTCAAATGTAGATAACACTGATTTTCTCCCTAATCGTTTTGATTCTGGTGAAATTAGCCCTTCGGTTTTATATTCATGAATTATTCGGTAAACACTTGTTTCTGAAACACCTATTCTTATTATGGAATATATGTAAATACACAGAAGTTTATATACGCTTACATCTTTAAGTATACTACCTAAAGTGTTTGATATTTGCAGTCCTATCTGTGTCCTTTTTTTTGGACGACCACCAATAATTCTCTTATACATGTTTAATATTGTTTGCTTTTCCTGTAGCGACAAGTGTCCAGGTCCCAGGCTAACACGCTTTTTTGGAGGTGATGTAGATAATCCACTTGTTCTAGGCTGTGAATCCATTATCACAAGCAAAGAGTTAAAAAAATTAATTTTATTGCTTGAATATCGTAGACAAAGAAATTGAAAAATACTTTACAAAAATATTTTACTCAATCAGCTGTGTTTGTAATATGGCGGCACTAAAATTGGCAAATTTGAGCAGTGTAAATATGACGGGCAACTAACCAATCATAGTTATATATTTTGGCGGACGATTTTAAATTTGGTCCCTCTTATTTAAAAACAAGATATAGGATCTAGTAGTTTCTCCAAACCACAGCATCCAACAGTGTTCTTCAGGAAGTCCAGGTAGGTGGGTAGTATTATTGTGTCTTCTAGGAATACGATGAGGAGGGGCATATGTAGTTCCATTTCTTTAAAAAATATTGGGATCTAGGACGCAGCAATAGTTATAGTGTTACTATCTGAAGAGTGATGTTCTTCATTTGATTCGTCTAATACCGTACCTAATTAACAAAAAACAATCAAGAAGAAAATTTCCTTGTATTGAAAGTAAAAATTGGTCAGGTTATGCAAAGTCTTGAAATTTAAAGACTTTTGCTGGCTGACGGGACTCCTGACAGGTAAGAGGAAGGCCATAGAAATGCTATATATCTGTCAAGCCCAACGTCCTTCTTGTAACGAAAGTGCAAAGGATACCATTTAGAAAATTAAGAAAATCATATCTCTATTAAAGGTGGAACAGTACCAAGAAGCTCTGGAAATAAAGAAAATATTTCCTTATTAAACAATAAATTAAAATAATATAACAAAAAAAAATCATGTTTTTAAGTCTCACAGCAGGACTAAGTTTTTTGAAGTAAATGCAAAAGCACCTTAAAAACAATCCAAGTGGAAATATATTCCTTTAATCGAATCTGATATGTATTACTGCTAACTGATATTATAAAATAAAATAAGATAAGGAAGTTAACCAACTTAAACATGAGTGTATGATAAATCAGTATTTATTATTTATTAAATAATATCGATTGGAACTGTTTAACTTATTAAACTCTTCACCTCCAATAGAAAGTCAAACCGGTTCAGTGAATGTTTTTGTAATATGTATTGAATTGCTTTAGAAAAGAATATATTTCAAATTAAATCAATTCGGATCAGTAGCAAATATAAGTATATTAATGACAGTGAAAAGTCTATTTGCATAAGCAGTTTCTAAAATAATCTATATGTTAATAAGAAACATAGATTTTCAAAATACTTTAAGATTATGTTACTGCTGCTCCCTGGAAAGTGGTCCTAAAAGCTGATATACTTATAATGTGTACGAAGAATTATCTAGTTCAAACGTTGACGAAATACGGATTTCTTATGTCAACGCTAAATTATATAAATTCGCGAGCGACAGAACATTACGGATGGTTCATCCTTGACCATATTCTTGACTATACGTTTATTAGTAGTCTGGACTCATCATCGGGTTAGCGAGTTCGTGGGCAGCGCCATCGATACAGTCCAATGGCCTGGTGACCTAGTTTCTTCAAGTCAGCGGTCTTCACTTACTACACCTTTTCATGCAGCAGAAGGCTTCCTTCTTGTAGCGTAACAACCAATTCGGTAAAGAACCGTTCGCCACATAACCAAAACATTATTGCTAGAGAAGTGTGCACATGTGTGTGATAGTCATATATTTATTTTGAATTTATCGTGCAATAAGTAAGTTAGTGGCATTGTCGGTGTTTATCGGTGTAATAGTGCAGAGTATGGATATTTTTTCTTTCTGGTAAGTACTTTAGTAAGGTAAATATTGTGATGGGTTCGAAGGTCCTGACTTACAGGTGTCACCAATAGTATTGATGCATTTAGGAAACCTTTCGATCACAGCAATTCATATGCTATTGTAAAGCACCAAACAGTTTTAATAACATAATGCATTTCCTATTACAAACGCAGGGAATGTTACAGTGAAATACCTTAGTAATAAGAAATCCATTAATAACAATATTCTTTCGAGCTTGTTGCTTTGAGGTTACTTTCATAGTTTGTGGTTTGAAAGTATTTATTGCTACAGAACAAGTACAGTAGAACTGACATAAAACTTTAGATTACTTTCATTAACGGCATTCTCGAATTGGTTTGTTAAAACTACATTCTCTTAATGATGATGCCAGTAGTTTCTCAAGACTTGCAGAAAATGATTTTTGATTGTGGTTTCCGCTACCGTTGTATAATCAAAAAAAGGTTTTGTAGATGAAGCTTCAATAAGCAAAGATATTGGGATATTTGTTTGAACTAAACACAACTACCGACTTAAACGGAGAAAAGAAGAAGCGATAAGAATAGTCGACGAGATTTAAAAGGTACAGGAACCACTGTGCTATAGAATTCAAAGTAATACATTGTAATGTATGATCTTGTATGATCTGGCTGACGTAAGAACCTTTTTCCCTGATGAGCAAAGATTTCCTTTATCTGAAGTTGCAGCGGCCAATAAGGAATGGATTTTCTTCAAAAATACTCATTACCTCAAATTTAATGAAATGTGAATAGTGTGCGTTAGTATAGGCTCCATAAGTACCCTTGACCAATTTTTAAATTTAATTTTTGATTTGTTTCAAATGAAGAGTTGTTTATACCTGTACTAGCATAAAGGTCACTTCTATGTCATTGAGCTGCGCATCTTTTGAAGCATAAGTGTCTTATTTGGTACTTTTTAAATTTCAACAAAATGTAATACTCAGAAGTACAACATCCTGTGTATTTCTGAGCAGGTGACGTTTCCTTGGTATGTTTAAAATAAACGCCAACATTCTAAAAAACTCTGTATTAATCCAACACAAAAAATAAATTATTTTCCGTAGGCTTCTTGTACCTAAAATATAAATTTTGTGTTCGTTCAACTTTATATCGTCCATAATCACACCAAACATAAGAGAGTCCTTTAATTTACTAGATCTTCAACGATAATTGGTTTCAATGCAATAGCAACATTTATCGGCATGTCATAGGACTTACAATTTCTTTGAACTGCATTGGAAACTCTTTTTAGTTGTATTTTCAGAATATCTTTTTCTACTTGTCAATAGCATCCAAGTACTTAGAAGTGGTTTTACTTGGTAGACCTGCAAGGACAAATTCCGCTTCAATCTCTGAGTCACTGCTTTCAAATGGTTGATAAGCATTTTTACTTGAAGACGAAGCAAATAGGTTTCTTCCTGCTCTCTTGGAGCGAGTTCGTTTACTTCTTTTGTCTGCCTATGTTTGGTTTTAATAGAAGCTTTAGTTTTAATGGCTGCTAAGGCAAGTTTTTGTGGAGCGCCAGCAATAATTCTGGATGTACTTTTTTATCTCCCCTTTTTATTTTTGTTTTATAGGTTCTAAAGCAGGTGTCTCTTCATGTCATAGACCTGTTTGTTATAGCTGGTAGGAGAAATTCCTTATCGTGAAAAGTGGCCTGCAACTTTAAATCCTTTTGTGATGTGTCATTGGTCTGGTTTCATGGCGCTAGAAAAAGCAATTTTAGCCAGTTGCGCTACATTACAAATTGTGCTTGATTTGCCAGCATTGCCTGGAGATATCATCCAATTGTTCATAGTCTGATTGTTGTAGCTCTTTAAGGGCCAGCAAACGCTTCTGTCAACGTGCTGGATTTTGTGACAGGTATGATGACGACAGGTCATTATATATACGCAACATTATTTAGCTAGAGTCAGTATACTGATATTGCAACAGGGGTTTGATTATTATCAATAACACGGCAGGCTTTTGAGAACTCTAGCAAACAAAATCAAGAAAACGCTTGAAGTATCAAATTAAAGATTCTTTATTGAATTTGCATGTTCTTTTTTGCACTCGATACAAGTGATGGTACATTTAACACGAATGATTTAAAGTTAATTCTGGAAAATACGAAAAGTAGGAGATTATTCACAGATATCTTTACCCCAACAATCATTCTCACAAAATTTCCTCTTTATCTGTGTCGTCCTGGTGACCCGTTCACCCGGAGACGCTTTATAATTTTTGCATAGTTAACACATAAAGCTGCAACTGTATCTTTGTTAAAATTGATATGGCTAAACGTAGATATAGATGATCGTAGAATAGTTGTGACAGTTGTAACAGCCGTTACTTCCCCTCTAACTATTAATATGGCTAGCTAAACATGTAAGTTGTGATTTACTCGTGGAGAGCGTTTGACCATGTTTTTCTTAAGCTTCGAAACCACTGTTTCGCCACAATTTTATTTGCAGTCCATGCAGGATTGGCCAGTACAAAAACGTATGCAAATACTACTTATATATAATACTACTTTATTATTTGGTCTTCAGTCAATCCATTGTACAGATTAGCGGCTTTCACTTTTCAGAAAAAATTCCGAACCGTATCTTGGTTTAAATTTTGATGTGAAATCAAAAACAGATATATATATGGTCAAAGATACAACACCCTGTTATTGTAGTTTTTGCCATGCTATTAATTTTAAATTAAAATTAATTATATATTACAGAGGTTTACTGATCGAGATCCAAATACTTCCTTGGCATATGCATCTTGCAGTAATGCTAGATGGAAATACATATACATTGATTCCTGTATAGCGAAATGTTACGTTGATCCATACTCTGTAGCTTAGTATATTTTTATTATCACTGATAGATAACAGCACAGATCAGGGTCGCCAATGGTTCTCCCTTACAGTATTTGGGAAAGCAGCTACTCAGTTAAGAATTAGACCTATGTATAGTGATAGATATCAGAATCATTTCTTGTATGCAAATCTGCACTCAACCATACTCAGAATTTTCTAGATCTCTAAGAGATTCACAGCAGATTCTTTATTTACTAAATGAAAAATGCTCGCTGAAAAATTTGCATTTAATTTAAAGAAAATGATATATTTAAAGAAAAATATTGCGACAATACACGTTTTTATAAGTTTATGCTGAGACATGAACATCTTAGGTAGGAACTTTATTTGTTTATACGCACGTAAGAAGGTTTACTGGAATACATTCAACATGTGTCTAGAAACCTCCACATCTACGTGTGAAGTTAATGTTATGTCCATGTAGGTTTTCGTTAGACGTTCTGATTTAATCAATAAAGTTACAATCTATGCCGACACGGTTTGCATGTTAACCAAACAATCCTTCGTATAATATGTGTTCTGCTGTAATTAGACCGTTTTTCTTGTAATCTAATCACATACAAATTTCGTAAACATGTTTTTCTTTCTTGATTAAATCGGCATGTAGGATAAATGTAGATTTGCAGATGAAACCAGTTACTGTTTCTAGATCTGACTTTCGAAAAAACCGGTTCTGTAATAATATTTTTACAAGCATCATTATTTCCTTTACACTGAAATTAAAATTTAAATGAGATGAAATGATCGCCTTTAGCAAAGTGATGCACGTGTATACGTATGTAGTGTTTCTATGAAGAGAGAAGGTATATTTATGTCATGCAACAGATCGTTGAGCTCATTTCATAAACTTGATGATATCGCTGTGTACATTCACATCATTAGTATTCACTGCTAGATTAATTTAAGGCCTTATTACCAGTTATAAGTGCGAAATTTGAAATAAGGCAGTTTTTGATTACAATAATCTTTTTGAATGCTTATATAAACAGAAAATAATTGGTGTTATATAAATATTTGATTGTCGATTACTAGACAAAGAATAGATAACTTAAACAAAATGTTTAATAAACAATGGACTTACTTTATTTCTAAAAACAAAATATTCTTATCCATGAAAGTTATACTGCAGACAAGAAACAAACTCCTAAAATACTACAAGTTTGCGTAAGACAAAACTTAAGACCAAGTCCAACAAAATACCATTATTATTAATTATTAGCAAGCAGTCGCATATTTTAAGATTGATGTTAGGTAACGTTAAAGTTAGTAACCGAGATATATCCCTTAAAGATTGTAGTGTACTTTAAGATATAGAAACATACTTTTAACGGAAAAAATCGCTATTCTTCTAATTAGATAGTTTTATTCAAACTAAAACAAAAGTACTCAATTTAAACAAAAAACTAATTTTATTTAAGAAAAAAAACTTAATATACCTAAATTTAACATGTTTGAGACTACGTTACTAAATCAAAATACGTGAAAATATTACACATTATTAGTACATTTTTTTAGACAGTGTCTATTTTGAACATGATGGGAAGTGGCTACGATAGTCCTTTACAACTTGAAGTAAATATTGTTTCTGTTTTTCATGTTTGGTTATAAGGTATTCTTCCATATGCTTAACCCCTCTTTCGGCAGTATCTTTTACCACCTTAATATTCCGAATAACCCAAAGACCATGTTTGAAATCGTCTCGAGAATGCCAGGTTGTAGGATAGTAAGATATGAAACTGAAAGACATTTTAAATCTCTCAAAAAATCTGGATGTGTTTTTTGAGACAAAGTTGTGAAGTTCTTTATTTGCAAATCCTGCTACGTCTTCATTTTGAATTATCAATCGCTTGCTATCGGAATATTCTGATTCTCTTTCCCTAAAAGCTTTTGCCATTTTTAATTTTAGGTCAACAGAAATAGTTTCATCAAAATATGATAAAGCCACTGCTTCTTCAATAAGATACCATAGATGACCTAACATTTTTTTGTTGCTGCTTGAGAAATTTTGTCGTTTATCTTCCGTAAGAATAAAGGTCTTTTAAAAATTCCAAATCCTGGAATGGGGCCTTGTTGGCTAAAGGAGCGATGTACCAAGCTTTAATGTATAATTTTACGATAAATATACAAGTATCCTTTAACCCTTTTAATTCGTGAGCAGTCAATTTAAATTCTTTTCTAAAAATAAATATTTTAAGGCAATATATACCCTTTGCCATCCACCTCGCATGGTGGAAAGCTCCAGGTAGCCGAAATTTGATGTCTTTAACGTTTCGGCCTCCTAAAAATATGACAACCATTCCAAAAGCTCTTTATAATCGTATCTTATTTGTTGTACATTGAGTTGTTCTGTTGCAAACTGTAGGATAATCTGAATATCATTTCCAATATCGTTGGTAACAATCTCGCCTTTGATGCCAGTAGAATATTTGGTGGGATCTATTTTGTTCTAGCCCTGTTGAAACCGATAAAATAAAGCTGTATCTGGTCCAGGTTAGTTTCACTACCGATTAAATATATATTACTACGTAAACTACTTTTCAGTGGCATGTTATATTTGTAACCGCAAGCATCTGCTTCATGCGAAATACAAAGCAATATTGACTATTGTGCAGATCAAAGTTTACAGGTTACAGAGAAGGTTTACTGCGCCCTCTAGAGCCTGACAGTTAAATAATGGCGGGTTATTTAAGTAAGTCCAGGGTACATTTACAATGTTTTATAACAAACATATAAGGAAAATAATTACATTTAAGATTTAGCAAATCTTTTCACTTCGACATTTTCACTATCTTCTATATATTTCCAACAATACTGAACGCTTGTTTGTCGTATAATTTTAATAAGATTATACATTTACGTATTATTATATTATATTATACTTATTTATCTTTTAATTCCTGATTTTAGAGCCTGACAGTTATGTAATAAAACGGGTTATTTAAATAAGTTAAGGGTAACATTTACAATGTTTTATAACAAACATATAAGGAAAAAATTACATTTAATATATGTCAAATTACTAAAAATATAAATATAAATTGCCATGCCTATCAACAAAATTATCTAAAAACAAAGAATTCATTGATATATCGAAATTTTAATTATAGGACAAGTAATAATGAAGGAATAATGATTTAATATAACATTAGAAATCGAAATGATTTGAATTATTCGTATATCAATCTATTTTTTGTCATTATCTAACAATTCTGTTCAAGGACTAGGGAAAAATGGTAACAAAAAAACCTAGTCAAGAGCTTAAAATTAATAAAATTCATGCGTGAATTAAATTATTGTAAATAACGCTTTAATTATCAATATCCGTTCTAAAATTTACCGCGTTTTCATCTTTCTTAATGTATATCATTAAATAAATTAATCTTTTTTTTAATTATTTTCTTTTTTAAAATTTTAGTGTTTTGAAAATCAAAATGTCGTCTATCTTTAGAGTCTTAGTATCATGTAAAAATTGTGGGAATTTGTTAATTTCAAATTAACAAAAAATCCGTCCAGGAGTTACAGATTATCAAGATTTGCATACGTGTGAATATTTTACATTATTTTACACAATTATGTGAAAAACTGTGAAATCTTGAAAACTGTTTAGACGTTTATTTTATTCACAAATTTCCCTACAGATTTGGCATTAAACATTATAAACAAAAAATGGAATTTAATTCAAAATTATACAAATTTACCAAAAAATGAATTCATGTTGGCTGCAAAACTTTTTAAATTAAACATATTTTCAGTACAATGATTAAATATATAAACAAATAATCGGTACAAATGGGTTCTCCATTATCTGCTGTTATCCAAATTTAGTAATGGAGGACTTAGAGCAGGTCTCACTTGACAAATAAACTTATATTGTTGCAATTTTAAAGAAATGTAGATGATTTTATGTTCATACCAAATGTTAAAATTGAATTGTTCCAATTTAAAATATCATGATAGGTTAAAATTTACTTTTGAAAGAGAAAATCAAAATTCTATAAACTTTTTAAATGTAAAGATACAACATGATATTTAATTAAAGACACTAGTAGTAGTAGGCATTTAAACTATTTTTCAAACATCTTTTCACTTCGAAATTTTCACTATCTAGAAAAGAAAATTCTATATATTTCAAAGTAAAAACAATACTAGAAAAAAAATAGTTATCCTAAAGAGTTTTACAATAAATTAAACAAAAAGAATAAATAAAATATATAACACAGGTACAAAATTAATAACATAACCACACTATACCATATATAAACAAAGAATTTAAGCAAAGTTTTGCAGCCAACATGAATTCATTTTTTGGTAAATTTGTATAATTTTGAATTAAATTCCATTTTTGTTTATAATGTTTAATGCCAAATCTGTAGGGACATTTGTGAATAAAGATACAACGTCTAAACTGATAATTTTTTGATTACACGTTTACGGATTTTTTGTTAATGAAATTAACAAATTCCCAAGAAATGTTTAATGATACTAAGCACTCTAAAGATAGACGATATAATTTTGATTTTCAAAACACTAAAATTTTAAAAAAGGAAAATAATTATACAAAAAAGATTAATTTACGAAATGATATACATTAAGAAAGATGAAAACGCGGTAAATTTTAGAACGGATATTGATTTAAAGCGTTATTGCTCTAATTTAATTACGCATGAATTTTATTAAGGCAACTGGCGTCCGGGCACTAGTTACAGCGACCTTACCAGAATGCGCTGATTCAGACCGGCGGCTTAGCAGTCGACTTGCTGCACCAGGTGTACACACCTTTGCCATAATGTTCATGCATCCCTAGTCCTTGAACAGAATGAGCTTAAAAATAGATTGATATACGAATAATTCAAATCATTTCGATTTCTAATGTTATATTAAATCATTATTCCTTCATTATTACTTGTGAATATAATTAAAATTCGATATATCAATGAATTCTTTGTTTTTAGATAATTTTGTTGATAGGCATGGCAATTTATATTTATATTTTTAATAATTTGATATATATTAAATGTCAATTTCTTCCATTTGAAGAAGTTATTTAACGAAAACATATTATTATATGTGATGGAATAAAGTATTTAATTATTTATTGTTTTATTGAATCTAAGATGGAAATAAATCAGGAATTAAAAGATAAGTACATAAAGGTCAAAAAATACATATATTAATTATACTTATTTTCGTACATAGATTTCAATTGATTGCTGTGGAAAGGCTAGCTTTCAAAAGATTTTATTTGTTTTGGAACACGTTTAGGTTGACATTTGTGGGCTGTTCTATAAGAAGAAATGTTTAACCAACTGCACTAATAGTAAACAATATGACTTAGTTGTTTGCATTAGCTAATTTGTTCTCTTGTTAGAGAGCTACCAGAGTACAATTTAGTTATTTATATTTAGTTTAGAACTGTAACAATTTAACATAGTAATTCAGAGGAGTATTAGGAGAGACGTCTATTAATTTGAAATGGCGCAATAAAATTTATTGCAAACACAACAAACGTAAATTTCAAAGTAAAATTAGATATCAGCTGTGTGTTGTTCTTCCGGAGCAGTGCTTGAGCTTTTACTCCAAATATAATTGAAAAATAATTCAATTATGTTGTCCTTAATTGAATTATTCTTTTCTATCTTTTTGAGACTTACTTTTAAAAACTTAAAAAATCTTAACTTTAATACTTTACATTTGGAACTTGCAAGGATATTGCATTCATCTGCAAGAGGATTTCTTGTTCCATAAATAAAATACTGTAAACAGGCGGGGAAATAAAGCGCAGTGTGAGATCTGCTTGTTAGATATACACGTCTTATTTGGCTTATCGTTAATTTCCGTTATTCTTAAAGCTTTATATACGACATCCGGAATATTCTAATTTAAAACCATATTGTTACAAATTGCTAGTCCTATATTGTATAACAAATATGTGCAGATAACGTGATGGAATCTACTAGCAAACGGTTGTTATATCTTAGTTATAAAAGTATAGACTTTTCGTATATAATAAACGTAAGAAAACATGTTTCTTGTATATAATTTGATACTGTGTAATACAATACATAAGATATTTCGGAAACATTTCTTGGCGGAATTTATAATTTGTTTTTATGCGTCTGTGAATTTCATTTCAAATTATGGTAAATTCTGAACGAAACAGAATTTCGTAAATACCATAGAAAAGCAACGTATGAAGATAAACGTTTAAAATTTTAATATTCACGAAATTAATTTTAATAAATTTTAAAAGGAAGAGCCTATAGAATATTCTTCTAGGGGCGGATTGTTATTAATTAAAAATTAAAATTCAATTTGTATGCGCAAATGTACTAGTCAGCTTGCATTGTGTTTATGTTTGCGTATTTCCATAATTGATATCGATTGGAGTGCCACAGAAAATGTCCATGAGCCTAAACGTTTTCAATAAGTACATTACGCTATACTCAATTTTATTGTCCCTATTTGTAAAGCTGTATATATGCAGATCGAACCAGGTGCAATTTATGTGAAATAGTTCCCGCCTATATACAGGTACAATAATAATCGTTATTTAACATTAATTAATCGTATATTTAACATTATGCATGGGTTGACATTGGAGTAAGGCGGCATCTGCAAAATTATAGTCTAAATAAATGAATGTTTCAAGTCTGGGTAGATGTCAATTAATTGCCACAATTTATTTAATATTTAATTACATATATGTTTATATATTTAATGTTTATATATTTAATTTTATGTTTAATTGAGCAGCCTTGTGAACTTCGTTTTTCATTTTGCTTTATTGTGCAACTCGATTTGAATTAGTTTGTAGTGATACTTTGAAAATCTGTTAATTGGAGTGTCTCGATAATCTGAATCTGTTACACTCAACATTGACCTTTCTACAAGAAAGTTAGCCAGCGTCAGTGATGCTAACCCGCAAGTGTTGGAAGACAATGAGAACATATCGCGAATTTAATATGAAATTGAATATAATGCTCTATTTGCACAAGTACCGCGTGCAATTCTACAAACTCTTTTAAAGTGAGACTAGCAAGATTTCACTTCAGTTTCCCACAAACATAGTGATATAAACCTTCATCGGACACTTTTGAATCAACAGTAATCTGTAAAAAAATACTCAATTCATCTATGAATAAATAAATGAATAAATTCAAAATTTGGCTTGAGCATTGATATGTTTATTGTGCTTCACATTTAGAAATGTTTATAGACACAAAATTAAGTTGCACTATTTGAACAAATACATTAAATGCTTGTTCAATTTCACGTAATGACACGCATACATAACTAAACATGGCTCACGCGTACCACATGCAATAGGAGAGTTTGGGGTTTGCGGGTGACCAGCGCACGGCCAAAGAATAACAACCTTGAATTGCAAATTAGTATGCAGTCCTGTCGTATGCCACAATCGATGCGCTTACTTAACCGTCTTACTTACCGGTGAATATAGTGCATACATTTTTTCTTGTAATTACTTACTACACTTTATGGTAAAATGTTTGTTTACTAAGTGGAAATTCACCGTAGAAAAATACGCATTTAATTTGAATTTTGATAGTACATTTCTCCATCCACATTGTAACATTATTTCTGCATTTATTGCATCAAAAAAGTCAAATATCTAAGCAGTTGTAACGTTTTAGAGATCTTTAATTTATTGCTACATCTTTTACTTAAAAGATTAAATTACTTCTTGCAGGACACTACGTTATATCTAAATGTTCATCAAAATTTCATTTTCCCCAGACTATATTATATATAGGACAATCTGTCCGTTACATAATTCGGTACTTCGCTATAATTCAATTAGAAATTTCTATTTACAAGAGTAAAGTTATGTAGGTAAATATGTGACTTTTTGTAGTGCTAGTGTGGTCTACACAAAAACCTGATTTCATGATCTTGGAAAATCTGTAGTATTCGCTTTTGTTTTCTGCAATTCTAATTGCTATAAAAATGAATTATAAGAAAAGTAAGCTCTGTAGCTTCATAAGAAATAATATTACATTAATATGTTTGTATTGAACGATTATTTTGGAAACATGAATGCTTTGTAGTAAAACTTTCCTCTTGTATTATACCGCTGTAAGGGATCTAATATCAAACCCACGCTATGTCGATATTCATAAGCTGTGACTCCGAATTGAAAAATCTATTACTAGTATGCCTGATACATCCAAAAACATTAATTTATTCTTTCAATGGAATGTTAATCATAAACCGATCGAGTTTAGTTAAATAAGTTGCTGGTAATTTAATACGTGAATATAAATGTCTATCTTCCGTTGTTCTTTTTCATACTATTGAATGATTTACTTAGCTAACGCAATTTGTAAAAAATAGTTATCCTGAAACAAATTTCTTTCTTCCTGTTCTGTCCATGTTTTGTAAAACCCGTACTATATACATACATATTGCATCGCTATCCTGCGAAATATATTATACATTACCTATGTAATTATCTTGTAAATACATTCGTAATATATATAAATAAGAACAATCACTACTAGGAAAATAGGTCATTTAGGTGATTGCCGATATATATTTGTGAAGAAAGTGGGGCAACGCAATCATAGCTGTCGCTTTGACGTTAATCACCTGTAAAAAAAGCTGTATATCTGGCATTACTATAAAAATACATTAAAAGATTATGGTCGCAATAACGTGAAAATTAAGTCGTTCGAATTACGTTTAAAATACTTTCTCGCCTGTCCATCGAGTTTGTTAGTATTCCGTTAACAAACTCGGACACAAATATTTCAAAGCATTCAACGAAAGCAAACTAGATTGTCAGCTTGTTAGCATTTATTCGTTAAAAGTATAAAATTATATTCGGGTATATGCAATTTTTTTAGTGCTACGTAATACAACCGTTACTTTACATGCAGTCTTACTTTTACATAAATATCTTCTCTCATTCCATGGATCATTTTCCCTTTCTTACATTAAATTTATTTACATTTAGTATATATACACGTATTTATATTTCGAATTTCGACATGCACAATTTGTCTTATTCGACCTTCAACGATGAATGTTATTTATACTATATTATCTATTTTCCGGGATACAGAGGTTTTCCATAGCATAATCTAGAGCATTCAGAGAAAGCTTCAGTGTTGTGCGTGCAAAAAAACCCGAAAGATTGTTATAGTTTCGTATAAACAATTTTTCTGGATAGTAATTTAGGTAAATAATGGGGGCCAATAAGAATATTTTAAATAAATAATATAAGTCCAGACTGAACTTATTGACTTATTTTATTTAGAAGGTATATACTGCATGACATGGAAACTGCAACACCAAGAAGGGGTGCGAATTATTTGGCCAAACTTGGTAGAAACGTATACCTAACTAGTCAAACGCAATAATGGATTAAAATTTGGTTGCGATAGATGAAGTGGTCGTGGCACATCTGACACTTCATTCAGTTTTCGCTGACATTAATGTGTGGTGTATTCATTGTTTGTTTCGAATTAATTTCGACTGTTTTGTCTTATTATACCTTTGTTTAACGTGTTTAAAGAGTTTTATTATGCCTAGAGTGCGTCAACGTGGAAATTATCGCCAATTAAGCGAATTCGACTAGGGTCGGTTGTTGGTTTGCGAGAAGGTGGTTTTTCATACAGGGAAATTGCAAATCGCCTTAACCGGAACCAATCCACTATTATGCGCTGTTATCAATCATGGACTAGGGAAGGTCAGGAAAGACGCCAAAGAGGAACCGGAGGCCGAAGAAGAACTAATGAGATACAGGATCGCCGCCTTCGCCTAATGGCACTAAGGGTTCTTCAGTACCAGATCAATTGCTGACGTGTGGTTAGGTAATCAAGGTCGTCCTGTAAGCCTTCGAACCGTTTATCGTCGAATTAGGGGTTTCGGCTTACAATCTTATCGTCTACATCTTGTGCTACCACTTACGGCTCAACACCGACAGCAACGTTTGGAGTGGTGTACGCGAATACATTGGATCGTGGAGTGGCATAAGGTGGTGTTCAGTGATGAATTTCGATTTTGTCTAGGAATGCATGATAGCCATATGAGGGTCAGGCGAAGACGTGGGGAACGTCGTGATATTCAGTTTTCCGTTGAAAGTCATGTGCATCGAGCAGTGGGTGTTATGGTATGGAGTGCTATAGCATATAGGAGTAGGTCTCAGTTGGTATTCATCCAAACCACCATGAACGCCCAGCGTCACATTGATGAGGTGGTAGAACCCCATGTTCTTCCATATCTTCAAACGCTCGAAGACCCACTTTTTCAGCAGGATAATGCCCCTCCCGACGTAGCGAGAATTTCCATAAATCGCTTCGAAGAGGCTCATGTTCTTCTCATGTTCGCCAATAGAACATGTGTGGGACATTATGGGAAACTTATGAATTTAGCTAATCGCCCGCAGACACTAACAGCTCTCCGGCATGAATTACAGGTTGCTTGGGACACCATACCCCAAGAGGATATCGACCACCTAGTCGAATCAATGCCACGAAGAGTGAGGGAGTGTGTAACTAATGGGGGCGGCTTCTGTTACTTTTGTTTTCTTCTTTAAAATTTTAATCAATTATTGCCTTTGACTAGTTATGATTTATTAAATTCGCATTCCTTCGTTGCAGTTTCCATGCATATATTTATATACATTATAGGGTATAAAATCGGTATGAAATGATGGACACCTAAATATATTTTAAACAAGATGTAACCCACTCAATTTTATAAAATAAAATATTATATCAAAGGGGGTGGTACTACATGGCCTTTGAACTAGAAAAATTGTATAGACGTCAATTTCCAAAAACATGAATGAACGAAATAAATATATTTCAAACTTTAGTTGGACCGCGCGAGAGTGTATATTTTTGTCGCACATTGAGACTGTTCTTGGTTGCGCCTAATTTTGGAAATTGCTGTTAAAGTAGAATATGTAAAACCTACACATATTAAAATGAATTTATTGTATATTATACAATAGTTTTTTTTTAATCTAGAGAGAGTAGAAAGACACTTGGGCAATAGAATATACCAAGTGTTTCAAGATCTAGTCTGGACATATACGGCATTGAATAATCAGACTAAAATTATAAGATAACAACTGAAACCACTTGTTATGCAAATACTGACGAACATGGATATTCTCAACATGTTTCTCGAACAAGAGTCGAAATCAATGCCTTCTGGACAGTAATATACTAAATATTTGCATCATGTACTAATATTTCCATAACAATATAAGAATTTATTGCTTTCTACCAGCCTGCAATTATCGATTTATACAGGCGCTGTATAAATCGATAATTGCAATCTTGAAGTCCATAATTGCATTGTTGATTTCTTAACATCATAGTTATTTTTGATATATTAAAATGATAATTAATTCGTGTATCTAAGCATAACAGTTCTCTATCAACGGATATTTAAATAAACAAAATCTGTTTGATAAATCTAATTTAATGTCAATTTAAGTTTCTCTCCGAAAAATGGACTGTGTTGGTGTACACGAAAGTGGTTGCTGGACCCCTAAGGGGCACCAGCTGCCGACCGACCGTTAGGTATGCGGCAATCAGGGGAAGTGCACACACTCCTCAGGACAAAGAGGCACGAAACCAGTTGCCCGCACGAGACCGACACCTCGCGGAGAGGCCCGGCGAACCGGTGGGCTCCTCTCTCCCGTGCTACCCATGTTAGACAAGTTTTCTTGTCAACGTTGGACGGGTCACCGTTGGAGACTCTTTAGCGAACTCCTACCTCACATCTAACCCCACGGGGCCTAGGCCTCCTTGCGGATGGCTACTATCGGCCAAGCGTGGGAAACGGAATCTGGCCGTGAGGTACAACCAGCCCGCCCGTGAACTAAGCCTGAACTACGGGGACGGCCGGGCAAAAGCCCTACCCCAAAATGCCAACCGCGCCAACCCTTTCGCCCCTCCGGCGATCAAGTATCCGCGGCAGCTACAGTGAAACCGTAGGGTCCCAGAATCACCGAGTTGTTTTAGGATGAAACCGAAGGTTTCCCAACCAGACAACCAGCGGGCGGACTACTCCTCGGCGAACCGACTTTTATCCTCCCCTACTATCTTCGCCAAATTCTCTCGCCACGCCCGTTTCCCTGAGTGTGGCCACCAAGGATGGGGTAGTGCAGCTGCAGAGTTCTCTAGGTAAGCGCCGTAGGGTGCCTCACTTACCCACCGTATATTCCGACGGTTAGCGGCCGGACACCGGAGCGTATGCCCATGCCTACGCCCAAGCATCCTCCCCTATATACGAAGTCTACTCCCGCCACGCCCGTTACCCTGGAACTATGAGACCAGGGATGGGGTAGTGCAGCCGCAGAGTTTTAAGGGTCGACGCTATAGGGTGAACGCCGACCCGAAGTGTTGGTATACAATCAGTAAGTGAAATTGACAAACAACTACAAAGCTCAGTATTGTAAAATACTATAAAATTCAAAATCCAATCAATAGGTTTTCCACTTTCTCACTAAGATGACAACAAACTCATGTAATTTATAAACACGCTGTCATGCAAAATTATTGGTAATTTTAAGGCACTAGTGCAACTACCTCCGGTAATATCAACCGCCTACTGAAATCACTATGATCTTTATTTTATCGCAGTCTTCAGTGATAATAAACTGCTACACTGATATAAACAAATCATGCAGGACGATGAAAATTTATTAGCAAATCCAATTCATTATTAAGATTTATTTGGGTACATAAATCGCCAGTTAATTTCTTTATTGCATTTGTAAGTGCTTTCGTAGTGTCTTCAGCACTTTCTATGTACAACTAAGAGGAGGACATTTAAATATCGTGCAAGACGGCCCAGCGAAGCTGGTTCCAATGTCTTCGACTAATCATGGCCGTTGCCACTGTTGATCGGACGTCTTGTATGTTTAGTTACCTACGGATTTTTACTGCGTTGATAACGATAATTATTTGGTATTGCATTATAGCGTAATAATTACTGCAGAATTAAACCATAATAGGTTACTATACACAAACTCTGTAAAAAAAATTATTGAACAATTCCAGATCTAAAATGCGATAGCGCTAAAGTAATTTATTTAGTGCGTCATACACTGATCAGTGCGAAATCAAAGATATTGTCCTAAACACCTACACAGACAAATATGCATGTTAATTCAGTTCACCTACACAATTATTACATCAAATAGCGAACGTTCATCTTTCTATATACTTAACACTTTTACACCACGACGAATATTTAACGAGAAGATTTTGGAGACTTAGGTTATGCTACATTTGTTTAGCCGAATAATTTCAAATCGTTAATACTTCTCTCATAAATATGTGTTTAGCAACAATAATAACATAAAATATGTTGTCTATTATCAATTATTTGCATTGTTCCGGGGAATTTATTTTTTTACCTTTCGTATGTCTCACAATGTATGCGATTTTGACATCACGATGTCAAAAGCGCTCGTACCTCCTGCTAGCTGACTAAATTGCCCGCTGTATAAATAACTAAAAAGGCGTTAAATTTTTTGTATGTACATAACTGAATGCTTCTTCCAGACACTCTCAGATATTTTTAACATGTTTCACTTCAATATGTTACTTCTCAGTCTACATTCATAGAAAATTTAAAGAAGACGATAGAAAACGAAAAACCCCACCAATGGAGATTTGCAAGAGAGATAAAAATATGAAGGGTAGATGTACACAAAAAAAATCTGAACAATAAGCAAACATACTTTCAAAGTAAATGGTTTTGAACATTGTACTATAAAACTATTGTTATTACCTTCATTAATTTTACTAGGAAAATTATCAGCGTTTCTATTTTTCTCTAATTAAAATTTTTATTTTTTTTAATTCAATAATGTTCTGTTTAATTTGAATCATTAATTTAAATTAAAAACCGTTATACTATAATCAATAGCGAACAAAATTCTACACTATACAAATTATGTAGAGGATAATTGCTTTTTGTGTTTTTTTATCTTCTAGAAAATAGCGTAAGTTGATTTGGTTTGTTGTAGAAAGGCGTATTTATATAATCTATATTTGAGTATGCTTACAAGCATGAGTAAGTTTCACCAAACATTACTTTCACCGCTTCACTAACTTTTTAAGCATACATAAAGCCGCGTACATAAATGAATGCAACCAAATACCTCCGCTCATTAGAAACTTTTTCGTTTTCAGTATGTATAAGTTCGCTCAGCAAATGATTACTGCAAATAGTTACCGCAAGGAAAAGTATTCAATGCCATTGCTAACAGACGCAAGTAATAAGGTTTCTGGCCCACGTATGTGGAGCGTCTAGTTTCTGTTTGATACGTAATTTAATTCCGCCAAACAGTTACATGCATTTTGTGAGTGGTGAAATTGAACTTGTCTATTGAAGGACTAATAAAATTTAATTTATCTATTTACACGTTCTATTAATAGTACTGTATTGCGAATTTAGTATCGTCAAGTAGAGAACTTTAACTAAATCTAGACTAGACAAAGCGGTATGTACATATGTATGTATATATAATATTACTACATTTTGATCTAACCAAATTCATTTATAAAAATCTACTAACTGATTGAGTAACGAGGAAACATTTCTAATATGGACAATAAAAACTTAGCCCTGAGTGTATATAGGTCCAAATTCTTTTTAATTAGGTGAATGAATTTAAGAAAGATATGAACGCTACACATTAGGATATATATGTATACATATTACGATATTAACTACTTCTAACTACATTAAATACGTAGTTATTATATTACAGTTTCATTTGAAAAATTAGGAGTAATTTCGACCACTCTTACCTGGGCCCTTAAGAAAAATTGAAACCCACGTAAGTAGTCTATTTGAGATATTATTTGAAACAAATTCTCTGCCAATCCAGATATGTATCAGTGTACATATGTATATACGTACACATATATGTATACGCATATACACAGTCTGTATAACAAGAAAACCACGGCGATGTTTACGTTAATATTGGCCAGAACTGGAAAAGGTTTGTATGAGCAAAAAATACGGAAGAAGCACTACGACGCTCTTACCTAGTACCGGGTCCAGTCACCTGCATTGTTGATTACAGCCTGAGACCGATTTGGCATACTTCCAACTAGATTTTCGGCAGACGCAGTGGTAAACGAACGCCATATTTTTTAACATTAGCCGATAACTGCTTAGTCGGCAAAGAGCGACTTCCTTGCAACTTCAGCTTCAGAGGACCCAGCCATTGTCAATAGGATTGAGATCTGGAGAATGTGACTGCCACCCCAATGTCTCGATGTCATTTTCTGCCTTCCACTGAGTGCAGAGCCGACTGCGGTGTTTCGGCTCATTGTCTTCTTGAAGAATCCAATGATGCCCCACCACTTCCTTGCAGGTGGTAACAGACAGGTTACCATCTGAAAGGGAATGGTTCACAGTCTCCAGATCTCAATCCCATTGAAAACGGCTGTGTCCTCTGAAGCTGAAGTTGCAAGGAAGTTGCTCTTTATCGACTGAGCAGTAATCAGCTAATGTTAAAAAAATATGGAGTTCGTTTACCACCGCGTCTCCCGAAAATCTAGTTGAAAGTATGCCAAATCGATCCCAGGCTGTAATCAACAATGCAGGTAACTGGACCCGGTACTAGATAAGAGCTTTACTCATACAAACCTTTTCCAGTTCTGGCCAATACTAACGTAAAAATCGCCGCGGTTTTCTTATTATACAGACTGTATGTATGTATATACATTGATTTGTTAAACCGCTTATACAGACCCGAACCGCTGTAGTAATCGTTGTCAGACCCGCGACGACGTTGTCAGACCCACTTTCGGGTCTCACAACGTTCTTCATGTATTTCGGTCTATTTTTCAATGTTATGCTTTAAAATGACTCCTCCCAATTTTTGCTTCGGGACCCAAAACGCGGTAGAATATCAACCTATATACACCTCTAGTTCCGGCGCTTTCTGCCAGAGGGCCAGCTGTATATCTAAACAAGCATTTCTACCGACGTTGTCAATCCTGGTACATTATACCAACGTCGTCAAGCCCGAAAACCGGCAACACTGTAATTGCAATACTATCTATAATATTTATGACCTCTCTTTGCATTCGTAAACCTGAATGAGTTTACGTTAGCGTGTGATTGTATGTATTCACAAGTTGGCTGATGAATTTCGTTTAAATAAAGTTTAACACACATGTACTATAAAAATCTTCTTTCGATTATCTTTTTAATTTAAATCATATTAATGCTACGAATATAGAAAAAATGAATATTCTGCCGGAATGTATTCCTTATTTCATGCTGAAACTTTGCTGTTGTTTCCTCACTTTGTATGGCCCAAACTTATGTTTCTTCAAAACTGATAACGCACGTTGTCGTGATGTACCCAATTCCACTTCAAGTTGACGGCTTGAGATTGAAAGATTTGCTACTGCCATTCCAATAATATTGACCGTAACTTCCTCAGTATCTTGCTTATTATAATTCTTCGATCTTGATTTGTTGAATGTTTCAAAATTAATGAGATTATCTTTCAGTCTTCCGAAAATAGATTTATTAGGTTGTCTTATTTCCGGGTAACGATTAAAATATGTTTCACACGCAGCTTCAGCATTATTATTATTGAGAATAAAGCATTCCAACATATCATACTTCTCGTAATTTTCATAAGCCATCGCAAATGTATAATTTTAAGGTCAAGCAACAATCAAATAATCAACTCAAACTATTGATACTATTTATAAACCTACTGACAGATTGATGTTTGTTGAATGACACACACCTACTAACAAAAAGCTATCAAATGATGAAATCAATGGAAAATGTTAATTTTTTGCTATATTACAGTGAAAATTAACGAAAAGACCCCACATATTTGACATGGCAAGAAAATCCTCTTTTTGTTGATATCATAGTCAACTATATTTTCATAAGTAATATAACAAGTGACCAAGATTTTCCGATAAAATTATCCAAATTAATTTTATCAAAGAAAAATCTTGGTCACTTGTATTTAAAAAGACTATATCACGAACAAAATTTGTTGCAATGTAGTTTGCTATTAGTAAGTTCTACAGTTATCGGATATTTTCGTAATTTACTTAGGTTGTGTTCATTTTGCCATGTATTTTGCTGGTAAGTCAGAAGAAGAGGAAACAAAAAAAAATAAACAATAAGATTTGCTTTGTGTAGTAATTGCGAGCATTGTGAGTGAAAATGAGCCGTTTTGACAGTACTCCATTTGTATTGATAAAACCACAAGTGATTTTATCGCTTATTAAAATTCACACGTGATTTTTTCGCTATAAAATGAATGTCATTGGCTGTTGCTAAGGAATTCCAACTATGTGATTGGTTGACAGAAATGCGAGTGATATAGTCCATATAAAAAATACAACTTTATGTCCTATCTCGAATTTCGATTTTTTTTCAAAAAATGTCTAACTCCACTGCGCTCTAATTAAAAAAAGTGCCTGAAGAACGTAAAAGTCATTTTTGTCAATTTTCATACATAGCCGAGATATCGTGATAAAACAGAAATGGGAAAAATCGAATTTTCAGGGATAACTCGAAACCGAAAGCCGATAGCCAAATTTGGTTTTCACCATCATCCTTTTCTAGAAAAAACAGATCGAGAATGCGTGGTCCGTTTTTTTATACCTGTTGTAATTACCGAGATCCCCTATTAAAATTTCGAAATTTGCTCAAAACACTTCGAGCTTACATTTAACCTGTGAAAACATAATAGACACTTGCATATACTTGGCAACCTTGCAGGGAATGAAAAGGCGGGAAAATTATTTTTTATACATTGGGTCTGGCAAAGCGGTATAATCAGTGGGAAATATGTTAAATTTCCGCTTATGTGAATAGTAAATTGATAAAATCGCGATGCATAAAATAAAAACTAAAAAAGAATTAATATTACCTGCTTCATACTAATTGCTTTAAGTGCATCTAAGTTTTTATCCGAATCCATTTCTTTTGGTTTGAGCAGTTATATTTGATATTGTTGTCAAGATAAGGGTGTTAGTTTGTATTTAAGAAAAGCTCGAAATTAAATTATATTAAATCATTTTTTCGTACTAATCTTTCATACGGAATTAAGTAACTACAAAATGATTAAATTTGTCAGTTATTGGAGACAGTATGCTTTTTAACAGTTTCAACAGTTTCTAATAGTTTTTAGTTTCAAAAGAATTTATTGTCAAAATTATTAATTTTGAATATTTTGAATAAAGATGTAGACACATATCTTATGTAAAACCGGGATAACCAGTATGAATACTTCACGACTGCGTATTTCGAAATTAAGTCAAATTACATTTAATTAATTATTTAAAATATTACTTCAAGCTTAAGTCTAGTCCATATAAACATCCATTTGTAAACCCCAAAAATCATGAGGTTTTAAAGGTTTGTCCTTTCTCTCAAAACAAAACTTACTTCATAAAGACACTTGCCTTGGCATACATTTAACCTTGGAAAACATAATAGACACTTGCCGCATCTTACAGGCAACCTTGCAGGGAATGAAAAGGCGGGAAAATATATATTTTTTATACACTGGGTCTGGCAAAGCGGTATAATCAGTGGGCTTAGCAAGGTATGTTAAATTTCCGCTTCTGTGTTATACACTGGGATTGACTTGGTATCATGAACATGCAGGGTTTAGTAACGTCGGTTGGATAAATATATATATATATATGCCCCCGCCAAACTACAAGTATTACTAGTTAATAGTGCGGCAGTATTAATCTAGTTCGTATTGAGAGTGTGTCTTCGCTGCTGTCAATTATTTCGTTTATTTTGCGAGACCATCCTCTTAAATGCCGAGCGGATCGTTGTGAAGGCAAATGACGCAGGCACACGACTCTCGTAGCATGATCTATGGCAACGTGCTCCTAGAATTCTGCTGTTATACATGGAAAGCCGCACTTAAGATGACCCCTTACTATACCTGTATACGTATCTATTCACCATACAACAGCAGATTTGGGTTAAAATTTGTTACACTTAATGACTTGAATTACAACTTCTGGGCGAGTACTGATTTCGTACTTGAAAGATTTTGGTCATGAAACTTTCAATATTGTTCTAAATGAGAAGTGTTCTTATGGTCACTATTTAATTTAGACTGATAAAAAGTTGTTGTAAATACCACTCCACATGAACTACTGATACACACAGTTTCATCATTTTTTCACTTTCATATTAAAATACTTAATTAAAACCATGTATTTCTACTTACGATAATTTGAAAACAAACACAACTTTTTGAAAGTTTATACAATTTCAAAAATATTTAGGTGTTCTGGTACATTTTAATAACCCTGTGTGTGCAGGTTTCGAGATCTATGCCTGGGCCTTCTCGTATGCCACAGGGCGTTCTGTTAAAGAAAACACAAGTTTGGTTTAACGTTTCTTTAGAAAACAGCCTGACCAGTTCGACATAATTTCAATTCGTGCTCCTATAAGCCATCTATAGCATGCAGTAACTATATTATGTTGAATAAATTCCATGTATTTTATACTGAAGTTTGTTGCTGAAACTTTGAACTTTTATTTGAAAAATATTTTGACAATTTATACGACTTCACTTGCGTGTTCCGCGACATTTAAATAATCCTGTATATATAATTAATTAAAACTAAGTATTAACATATGTGTTTGTTTATTATCTGAAGTTAGACAGCACGTTTTCAATAGTGCTACCGGTTTCTCACTTTACTCCCTCCTCTGTTACTTTTGTTTTTCCTGCCATACCCACGTGTATTAAATGAAATGAAACAGGATATATTCGTCAAGCAATCTAGTAGTACTCCCACAGATCAGGATATAAATAGAAATCCCAGTTTGTAATATGTGTGTAGTAGGAAATAATATTTGGAAACCCACGTATGCTAGGAGCATATATGTATTGCAATAGAGTACGGAATTTATTTTATTTATAGTATTATTCGATTCATAATGGAAACAGTACAATTTATCTATTTGCGGAAGTTGAAAAGTCAATCAGAAAGATCATGCTCCTACGTCCACTTTTCACGATTTTGCAATGCGCAGAAGTAAACTATATGAATTAGATAAATCACTACGTTAAATCGGGCCACATAGAAAGTATCTTGTTCAGTATTTGCAGATCGATATAACGGGTGGGCAAATTTGAGGTTAGATTGTTAAATTGGCTGTCAAATGATGAAATGTCAAGACTTGACCTGTCATCTTTTGACATTTATTTAGTAGAAAGTTGGGAAATTTTAACCATGGAACGCTACACTCTTGAACAAAGAATTTTAATTGTGAAAATTTACTATCAAAATGATGAAAATTTTACTTATCACTTCGTAAAATTCGAGCAGCTTTTCCTCGTAATCAGACTCCTTCTGAGACCGCTGTGCGCCATTTAATCGCTAGATTCGAGGCTCACGGTACTGTTGCTGACAATAGACCAAAACAATACGCTCGGAGTGGCCGTAGTGATGCAAACATAGCCGCTGTACAACAAAGTGTTGAGAATGACCCTGGAACATCAACTCGTCGACGTTGGCAACAATTGGGCATCAGTTATTGCAAGAGAAGTTGCCCGGTCGAGTAATTTCTCGATTTGGCGATGTCAATTGGACGCCTCGTTCTTGTGATTTAACGCCGCTGGATTATTTTCTCTGGGTCCATTTGAAAGACCGGGTTTACGTGAACAAACCACAAACAACTGATGCTCTGAAAGACGAAATTCGGCGCTGCATTGACGAAATAAGCGAAGCTTTGTTGCAAAATGTGGTTCAACATTTTGTTAAAAGAGCGGACGTCTGCTGACGTGGTAGAGGTGGACATTTGCCCGACATCATATTCCATTATTAATTCCCATATTTCTACTTAAATTGGTATCAATAAAACTGAATTTGTCAAAAAATAAGTGTGTTTTTAAGCCAATTTACTTCCTAACCCCAAATTTGTCCACCACAGTAAATATTTAGTGGTGACCACATAACAAAGGAAGGCAAGAAAATAAACCTTGATGATATTAGAGTAGCACTACATATTAACTCCATATCGGATATAATGTGCATTAATTTCCCAGTTTATAGATCTCATACTAAAGCTTGATTCTGTTCTGATAACCGATCGCTATCATATGTAGTGATGAAACGATAGCGGCGAATTGACGGTATGCAAGTGAAAAGTCGCCCAGTCGTCGTCATCCCCCCATTAGCAGTCTTAATGAGGTTTAATTCTTTAATAAGCACGAACCGTAATATGTGTTGAGCCAGCTACAGGATAAGCTCGTTCGTTTTTGATGTAACAAAAACATATTAGTTATTACTGATGCCAGAAAAAGTCTCGTAAAAGCTTATTTCGTGGTATAAAATAACAGACGTTTAAATTGTTGGTAGCAGACAGCAAAAGATGCTTTTATAGAGTTCCCTTTTGTCTTCTTTGTAGCGGTAATAAATGCAGTTGCGACTGCTTTGAAATTATCTGGACAGTTTGGTACAGCTGATGTGAAAACCAAGGTTATGCCTAATTTCTACAAACAATTATGTCTGACAATACAAAACTTTTACCAGCCACATATTTAGCCTTCATCTTCTCAGGACCGGACAAAACAGTGTTTATGAATTGTAAGAAGATTATCTATATTTAGAAACGTTTGCAGGGACTAATCACTAATATAATGACTTTATTTCTATAACTTACCCAATTTACTTAAGGATATACTACCAAATAAGCTCATTTAACAAAATTTATACCTAAACAAGAAATAAGAAGACAACATCATTAAAGAAATTATTAAGCTAATTGTAATAACAAGGCGAAGCTCAGTTAATCCTGCTTCTTACACAATTCGATTCTTCAAACGGCATTACGCGAAATTATTGAAGGGGTTGCTGTGCATTAGCAACAGAATCTTAATTGACTTCATTATCACAGCTGGAGACACGCTTTTGATTGATACTATGTTACTGCAAGTGGACTGGTTTAAACAAGCGCAAACACGTAAACAATGTGTATATTGTAGTGCGGTGGCACAGTGATATAATAAATGAATATGCCATATAAATAATTGTCCGTACTTGTAGGCATGCTGGATGTAATACTCTTACCTCACTAATACTTAACACAACAATTATCCTGTCAACTATGAATATACACATAGTCATGTACTTTTCTCGAGAATATTGCTGCCTCTTATTCTATTTTCGGTTATATTGCTACTGTTTGGCATGCAAGTGTGAATAACATATAGAGACCAAAAAGTGTAGTAAAGAGTGGCAGAAGCCAACTTTTACTAATAGTACACTCTACAGGTACTAGGTATCCCCATGTTCTCCATTATAATTATTACAGTTTAAACTGGAATATTTTAAAAGCAATAAGTAGTCTTTCGTTTATACAAATTATCTAATATTAAATGTGCATAACAATAATACAGGAATTTTGAAATGTTGAACAAAATGTATAATTTCTTATAAAATGCATAAGAAGCTAATAAACATCGAATTACTATCGGAAGCGATCATCTGCAGTCTTAAACTATCACCAGCTAAAGACAATGACAGGAATCACTAAAGCTCCCGATAAACTTCGAATGTTATGTAATGTTATATACCGGATAGCTCAATAAGAATGGAGCTTAAAACGATGTGCATCCGCAAATTATTGAGGGAACTGTAGAATGACCGCTAGATGGCGTAACTAAGCACCAAAAATGTAAATACTTGTAGATAAAATTTGTCAAATTAAGGTTTATCACAAATGAAGAAATTTTATTGTATTTTGTCAAATAAGAGGAGGGAAATTTTGTTTTGAGGGAACGCTTAAAACTCATATCCTGCTGAACCTGGTTTTGAAAACTTAATCTCGTTGAAAACTGTTCTACTCCAGCAATGTAATGCTTACAAATTCGAACTAATTTAATAAATAACTTGCAAGGTAGAGGATGCTGTTAAAATTTTTTGAAAACTTTTGTTTATTATCGAAAATATTAAATAGAAAGATGCATTTTTGATCATAGATTAAAAATGTGGGCTAGGTTACCAATAAATCAACGAAAGCAGGGTATAGATACCTTTTATCAATCAGCAGATATCTTAAGAAATGTGTAAATGATAACCAATTTTCTATGAATTTAAATTATTCTGCTTTCCCTTACAAGAATTTAGCAAATTTGGTCTTTAGAAAGGATTTTCGATAGCTTATTGCTTTTGATAGTTTACTATTACTGCTTCTGCCGCGCTAGAGAGCGTTAAGAAAATTTAAATAGGTAAATTTTGTCTTTTTAAAATCAGTGGGTCAGTATAAAATAGTGAATTGAAAGGTTAGGAAGTGAAAATCATGAAAGAGATATTTTTTTGCAGAGCTGTTCCATAAATCGTTCTTGAGATATGTCATTATCTGTACACATCCAGAAATGTGTTTATAACAAATGAAATTAGGGGTCATATTAATCGGCTGGAGAAACAATTGGTGTCATCTCAGGCATAGACTTATATTGAATATTCTATGCGAACGCATAGGATTGCAGAAAACCGTTATGAACAATTATGACTCAATGAACAGATTCATAAACATTAACAATAGGTAAATGAAAAAAGGGGAATGTATGAACTTGCGAAAAGAACACTTCCTCCTGATTAGAGTATCGACGACGCCCCCAAACTCAGACGCATTTCTAAGATACTTGTTTTTTCGTCACTAAATTTAGGTTAGGTAAAATCGAAATTTAAAAGAAATATTTCATTAATTTTAGTACAAGTTTAGTCAGGGTCACCAACATAACATGTTCTAAAACATCCGTTTTGAAATTGATATATCGCACATCGCTAATGTTAAATACCATTTACATAGCGGAGGATATTTCGAACGATACCGGACTTGCAATCGGTAGCTCGCTGTACGTTTGAAAAGTTCCTTGGATTGCAAATTAGTATGCAGTTGTGTCGTGTATAAAAATTCAACGATTAGTGAGCTCGACCGTCTAACGGTGAATACAGTGTGTATTTTTTTCTTATAATTTAAATTAAATGCGAGATTACGCGAAAGGTACGCTATTGGCACGTGTATATTAAATTTGTCACGTCTAACATCACATACGAGACGAAGCTAATATGTAATACTACTATAAATAAGGAAATGTTATCAGAGATATACTAACGCTAACCTTAAACTATACAAACTTATCTAGTTCATCTACCGTTGTTGTATTCAGACAAAAGCTACAAACTTCAGCAACCTAAGTAATTAACAGAATAAATGGAAGTACAAGTACTTGCATGACTCAATCGCGTAATTTACTTCACCTTTGTGGCTCCACGTTAATTGAAGTTTAACTAGACGATTAATATGTATATAAACTAGGAGAGGTCAATCATATACAAAAGCTATGTACAGGTATGTATCTGCAAAATTATAACTAATATATTAATGTAGAGGTTTTGTTATTGACGGACTTAATAAACATCAAATACCACAAAAGGAAATAATGAAGAAAAAATGATCCTGATGTTTTGCAAATTAGTACACCTTCCATATCATCGCCCCTAACGTCTACTTTTAATTTTGTCTTTGCTTGAACCTTGAAATGAATTAATTTTAGCACATTAATCAAGTACTATTAAATTATAATTAAATTTTGATTGGATTCGCTTTCCCTGAAAGCTTATAATTAAATATTAAATTTCGACACCCTTTGCGGAGACATCCCAATTACAAAGAAATATATACCAAACACGTGCTTTTAAGCTATAGGTATAATTGCTTTTTTTAGAATAAATAAATATTTTTGCGACAACATATTGTATTGAAATTACGTTTCGCTTAAACACATGAAATATCATGTGTTTATATATGATTTAGTGATGGTTATGGCAGCTTGTCAAAACATAACATGTAAAAGTGCTCACATAGTAAAAAGCCAGGCATGTACCTACCAAGTTTACTGTAAGTGAAAACTTTGGTCTTAGTTTTTTCTACAAGCGTTGCATCAAGGAATTCATAATTATATGTAAATATTACTGAATTTGGCTTTGGTTGCGTAGTGGCTACAAATATATGGTAATAAAGTTCTTAATTGATTTTCGGTGCAAAACTTGAAGTATATAGTATCGCCTTCACATAATAACGTCGTTTAGTCATTAGTACACTTAGTTTTTAAACTGGAACATACGTTTACCATCCTGTGACGTATGAATTGATATAATCTTGTTGGTTGAATTCTTCCTAACTTTGTACTTCTTAGCGAAAGCTGTACATTACCAACATAATTTAATTATATATTATTTCAAACGAAATAATAAAAATAGAGACGCAACATTTAGTCACATACCATAATTAACACTAGTGATGCATTCTGGATTGTAAAGAATGTTCAGCGACAGATTCCCTAGTAAAAATGTTCTTATTTTTCTCCAAATTGACTTGCAGCTCCAGAATTGTGTAGTAGCATAACATTCAAAGTGTGTATTTATTTAAAGGAAAATCAGAGCTACTGGCTGGCATGATTACATTTAATTCAATATTAAGCCACAATCTCTATACTATCACTAAAATGTATGAATTTTTGTCTTCAAAAATATTCTAATATTTGATAGTCATAACTCTCATGATTAATTTCTGTAACTAAACTTTAATCGTAAAGACTGTTCATAGAACTTGACGACTGTAAAAATTTAGTAAATTGCATATTCATTTTGCATGTTAGCACAATGAAGTTAGTTTGTATGATTTCAATAACATTATACAATATCTTGATTGCCTTGTATTTCTCTGAAATTTATTTTTTTCAGGTACAGCTTTTGTATCTGTCTAAGTATCAACATACTTCTTTATTTAACGGTATTTCTTCATTTGCTATAGAGCCTGGCTCGCTGCTAGTAATAAATTCAGTAACGGCTTGTATTGAATCAGGTGGTCCTGTAGGTATCTACTAGTGGTACATCTCTTACTTCTTCTAAGCATCTTTTCGTATTTTCTGCAATTAGCAACATTTCAGTTTATATTTGGAAAGGAACAACGATAATCTTAACGTTGATATTTGTTTATACAAAAGAAGTTGGTAACTGATGCGTTTACTTACATATTTACTAGACAAAGGTATAGCATTTTTTTTTGCTTTCCCCTTCCAACATACTCTAGCTTTTGTTTCTGTTTCTAGGACGTATAATTACTTTTAAATTATCCTTGTGTTTTGTTTGATTTTGCATCTCTCTCTCACTCCTTGTTTACATTTTATCTGTGTGCGACTTTATTCTAAGCCATATTTATTATGTCTGATTGTCAATTCGTGCTAGCAATCTTTTTTCTCATTTTATCGCGTTATTCTGCCGTGTTTCACATATCTTGTATAGTATTTCCGTATTTGGATCTAATGCGTCCTTTTGTGTTAATGTGGTTTTTGTAATTAATTTTACTGGCCGTGCAGTCAATTCATCCGTGTTTGAATCAATATGTGTAGGGAGTGGTGGCCCTTTAGGTAGACTTTTTTAATATTCTGATGTGAATTCGCAACTTCTGCTAGATTGTTTTCTTCTAAAGTGTTAAACATGTTCTAGGTCTTTGATTCTAACACCGCGTGTTCTGTATTTTCTTTCGACCACAAAGTATGCACTGGGAGTTTGAAATAGTTATTACTGTCAACATTATACATACCCACAGACAACGCTATTCATTAACTGGATATAGAAAAAAGAAAAACAAAAAGAAGATTTTGAAAAGATTGAAAAATAAAAAAGACAGAGAAGTAAAGAAAAGATAAGAAAAGTAAAAAGGTTTTCCTATTAGAGACAGAAAAGTTTAAAACATTTAAAATTCAAAAGTACTACTTAACAATTTTCCAATTGTAAACATAATTCAGCCCTGGAAAGAAGAATAAAGGATCCGAGGTCAAGCAGATTCAAAATTCAAGCGTAACCGAGACATAATGAAGAGAACAGTGGTTTTGATAGTTTCTTTTTACATTTAGACATTAGTCTAAAGCTACGTACTGATTTGAGCAAATTTACGCGCACGAACACCCAATATGCGCACGAACGCTATCCATCGCTTGTCGGTTTCTTCACGTTTATCAAAGGATTTGTGTGCGCACAGCGTTCGTGCGCGTAAATTTGTCAGTACGCAGCTGAAGGTAAGAGAGGGTGGGTTAAGATAAATTGTAAAGTGTTTGATATTGATTTCTGTATTTGATTTGATTTTGACATAACAATATGTATAAAAAAAAGGAATAAATACATGTAATCATCATGTTCCAAATTGAATCAAGTACTTTTTTAAAAGTAGGTTCCGATCAATATATTTCATATGCGTTTGTCATCTCGTACAATTTAGTGTGTTGCCTATTATACGCAAGCAAATATCTAATGGCTTCAATTCAATAATATTGTTTTCATAAATACTGGTTCCTGTTATTATCCTAAAATTTTCATAGAAACGAGTTGACTCTAGCGACGTGTCTGAAGACGGCATGTTTCAGAATCTAGTTATCGCCGCATTTATATCTATATCTATTCACACATACTTACATATACGAAGTTTCATTTCCCATCTGCAAAGCAATTCAGCTAATATCGTTTTATGTTCGCGATATACCTTACCTAGATATCCAGGCTGTTTTATTGAATTTAGGTTAATACAGTGTACCAACATTACTTACGTATTAACGCCACTTAGCTTAGGTATTGATTACAATTACAGTAATTATTTGAAGTGCACATATTGGAAACTGTTAATTAAATTAAATGATATCGACGATCGGTGCTCTGCTAGCAAATTTTACACAAATATGGTTTTACTAAATGTTAATATAAAATTTAACGTTGAACCTCCAACTTAGGCTTTTTTAAATAAAAAAGACCCTAATTTACCAGCGCAGTCTGACAAAGTGTTATTATGAGGACGCGTTTCGAAATAATTGGTTTTCTTTAGAATCGTATAGCTAACGACCGCAGCGGTAGATAATATGGAGCAAGCATTTGCAAACGGAGATGGGATGAAGCAGACCGACAATAAATTTTTGATGTTTCGTTGTGCTAAAGGGCACTGAGTTGATAATATGGGTGGCTAGAGTCATGAATATTTAAGTTATAAATTGAAAGCAACGCGGGGACATTCAGTTTATACAAGGCTAAGGTAGATTTTCAGGAGACAAGATTAGCAAAAATAATGCAAACTTAAATTTTTAGTATAAGCAGGAAATTACTCTTACTTCTACTCGACTTCCCTGTTCTTAGATATCTTTATTGATTTATCCTACTGGACTACATACTATGAACTACTAACATATATGTACATAGGACGTAGAGATGTGCATATTATTTGTATTAATAAAAATTCTAATAGCTTTAGTATACGCATATCTTGTTCTTTGCTGTGTTCTAATTTGTTGTAGCATAATCGGTATTTTTATAAAAATTATTACGCAAGTAATAAAGCAGTTACTGTATTATTAGGTCAGGGTAAGGTACTAATATTATACCCGGTGGTCATTTCAACGTAAAATTTGTGGTACGAAGTTCAACTAAGACTATGATTTTGGATTTGATTAGCTACAACAATTTTATAT